>JANUYF010000011.1:2790000-2807500 GCA_026167975.1 Phrynosoma blainvillii
GCTTTGCATCCTCCACCTGTTCCTTTGCTGGAAGGAACACAAGATGGATAAACTTGACCCTTGGAAAATCTGGCCGCTTTGCAGTTTTCCTGGATCGGGAAAATACCTAGAGCTGCAATCCAACATTCGAATCATTACACCGCACTGGTTTCTTTGCACATGTATGTACACTGGAAACTTGCAATGACTAGGGAGAATTTTGTTGAGTCAATGTTTTTAAGTTTTTAAGCAAACTGACCTCATTTGCACTTCCTGAACTAATATGCAGAATGGAATGCACACCTCTTTGAAATTTGCAAGTCTCATTTCTAAGGTTCAACATTGGTAAAGATAAATAAACCCTTATTTTCTTTCCCAGAGAATGGCCGCTGAGGTCACCTGCCCTCCCATGGCATTCCTCCTTTTTCTTTTGTTGAGGAATGGCCTTTCCTTGTGTGAGAGCCAGCATAGTTCAGTGGCTTGAGTGTTGGACTAGGACTCTGGAGACCAGGGTTCGAATCCTTGCTCAGCCATTGAACCTTGCTGGGTGACCCTGGTCAAGTCACACTCTCTCAGTCTCCGAGGAAAGCAAAAGCAAACCCCCTCTGGACAAATCTTGCCTAGCGTCCTCTTAGGGTTCCCATAAGTCAGAAATGACTTGAAGGCACACAACAACCAACCACCTCCTTCTGGGTTATGCAAAACGAATCATGCTTCTGTTTTGGCATTTAATGGCTTATAAAATTCTCTTTAAATAACCGCAGTTCTGGGGGAAATCTCATGGCACTCTGGGTTTTATTGTGGCAGAATTCATGGCTTTGCCAAAGCCTTCCCAGTTGTCTGAAATAATAGGAGCAACAAGGTTGTGCCAAGGAGAACTACTTTAAAAATGCCGCTGAGAGTCAATGTAGACAGAATTGAGACTGAGAAGACAGTTTTGGGGGCAGGGAGTGCCAAAAAGAAGGCATTGCCAAATGAAAATTTCCCAAATGAAATCCCAAATGGCAATTTCCTTCCATTCCTCAAATTTCTACACTGAAGTAACTTTAAACCTCAGCTGAGCATTAGAAATAATGTTTATGTATCCAAAGCAAAGAGGCAAGCAAAGTGACCAAAGGAATGTGAAGATATAATCTTAAGATTTCTGTGAACAGTTTTTAATGTCTTGCTGTCTGGAAAGGTAGAAATTCGGGTGTTGCACTTCCCTGTCATCTCCTGGAAAAGCAAACTGCAGTAGATCTCCTAGTTTATGTCTTCTTTCTCATTCATAACTTGTCGCTTGGACGCATGTGTCCCGATTTTCTTGTTGGAGGGTCTGGAATCGGGAATGGATTTTGGGGGAACGTGAAACCAGGATCGCTCCAAAGTTTGCAGAAAGTTCAGGCTCCCAAATCTAGTCTGGAAAGAGTGAGCAACTGAGCCTCTAAGGCTTGGTTGGCTTTGACCTCCCAGATAATAAAGTCAGCCCAGTAGTAAGGGAAAGGTTGCAGCCTACGTTCAACTTGGCTTCCGTGACTCTTTTGGTGACTCATTTTTCTAGGCATTGTTCTCTTTTGCTCAGTCTCTCTCTGTAGGACTTTGTTGGATAGGCTCAGACGGCGGGGCGAGATGACATCTTGAGAAATGTTACCTCTTAACATTTATGCAGCCGGACAAATGCGGTCTTCAGAATGCAGATGCTGATCATAAATAGCTCTCCGGTTGAGTAACCGCTCTGGCATTGCTTCCACCCTTTGGGGCAAGCATTTCGGATGAATTCAGGCTTGCAGCCGGAGTCTTTTCCCAAACCGGCATGTTCTATCTCATCTCTGTGCCCGTCCCGCTTTGATCGGGCAAATTGCAGACTAAAGATTGCAAATTGCTCCTTGTGTTGCTAGGGATTCCCAGATGTTGCTTGGGTTTTTTGGGTGTGTGTGTGTGTGCAAGAAAAAACAGCCCACTGTGGTTAGCAAAAGAAAAGGCTGGGGAAGAGGAAATGTAGTTGGTGGTCGCGATTGTGACTTGGCTGCAGGAAAGAAGTGGCTGAACATGCTAAAGCAGTGGTTCCCAAACTTTGGTCCTCCAGATGTTTTGGACTTCAATGCCCAGGAGCTCTGGTCCGCTTGGCCAATAGTCAGGAATCCTGGGAGCTGAAGTCCCAAACACCCAGAGGATCAAAGTTTTGGGAATCACTCTGCTAAAGGAGGATATAGCTTATTCAGTAGCGAGTCCCAAAATCTGATCTTCCAGGGGTTATGGACTTCAGCTCCCAGAATCCCTGACCATTAGCCAAAGATGGCTGGGGCTTCTGGGAGCTGAAGTACAAATCACCTGGAGGACCAGAGTTTGGGGATCACTGGGTGGCCTTGAGCAAGTCACATTCTCTCAGCCTCAAAGGAGGGCAATGGCAAAAGCCACTTTGACGAAACTTGCCAAGAAAACGATGATAGCTTTGCCTTAGGGTTGCCATAAGTTGGAAACAACCTGAAGCACACAACAACTACAGATAAAGAAACAATGAATAAACAGTGGTGTATTCGACTACTATTGATACACGAATTGATCTGTCCCATCTTTATTATTGGTGTTCTGCCTGGCCTTTTGCTTTATTTGTGATCTTTTGTGAATATACCCCTGCAGTTGTGAACTAACAAAATTTCCAAGAACCGGGGGAGTCTGCTAGGATATCTTTATCCCCTTTGTATCCTCAGTCCTATACAACTGCATCCTCCTTTCCCTCTGTCTGCAAGATCCCATCCTACAGACCAGGCTTCCATTTAAGCCCTTCGGAAAATACAGCAAGGGAAAATATACAACCTATGACTGGATGACTATATCTGGCGTTGAGGAAGCTCTTGGAAATATATACAGTTCCCAAGTTGAGAATTTCTGCTGTATACATATTGAGAAGGGATGTTTCTGGGGAGGAGGTGGATGCACGCCCAGCTTTCTTACTCAGTTTGAAAGGGAGAAAAATCCACTTATGTTGCAAAGAAAAGCGCATGTGGTTGGGAGAAACAGTCATATATGTGGATACCTCCGTGTGTGTGAGAGAGAGAGGGACCAAAAGAGTAAGAGAGAGGAATTAAAATGGTTTGGGTGTTGGACTACAACTCCGGAGACCAGGATTTGATTCCCAGCTCAGCCATGAAACCCATTGGGTGACCTTGGGGAAGTTACACTCTCTCAGCCTCAAGGGGAGGCAATGGCAAGTCTCCTCTGAACAAATCTTGCCAAGAAAACCCCAGGGTAGCTTCACCCTTAAGGTTGCCATAAGTCGGAAACATCCTGAAGGCACACGACAGATCTGACTAGATCAGGTTGCCCCCACCGCTACAAAATGCTGATTTTTGGAGGCTATTTTAAACCAAGAGTGGGGAAAATATGGCTTGTAGGCCACATTGCATCTCCAAAGGCTGTTTTTCTGGCCTCCAGCATCCCCTAGGTTCAGTTCTTTCCAAGTTCTGGGTCATTTTTTGTTGTAAAAAAAAAGTCCTTTCCTGGGCCTAAAATGGAAAATGACCACCTAAAATATGGTGGAATTGACCCCTTCAACCCTAGAGAGGTTGTTTGGGGGCAATTGGAGGGGGAAACACACACACACACACATACACATACACACATACTTATGTATATGTTGTGTGGTTGCAATTTGCAATTTGTGGGAATGCAATGAGACTTTCAAAAAAGTGGCCAGAAAACTTGGATGACAGAGGCTTCATCTCGACTTTGTTGTTATCGTAGTCGTTGTTGTATGCCTTCAAACCATTTCCGACGTAAGGCAACCCTACCATGGGGTTTTCTTGGCCAGTTTCTTCAGAGGGGTTTTGCCATTGCCTTCCCCCTGAGGCTGAGAGCGTGTGACTTGCCCAAGGGTCACCCAGTGGGTTTCGTGGGAATCGAACCCTGATCTCCAGAGTTGTAGTTCAACACTCAAACCGCTACGCCACACTGGCTCTACATGGCCAATTTGGGACTTTTGGAGGGTATGTGGTCTGTTTTCCCAGCCTGTAACCCAGTTTGCTCAACTTTTCCTGCATTTACACCTGCTTCTTTGCAAAGGCTGCAGCCGGTTTGAGAGCCGAGGTCTACTTTTGGTCAAAGCGCTGGGTTTTCCAAAGCTCTTGAGAAATCCGGCCGCCTTCCAAGCATTCTTGTGTCCTCTGGTCTCTCTCATTCCCTCTCCCTTCATACAAAAAGGAGGGGGAAAAACCATCACTCCCAATGAGCTACTTGTTCATAAATCCTCCAGGAGACACCTTGGTTTATTCTGGGCCTTGATGCTGCTGCCAAAGAGAGCAAAGAGGGAAGGGAATGCAAGAAGATAATGAAGAGCTCCGGTAGTTTTCTGGACAATTGGACGCGGCTGGTCCAGCTGGAAACCCTGAATCCAAAATATGCCGCTGTTTGACCTCGGTCGGTCGGCATCCTTTCACCCTCCGAGGTGTAAATGTTGAAACTGTCCTTGAAGGGTTTTCCCCTCTGCCCTCCAACCCTGTCTAAATAATAAATAGTCCAGAGATCACGTCACTTTCACATGGGCTTTAATCTCTAGCAAGGAAAACGGCTTCTAAGTTTGCATTTCTTGGTAGGATTTTGAAAGGTATGGGCTGGAATTCTATTTAAGGCTGGGGATGGAAGAAACGTTTCATTTTGGGGAGCAGGATTATTATTGGGAGGTGGAGGCCAGTGCCCCCATGTTGCTTTCTCTTTAGCTGCACCCAATGGGCAACCCTGGGCAAGTCACACTCTCTCAGCCTCAGAGGATGGCCATGACAAACCTCCTCTGAAGAAACTTGCCAAGAAAACCCTATGATATAGCCTTAGGGTCACCATAAATTGGAAAGGGCTTGAAGGCATACAACACCACCACCACCAAAGTACCTGATGTGTGCATGATGTGCCTTCAAGTTGCCTGTTGATTTATGGTGACCCCAAGAATTTCATAGGGTTTTCTGAGTCCAAGGAATACTCAGAGGTGGTTTTCCCTTATCCTTCCTCTGAAACAAAGCCTACAGCATCTGGGATTAGTTAGTGGTCTCCCATCCAAGGATTAATCAGGGCTGACCCTACTTTGTTGCCAAGATCAGACAGGATTTGTTGCCTTCAAGATGTGCCCCCACGTTGCCTGTTGACTTATGGTGACCCCAAGAATTTCATAGGGTTTTCTGAGTCTAAGGAATACTGAGAGGTGGTTCCCCAACTCCTTCCTCTGAAACAAAGCCTACAGCGCCTGGGATTTGTTGGAGGTCTCCCATCCAAGTACTAAGTAGGGCTGACCCCGATTAGCTTCCAAGATCAGATGGGATCTGATATCTTTAGGGTCCATCCAATTCCAAATCCCAGGATGCAGCCATGGTAGTTAAAGTGGGATCAAGTGGCTTGTGAAAGGCAGCTTGCTGTGATCCAATGGGGCTTATCTCTTGCAGATTGCATTTCACTTGCCTTCTCGCCCTGGAGGACATCTGCTCATGGTTGTTTGGTGTAATTCGAAGCTCAATGTCTGCCTTCTTTCTTTCTTTTTACAGGGTCTCCCAGGTCTTCCCGGTTTACCAGGACCACCTGGCAAGCGAGGCCCGCGGGTAAGTAAAAGGGAATATGAAGAGGAAGAGAGGATGGGTATTCAGTACCTGAGAAAGGAGAAAGGGTAAAAGAAAAGAATAGCAGAAAGAAAGAAAGAAAGAAAAGAAGGGAAGTGCAACTTCTGTTATGTTAATGGAATTCAACGTTTATTGTCAATGTTTGCAAGAGGATGCCTTGTGTCTCATTCTGGTTCCTCGCTACTTCTGCTACCATCAGCAGAGAAGCCAGGAAGTCTTGGGTTCTAGGCATGATATGGAGGAAAGTGGGGCCGACCCAAGGTATTTTGTTGCCTGAGGCGAAGGACGTAGATGCCAACAACCGCCTATTCTGCCAGCTTTTGCACATAGACGAGGCTGTGCATCTACACAGCACCATTCATGCAATTTGAAACCGCCTTAACTCCCACGGCTCAATGCCATGGAGTTCTGGGACTTGCGACATATTTCGCCTGCTCTGTCAGAGAGCTCTGGTGCCACAGCCAACTACAAATCCCAGAATCCCATAGCATGGAGCCAGGGCAGTTAAAGCGGCGTCAAGTAGATATCTAGACAATTGCTGACTCTGGCATCAGCCTGGATTTGGGAGGAAGCTTTGCTTTGGTCATGCTCTCCGTTTTTCTTGAACGTCCTTCATTTTGCAGTGCCTTTGCAGTTAGGACATCTGGTCACTTTGGAAAGAGGCAAAAGGAACACACACATAGGGGTTACTCCTTGTTTAGTTTCTGAAGGCCTTGCGTTAACAAACTTTTTTTTTTTTGGTTTAAAAAAAGGGGAGGAAAAGGAAGAGGGAACTTCAGAGGCGAGGGCTTTTTTTGCAGCACCTGGAGTTGTTGCAACGGCCTCTTTCCTCTTTCCTTGGCCGGGGCTCGATATCTCTGAGTTTTCCAAAGAAGTGGCTTCTTTCCAACCTTTGCTTCATAGGAATGGCATCTCACCCAGATTTCGTGGCCCCGTCACCTTTGGGAACTCCCATCTTTTTCTTTCCCCTCCTCAAGTTTTAGAGAAGACATTGGGGGGATTGTTTTCTGCCGTCAACTGCTTGCTTGGTCCTTGCTTATAGCCTGAGATACAAATTTTCCATGGAAATTGAAGGGTGCCATGAATGGGGAGGTTATGTTTATGGCCTTGCTTGTTTTATTCAAGAAGAAGGATATAGCTTTGGGTGGGCAGGCGAGTGAGGATTGGTTCCCCCAAATATAATCCCCCCCCCCTTGCAATTTTCCTTGGCCCCCAAATTTCAGACATTGCAGAGAGTGAGATCCTGAAACTCAATCACATCTAAAACTGAGTTTGCCTTCTCTTGGTCTTTTCCCCTTTTTCTTTGGATTCCTAAACTGTATTTCTAAATAACTTATCCAGAGGTAGCCTTGTTGGCTATGTAGCAAAGTACGATAACACCCCAAATCCACAAAACAGGGATACCTTTATTGGCCAATTGCAGCAACTTCAGACTTCAGTTGAACATTTAGAAATGCAAAACCCACAAAACAGGAATACCTTTCTTCAAACTTCAGTTGAACATTTAGAAATGCAAAAATCCACAAAACAGGGATACTATTAATGGCCATTTTTTGTCCTGTCTCCAAATATCTAGCACTGCAACAACGTCAAACTTTGGTTGAATATTTAGAAATGCAAAAATCCACAAAACAGGGATAATATTAATGGTCAATTTTCGTCCTGTCTCCAAATATCTAGCATTGTAATAACTTCAAACTTCAGTTGAACATTTAGAAATGCCAAATCCATGAAGCAGGGATACCTTTATTAGCCAGGAAAAGAATTCCTGTTTTGTGGATTTGGTATTTCTAAATGTTCAACTGAAGTTTGAAGTTGCTGCAGTACTGGAAATTTGGAGACTGGAGGAAAATGTCATTTTGGAAGCAGAATTCCTATATTGGAGGGCAATGCCTTAATTCTCTCCCTAGTTACACTCTTTCCTTAGGGAGGTTGGTACACATGTAATCTGGTGAGTCGAACTAGTTTCTTCAAAGAAACAGATTCGGGGGAGCCGTGTTGGCCATATTGCAAAGTACGATAACATCCCAAATCCACAAAACAGGGAATAATTTTAATTGGCTAACCAAAACGCACAAAATATACGATGCAAGCTTTCAAAGCTCCGTGGGCTTCCGTATCCTCTTTGCCTGATGAAGAAGCCAGTGGAGCTTCGAAAGCTTGCATTGTATATTTTGTGCATTTTTGGGTATCTCTGTTTCATGGATTTTGGATGTTACTGTAGTTTTGAAATCACTCCCTTTTCTCCCGCAGATGGAGACATAAAGAAATCTCGTAGCACCTTTGAGACTAACCGTGAAGAAGGCATTTCTAGAATAAACATAAGTCATTTAATAAAATAGACTGAGTGCGTGAAGTGAAATTGGATGTAACAAGACTTTTGTCATTTTTTTGGCCAATTTTGACCTTAACTTTGTTTCCCATACTCAGGGTCCACCTGGTCCTCATGGGAATCCCGGACGGCCTGGACCACCTGGATCTAAGGTAAGGAAGAGGTGCAAATATAGGCCTTTGTGTGACCTTGAGCGAGTCACACTCTCTCAGCCTGAGGGGAAAGCCAAGGCAAACCTCCTCTGAACAAATCTTGCCAAGAAAACTCCATGATAGTTTGCCTTGGGGTCGCCATAAGTCAGGAATGATTTGAAGGCACACAACAACGGCAACAACAAGAACAACAAACTCATCATAGTCCAGTCCTCGAACCACTATGCTGGCTCTCTAGAATTAAACGGATTGTCATATTAAAACAGCAGCCAAATTAGGAACAATTTCGGAATGATTGTAAGAAAATGCAATTTCCCGTTTTGCATTGAGTTTCCCCCCCCCTTCCCCGATGTGTCTCCAAAACCCTTGATATTCTCAAACAAGGGAGGGGAAAAATATCCCAAAACGGGCCGGTTGCTGGAGTCTGATGAAGAATTAGGCACTGGAGATGTGTTGGCGGAAAACAGCTGTTCTGAATTTAGAAGCCCTGTTGAAGTCTAGGGGGGAACAATAAAGCAAAGTCATAAAAACCACAAAAAGCCCCCCAACCCACTTACATTATAGCCTTTTGTATTGAGTTTCTTGCCAATGACTTCCAGATCATGCCTCTTTGTGTATGTTTTAACAAAAGACGCCTCCGCCCCCCCCCCCCCACTTCTATTTCATAAATTGCTGTCAAAAGCTTTAAAACATTTGCTGCTGGCCTTACAAAGTCCACCTGGGTTCCTTCAAAAATCAAGATGTTTCTTGGAGTGTGTGTTAACCAGCTTGTTGTTGGGGATTATTTCCAGGACTAAGAAGACTAACACGGAAACTGTGCCATCTCTCAGGTGTGATACTGCCCCAAGGGATGATAATACCCATCATCCAGGGCTGGCTAGCCTATTAGGCATGATGAGATGCTCACTTGAGGCAACAGAGACCTGGTTGTTGTTGTTGTTGTTGTTGTTGTGTGCCTTCAAGTCATTTCTGACTTATGGCAACCCTAAGGTGAACCTATCATTGGGTTTTCTTGGCAGGTTTCTTCAAAGGATGTTTGCTATTGCCATCCTCTTAGGCTGAGAGAATGTGACTTGCCCAAGGTCATCAAGTGTGTTTAGATGGCCAAGCTAGGATTCAAACCCTGGTTTCCAGAGCCATAATCTAGTGTAGCTATGGAGGGGGGGGGAGAGACAAAATTAGGACACCCCAAATTCTATCCCCTTGAAATGAAGTTTTCCTTCAGTCCCCAAATTTTCTATCGTTGCAAAAGCTTAAAAATAACCGACAGCACTTGGTATTTGTTGGCTGTCTTCCATCCAAGTACTAACCAGAGCTGATCCTGCTTAGCTGATCCAAGATGGTGCCTTTAGGGTGAAGCAAAAGCAGGCAAAAGCAAACTGATGCATCACATGTGTCCAGTTTTCACCTGTGAAATGTTGGAGGGTACACTCATAAGAGAGCCAGCGTGGCCTAGTGGTTTGAGCGCTGGATTGCGAGTGTGGAGATCAGGGTTTGATTCCCTGCTCAGCCATGAAGCCCACTTGGTGACCTTGGGCAAGTCACACTCTCTCAGCCTCAGGGGAAGGCCAGGGCAAAACCCTTTTGGACAAATCGTGCTGAGAAAACCCTATGATAGGTTCACCTTAGGGGCTCCGGAAACGTCTTGAAGGCCCACAACAACAACCACAACGATGGTCATAAGACGCTCTCTGCTTTATGCAATCTGTCCTTTAAAACACACACACAACACAAGCAGGCATTCTTGACCCAGACAGCTTGAAGAAAGTGAATGGTGCAAATTAAATCTTTTCATTGCACAGGGAAGTGGATGGACAGGTGATGAGGAGTACATACACGTATGATCTGCTGAATTAGCAAGCTGTTGATAGAAGCAAGATGCTTCGGTGGCTAGGTGAAAACCTGTGTTCAATTAGGTTTGACAGAAAGCGAGAGGGGTGTGGTGCCCATCAGATGCTTGCTCCCAGATTTTTGAAGGTCTCCAGAAGATCAGATCAACATGCAACGTTGAGACTTTACATGCATTTGGGACCACATGTAGAACAGTTGCACAGCTTTGGGGACTGCTTTTTTTCTTCCCTTTTTGGGGTGTATGGGTTATCTTGTGTGTTTCTTACAACCCCTTGGACTGTTTGTTGGTTTTGAAGTTCTCCAGAATGTCAAATCAACATGCAACATTGAGTCTTTCCATGCATTTGAGACCATATGTGGAACGGTTGCACCAGGCACACAGCGTTGGGGAATGCTTTTTTCTCTCTTCTTTTGGGGTGTATGGGATATCTTGTGTGTTTCCTACAACCCCTTGGACTGTTTGTTGGTTCTGAAGTTCTCAGCACCTCAAATCAACATATAATGCATTTGAGACCACATGTGAAGAGGTTGCACCAGGCACACAACTTTGGTGACTGCTTTTTTTCATTTCTTTTGGTGTGTATGGGATATCTTGTGTGTTTCTTACAACCCCTTGGACTGTTTTCTGGTTTTGAAGTTTTCCAGAACCTCAAATCAACATGCAAAGTTGAGACTTTACATGTATTTGAGACCATATGTGGAACAGTTGCACAGCTTTGGGGACTGCTTTTTTTCTTCCCTTTTGGGGTGTAAGGGTTATCTTGTGTGTTTCCTACAACCCCTTGGACTGTTCGTCGGTTTTGAAGTTCTCCAATCAACATGCAACGTTGAGTCTTTACGTGCATTTGAGACCACATCTGGAACAGTTGCACCAGGCCACAGGCTTTTTGTGTTTCTTTGTGGCTGTGTGTAGAATTTCTTGTGCGTTTCTTACATCCCCTTGGACTGTTTGTCAGAGGGGTGGAGTGAGAGGTCAACACCCCCCCTCCCAATGTGATCTTGGACCTCTGCATTGTGGGCCTGTCAAGTTGTTGTTTGTCCCTCTGTCACTCAGTGGATTGCTTTTGTTGCCTTTGGCAACCTGGGGTGACTTCATGTCCGGTTGGTGAAGCTCTTCTGATCTTTATCCAGCCTTCTCGTAATTTGAGGGCAACATCTGTTTGGTTTGGAGATGGCCTTCCTGCCTCATTAGCTGGCCAGCGAGGGGAAAGATCTCCTTCCAGATGACCTGTATGGGACCCTCCTCATCCGGATGGGTGGAGGTCTCTCCGTTGCTTCAGAAGAAACGATTGCGGAAGTGAAGCTTATTATGACCCTCCTGCCGACTGACATGCTTCAGAGTTTCCTGTAGTTCTGCGTTGGCCTGCATTTTTGATAAGGATAGAAAGAGGTTTTGCTTCCGTTGGGATCCTGGACTTTGGCAGATGGACGTTTTGATGTTTTAAACATGGCTCAGAGTTGCAATGGCGGATAAGATGCTTCCAGTTGCTTTTGTGCCCTCTTTTTTCTTTAGGAAGTGAACGGAAAGCCATTCCCAAAGTACAGTCGGCTTCAATACCCACAATTTTTTTTAATCCACGGATGCAACCGTCCATGGCTTGAAAATATTCAAAGCAAATATAAATTCCAATAAGCCAACCTTGATTTTGCCATTTTATATAAGGGACACCATTTCACTAAGCCATTGTATTCAGCGATATTTGAGCAACCATGGATTTCGGTATCCATGGAGGGTCTTGGAACCAAACCCCAGTGGATACCAAGGGCCCACTGTAAAACATTTATTTATCCATTTGTGGAAATTATTTATTGTTTCTCAACCCCCCAAATTCCCATTCATCGTTGAGCCTCACAAGATGACCATGGGTGATGAGTTACTTTTATCATACTATTTCTTCCAGAATCTCCAAGCCAGTGTGGCTATGTTGACTAGGAGGTTTTCAAGGAGCTGTAGTCCAAGAAAAATAACTTTTTCAAACTTGGGCTTTGGTATGGCTCCGTGCTGATCCCCAGCACCTGAAATGGCTTCTTGATCCTGAATCTCAGGATCCAGAATCCTGAGTCTTGGAGACTCAGCATTGAGTGGATCAATGCATTTAAGGTGTTTTTGCTCCTTCCACCATCTTTCTTTTGAGCCCCAGGACTGCCCAAAATGCCTCCCCTCCCTATGGATGCAGCTCTTATTTTACAGAAATGTTTCATGGTGTTTTGGAGGAACAATTCCTGTTCATCCTTAAATCAGTTTTTTTCTTTTGCTGCAAGGGGAAAGAAGGGTAACCAAGGGTTGAAGATCTGGATTGCTTTTGCAAGATAATCCTCCGCTCCTCCCCAGACAACCTTTGAGTTTTCAGGGCATTTCCTTGCCACTCCCTGGACTAAAAAGGAGCCGGCAATTTGCTCCCAGGGCCTGCACCGAAGATGCCACATAAAGGAACTCCAGCTATGATAACAGCTGCATGCAAAGAGGAATTATCTGCATGACTTCATTTACCGTTTGGCAAAAGCCGGTTAGTCTTCATTCAGAATCTGGGCAGAGACATCTGTACTGAATCAGCAGCAGTCCCTCTCTCTCTGCAGTCTTGCTCCAAAAAATGCGTCCCAGATCTACTCTTGGCCCCGATTGGACTTTGTGTATGTGTTGTAGGGGGCCGGGGAGTATGTACTGAGAAAATAATAATAGTAATAATAACAATAATAATAATAATAATAATAATAATAATAATAATAGGAGAGATTGTGGGAATTGGAAGGAAACCTGAAACCAAAGTGACACTGCACCGAAACGAATAGGAACTGCTGCTCATCCAGCTGTTCTCTCCCTCCAGTGCATTATACTGGGAAAACAGTGATTAACTTGAAAAGAAGGAGAGAATGGTTTCTGATTTATGTGATGGTAGTTGCTGTGTGCCTTCAAGTCCTTTTGACTTATGGCGACCCTATTGCGTGTTTTTCCAAGCGGGTTTCCATGGCCGGATGCGGATTTGGACCCCGATCCTCCACCATCCTAGATCTTGGTCAAGTCACACACTCTCAGCCTCAGGGGAGGGCCATGGCAAACCTCCTCTGGACCAATCTTGCCAGGAAAACCCCAGGATAGGGTCGTTTTAGGGTCTCCGTAAGTCAGAAACGACTTGAAGGCATGCAACAACAACAATGGTGTTTTAATAATCGATATCAGTAATTCTAGTAAACCAATTCTTATTAATAATTCTAATTAATGACGTCTATGGCATTAGAAGATGGAAGCCTCAGACACAGGTTTTCAAAACGGAGGAAAGCAGCAGGAAATGGGAGAAATGGAGAAGGATTTGAAACCAGCTCTCCATATGCAGAGGGACTCTTCCACTTGGATGGCTGGAGAGCTCTTAGTACTGGGGACAATAAAATATGATTTACAGTTGCTGATGTTCTCAAACCAGAGTTTTAAAAACCTTAAGCAGCCAACCCCTCTGGAGAGCTTCAGATGCAGCTTTTGCAGAAGTGGCCTCTCAGTTGTAGAGACCGGAGCCAAAGAAAAGGGGGACATTCCCACTTCCGAGTTGTCTTTAATATGTCTGGAGTTTGCTTTGAGTCTTTCCGTCTGGGTAGGAACTATAGCGCTCTGTTCTGTGCAGCACACAGTGGGATGAAATGAATATTCAGGTTTATCCGTGAGTGTAAGTACAGCATGTAGGAATGAGAGTATTGCCCTCATATAAGAAACCTACCCTCAATGAAATTTCCCTGCATGCTTTAAATCTTGAGTATTGCAAAGAGTGAGACCGAAAATCATGCACACCTAGAACTCTTAACGTTTGTTGTGTTTGCATTACCTCTCTTGGTTTTGTGCTCACATTCTGCTGGTATTGTTGCTTGTCCATTTTCTTCGACTGTACAAACTGTATTCCTAAAATGCTCAACTCATGTTTTCATTGAGCGCCAGTGCTGTGTGTTGGACTGGACACCAGGGTTTGACTCTCCACTTGGGCATGGAAACCCACTGGGTGACCCTAGGAGAGTCACACTGTCTCAGCCTAAGAGGGAGGCAAAGGCAACCCTCCCCTGAAAAAATCTTGTCAGGAAAACCCCATGGTAGATTCACCTTAGGTTCACCTTAGCACATAAGTGACTTGAAGACACACAACAACAACAAGAACATCCCACATATGTGTCTTGGTCCATCAGCTGAAGGCTAAAGGTCTATCTAGAAAATTGTCTGGCTTTACTATGTCGTTGTGTGCCTTCAAGTTGTTTCCAACTTAAGCCTTCATGGAGTTTTCTTGGCGAGATTTGTTCATTGGAGGTTTGCCACTGCCTTTCCCTGAGACTGAGAGAGTATGACTTGCTCAAGGTCACCTAGCAGATTTCATGGCTGAGCTGGGAGTTGAACCCTGGTCTCTAGAGTTGTAGGCCAACGCTCAAACCACCACACCATGCTGGCTCTTAGGTGTTCCCATGCGCTTACTGATATCTACTCAATAAATTATAGCCTTTGTTGAAGGTCTCATTCAGTTTTCATTCTCTGTTCCAGGGCCAAAAAGGTGATCCAGGTTTGTCACCTGGAAAAGCATGGAATGGACAGAAGGTAAGCCTGTGTTTGTTGTTGCTTAAATACGAGTGGTCTCTGAACATCTACTCATCAGATTGCGAGAAGCAAGTAGACTAGGCACTTTTGGCATGCGGCTTTTCTATGGCTGATGGAGCCATAGAAACATGGAATTGGAAGGGACCTCATGGGTCATCAAGTCCATCTTCTTGGAAGGGATCTCATGGGTCATCAAGTCCATCTTCTTGGAAGGGACCTCATGAGTCATCAAGTCCATCTTCTTGGAAGGGACCTCATGTGTCATCAAGTCCAACTTCTTGGAAGGGACCTCAAGGGTCATCAAGTCCAACTTCTTGGAAGGGACCTCATGGGTCATCAAGTCCATCTTCTTGGAAGGGACCTCATGGGTCATCAAGTCCAACTTCTTGGAAGGGACCTCATGGGTCATCAAGGTCATCTACTTGGAAGGGACCTCATGGGTCATCAAGCCCAACTTCTTGGAAGGGACCTCATGGGTCATCAAGTCCATCTTCTTGGAAGGGACCTCATGAGTCATCAAGTCCATCTTTTTGGAAGGGACCTCATGAGTCATCAAGTTCATCTTCTTGGAAGGGACCTCATGGGTCATCAAGTCCAACTTCTTGGAAGGGGCCTCATGGGTCATCAAGTCCATCTTTTTGGAAGGGACCTCATGAGTCATCATCCATCTTCTTGGAAGGGACCTCATGGGTCATCAAGTCCAACTTCTTGGAAGGAGCCTCATGGGTCATCAAGTCCATCTTTTTAGAAGGGACCTCATGGGTCATCAAGCCCAACTTCCTGTTCAGTACAAGGTCTCCAGCTAAAGCATCCCCAACAGGTAGCTGTCCAGAGAAGGAGACCCCCGCCATATTTCTAGGCCAGTAGTTCCCAAACTTTAGTCCTCCAGATGTTTTGGACTTCAGTTCTCAGAATTCCTTACTGCTGACCAAGTTCGTTGAGGTTTCTGAGAGTTGAAGTGCAAAACACCTAGACTAGCAGTTTTGGAACTGCTGCTCTAGACAATTGGTCCCATTGTTCACCTTCCTCACAAGTTCCCAAGGAATCCGGGGGATGATCAGAAATATTATCCAAACTTTTAAGGCAAATGAAACAAGACTGACAATCTTCTTGGCTCTCTGAACAGGCGAGAGACTTGGAAGGGAGAAGGCGATCACAAATTGTGGCTGGCTGGTATGCCAGTCCAACATTTTACTCATCCTACTTAAAAGAATTTGAGGATATGAACACGGTGTCGAATTTTTGCTAAGGAGCCCTGGTGGAGCAGAGCTTAAATGCCTGTACTGCAGCCACTCATTCACAAACCATACCATAAGGTTGTGAGTTCAGTCCCAGCCAGGGGCTCAGGCTCGACTCAGTCTTGCATTCTTCCGAGGTTGCTAAAATGTGTACCCAGCTTGATGGGGGCAATTGGTTTACAGTTTTAAACTGCTTAGACACTGCTTAGGCGGTATGAAGTGGTATATAAATGAAGCTGCTATTGCTATTGCTATTGCTAAGTTTCTCCATTTCGGTCGAACGTGAAAAATCAGCTTTGTGTAGAGAATTTTCCAATCCTATTCTGTTGCCACAATTCTTATTTTCACAACCATGAGGAATAGATACTTGCATTTTAAAACAATAATAATGGAAACCAAGGACTTCTACAGACCCCAAAGGCCAGATAAGTCCAACTCCCCCTACCCTCAAACTCACATATTTTTTCCCTTCTTGTTACAGGGCGATGTGGGTTTACCTGGGTTGAGTGGGCTTCCTGGACCATCGGGCAGGAAGGTAAGTGTGCTTTATGGTTGAATTTGGCCAACATCCCAATAATAAATGGGATTTATTAATATGGGAATTTCTCATAAGAGGAACCTATGGTAAGGGCCATGGTGTTTCTGTACTATTTCTGACTATAATCAACTGTCGTGACTCAGATGTTAATCCAAGGCTGCATCTGCACTGCAGAGTTAATGCAGTTTGACACCACTTTACCTGCCATGGCTCAATGCCATGGAATTCTGGAAGCTGTCATTTTGTTAGACAAACCGCCCCAATTGCGTTGCAGAGGGGCGGGATAAAATAAATAATAATAATAATAATAATAATAATAATTTGTCAGAGTGCTCTGGTGCCACAACAAATCCCAGAATTCCATATCATTGAGCCATGGCAGGTAAAGTGGTGTCAAACTGGATTATTTCTGCAGTGCGGATGCAGCCCAAGAAGTCGCTCCAGGAACTTTTGCAGAGGTTAGGGGTGCCGTAGCCCTGTGAAAGTGGAAAAACCATGAATATAGGACCATTATTTTATTTTTTTATCTGTGGAAAACTGCTGTAGGCACTTGTAGGTCCTCTAATGCAAATGTCTGGTAGAAGTTGACCATAGAATTGTGCTGGAGGACCTACAAATGCCTAGAGAGCACATATTAGTAAATTTCGCAAATAATCAAATCCATGAATGCTTACCCCACTAATGTGGAGAGATGACTGTAATTGGTAGTGATCCAGTTTCTTTTTCTGTGGCTTTGGTGAATGGAGACCTGGTGGCAAATGGTCAATGGGATGAAGGTCAGAAGACATCAGCAAGGGGGAAAGGAGGAGAGGTTGCCAAACAGAGCCTTTAAATGGAAGTTGTATTTTATTAGGTTCCTAATTTATTAAAAACAAGGAGGGGGGGGAGGAGAGAAAGCTGTTGGAAAAATATATTTTTTTTGGAGAAAAAAAGATCCTCTCTTGGCATACCCCCATTGAAAACAGCTTGAGCCAAAGACAAGCTTCTCTGTCTGCCTGGATGTTTTTAGGAAAATGGCCAAATATCCTAGAAGCCAGTTGACTGAAAGCAAGGCAGAATTAGAAAAAGAAATAATATGTCAGAGAGGGGCAAAGAAGAAAAAAAAGGACTTGAATGGCTAATAGACAGCTTCTGGAAGAACTGTTATGAATTTAAATAATCTTAGGGGAAATTTGGGGAGAACTATGGGAAGATACAGCAGTCAGATGACACGTCTGGGAAGAAATATTACCAGTTGGTATGGAAAGAATATTAAAAAAATATATCT
>JANUYF010000011.1:5665000-5827500 GCA_026167975.1 Phrynosoma blainvillii
TGAAGCTTGGTGGGGAAATGGGAAGTTGGGAAAAATGAGAAGTTGGAGGAAAAAATGGGAAGTTGGGAAAATGGAAAGTTGGGAAAATGGAAAGTTAGAGGAAAAATGTGAAGTTGGGGGAAATGGAAAGTTGGGAAAATGGGAAGTTAGAGGAAAATGGGAAGTTGGGGGAAATGGGAAGTTAGAGGAAAAATGGGAAGTTGGCGGAAATGGGAAGTTGGGGAAAATGGGAAGTTGGAAAAATGGGAAGTTGGGGAAATGGGAAGTTGGGAAAATGTGAAGTTGGAGGGAAAATGTGAAGTTGAAGGAAAAAATGGGAAGTTGGAGAAAATGCAAAGTTGGGAAAAATGGGAAATTGGGAAAATGCAAAGTTGGGGAAATGTGAAGATGGAGGAAAAAATGGGAAGTTGAAGGAAAAAAGTTGGAGGAAAAAATGGGAAGTTGGGGAAAATGGGAAGTTGGAAAAATAGGAAGTTGGGGAAAATGTGCAGCTGGAAAGCCAATAGGTTTGCCATTTGGAAAACCAGGGAGGGCAAAATTAGACCCAGGAAAAATGTGAAGTTGGAGGAAAAAATGTGAAGTTGGGGGGAAAATGCTCCCAGTGGCATGGCTGATGGTGAGGAATGATGGAAGTTCCAGTCGTACAATATCTGGAAGGGCAAAATTAGACATAGAAGTGGATTATTCTCCTGCTGGTATGGCTGATGGTGCAGAATGATGGGAGTTGTCATCCATCTCACAAAACTATACTTCCCAAGACTTCCAAAGCATGGAGTCAGGGCTGTTAAAGCGGTGTCAAATTGGATTATTTCTGAGTGCGAATGGCGCCTCAGGGGGTCTGGACCGGACCCATATGCCTTCCAAAAATGGGGAAAGGATGCTATGATTCTCTGGATGCTCAACCAGTTATTTGTGAATCTGTCTTTTATGTTTCCAAAGTCAGATAAATCTGTCTTTTATGGTTCAACATCAGACCACATAAAGCCTTATTTATTGCAGAAATAATCCAGTTTGACACCACTTTAACTGCCATGGCTCTGTGTTGTAGGATTCTGGCGACTGTAGTTTATTCTGGCCCCAGCGCTCTCTGCCAGAGAAATCGAAATATCTCACAAAACTACCATTTCCAGAATCCTATAGTATGTAGCCACGGCAGTTAACGTGGTGTCAAAGTGGATTATTTCTGCGGTGCGGATGCAGCCTGTATCCCTGATATGGAAGCCAACCATGGCACTGGCTGTCCAGATAAGCACATATCCTTCCATATTTGCAATGAAATGGTGGGATTAAATCAGCTGTACTTGGAATATATTGGTTGTGGTATTGGATATTCCATCTTGGAAAGGAACGCATAATAGGGGAAAGAGTAGGATTTCTAACAGTCTGTGGTCCCAGGGAAGAAAATTGTTCCCTGGACCGATCACTATTATGCACCTCTGGCTTAGGAAAGTGAAAATGTCATTTATCAAGTGATAAATGCCAACCAAGGTATCCTGCGACAACTGCAAGCCTCTCTCACATAATATAGTCATAGAATCTAAAAATCCTAGAGTTGGGAGGTATCCCCAAGGGTCATCCATACCAACCCTATTCTGCCATGCAGGAAGAAACAATCAAAACACTCTCAATAGATGGGCATCCAGCCTCTGTTTAAAAATCTCCAAAGAAGGAGACTTCACCACCCTCCAAAGCAGCATCTTCCAATGTCGAACCTCTCTTACGATCCGGAAATTCTTCCTAATGTTTAGGCGGAATCTCTTTTTTCTTGTCGCTCGACTCCATTGCTTCGAGTCCTATTCTCTGGAGCAGCAGAAAACAAACTTGCTTCATCCTTCAAATATTTCAACACGGCTCTCATGTCATCCCTTCATCTTCTCTTCTCCAAGCGAAACATGCCCAGGTCCCTACTAAACCATTCCAGACCTTGCATCATTTTGGTTGCCCTCCTCTCATCAATCTGAGCCTTTGGATTTCCCAAGAGAATTAATCTTGTATTTTAAAAAAAGAAATCAGCACTTTAAAATATATATTCTTTTTTAAAAAAAATACCTTTTATCAACATAAAAACCAACACACAAACCGTACAGATCAAGGAACATATCCGCAAGCACAACAATCAAATAACCATTTACATTTGACATCTTGCATCGTTGCTTCCCATTAACAGTCTCCTCCTCCAAAATTAAACCTTTTTCACTCATCGTTCTAGCTTCATAAATAACAAAAAGTCCGTATTTAATGTCCAAGTCCCATTAAATACATATATTCTTCTACTGTCCCTGGTTGTTGTGTTCAATCACGTGGCCGAGGATCAGAGAAACTGATTCTCAAAGAAAGCCGTCGAGCTGAAACTAAACCCTGTAAGCACAAGACAAAGTGTATTGCCGACACACAAAGCACAAAGAGGCGCATGTTGCTGAGGAGCCCTGTCTGTGTTTTTCCTTAGGGCGATTATGGAGAAAAAATTGGCTGCTAGCGTGGATATCTTTCCAAGAACCTCAACCATGTGAGTCAAGAATCAAACCCATTTGGCCTCACCAAAAGGATGGTGTGCGGTTGCCAACCTCCCCCGGATGCTGTGCCCTTCCTTGTGTTTTAAGACGACTTTCTTCTTGGCTTTTGGTGTAGGTATTTTTGGAAAGGGGAAATCGAAGAAGCTACGGAAATACTCCTGGTGAGCCTGCGAGAACCTGATGTCGATCCCTAGATTGGTTTCATTTCTGGAACAAATAAAAATTGGGCAACTTTATCCTTTGGGGTTGGTATATGATGAGTGAACATCTTTGGTATCCGCTGGGGTTTGGTTCCAGGATCTTCCATGGATACCAAAATCCATCGATGTCCAAGTCCCATTAAATACATATATAAATGGCATGGTGGCCCTTATGGCAAAATCAAGGCTTGCTTTTTGGAATCCATGTATTTTGTTTGGAATATTTTCAAACAGTGGATGGTTGAATCCATGGGTAAAGAATCCATGGATATGAAGGACTGACTATATAATGTTAGATTGCCAGAGAACGTTAGTTTCTTAGCCTTAAAACATTGGAGAGAAGAAAAAATGAAGTTCGCTGATTATACTTACAAACCGTCCAACATTTCACAGACGAAAAGTGGGACCTATGTGGCCAGACAACATCAGAGTGTGGTCAGGATGACAAAAGTTCTTAAAACATAGTCTAGGAGAGGCAGCAGCAGTTTGCTTTTGCCTGGGCCATCTGGGAAGGATAAGATTCCTCCTTCATCTTCTTTTTCCCCCATTGGGTAAATTGAGTTCAAATTTCCTTTCCACTTTGAATTGAGTTTGCAACAATAGAAGGAAATGGAGGACAAGAGGGGAAATTTGGGAGGAGGCGAAAAAAAGCTGAGACATTTTTAAAGTAGTTGAAAAATTGGAACAACAGAGGAATCATTGGTAGAGTCCCCACCAACTCAGGAGCAGTTTCATGCATTTGGGGTCCAATCACAGGTATAAATCTTACTGGATGCAGTCCAATATGGATTCATCTTGCATTCAATATATATCGATTCATATTGGATTCGGTCCAATATGGATCCAAAGGACTGAGCCAGGTTGAATGTTTTATCTTACCAGGTTTAATATCATCTGAAGGGTTAATACAAGTTAACCTTTGAATTGTCGTAATAGTCTTCTGTGTGTATCTGCGTATATGTCTGCGCAGAGACCTTTCCTGCTATTTGGGAAATGATATTTAATTCTGAAATCTTGCCACGTTTTGAATTGCTCATTATTTCCTCCCAGCTTTCCCTCTCCTTTTCAAGTCACAAAGTTACTCTGCAAGGCATCTTCATCTCCTTAGAGCAATCCCTAATCTGTGTACTGTATTTTCTTTTTTCCAGTTGCTGAAAACAAGGACTTCCAAGATCAAGGAGTTATCGGATTATATCAGGTGAGACTTTTCTGGACCAATGCATCTTAATCTTTTCTCTAAACATTTTGGACCCATTCAGCACCCAGAAGTCCCAGACACCATGATCAATAGTCAAGTATTAGAGAACGGAAATCCCAAACATCTGGAAGGCTAAAGTTTGAAAACCATGTTCTCAACTAGAGTCACAATTTTGCTTTTGTGGTCCTTGATTCTTCCAGAAACCCCACATTGCCCTTTTGTAGCAAAAATAGACCTTTTCCATCCTCCTAATATGCACTTAATCCATCTTTCTTTGACAAACCATCTTTCTAGATATACTGAACTATATCTTCCATTAACCCCAGCCAACAATTTTCATAGCTTGTTGGGGACAATGAGAGCTGTAGTGTAATCTGTGTTGTTGTTGCCTCCAAGTGTTGTGTGTCCCTTGCCCAAGATCACCCAGTGGGTTTCTCTGGCCAACTGAGAATTCGAACCCTGGTCTCTTGGGACACCGATCCAACCCTCAAAAGACTACGCCACACAAACGCTTCATCACAAATTGTTGTTGTTGTTGGGTGCCTCCAAGTTGTTTCCAATATCAAGGAGTTGTCAGATTATATTAGGTGATTATATCAGGGGCTTTTTTGGCAGGATTTGTTCAGAGGAGGTTTGCCAGTGCCAGCCCTTGAGGTTGAGAGAGTGGGACTTGCCCAAGGCCTCCCAGTGGGTTGTGTGAGCAAGGGCCCTGAATCAAAGGAGTTGGTCCACAATCTTCGTTCTTCCAGTGACAATTCCATTTTCATTTCTTTTTTCAGGTCTGCTCATCCTTTTGAAATCCCTGAATTGATCAGCCTACTCATCGACCAGGGAAACCCAGCCTATTTAAAATGGATAGAGGAAAGCATCCCATATGATTAGACACGATGGTCCAGAAGATGCCTCCAAAGGACCTTGGCACCATGTTCCCTCTTTGCACAGATGCTACAAAATGCATCAGTAATTCAACTGAGAACAGCTCTCTTTGTCATACTTGAAAGCACAGTTATGGCCAGGAGGAAACTGGATCTTTTATAATAATTCAATTATTTTTATTTCAAGAAAAACAGGATGAGGTGGTCGTGGCGGAGGAGGAGATCTCATATATATATATAATATATATATATATGAGATCTCCTCCTCCGCCACCTCTTCCTGTTTTTCTTGAAATGCCAAATAAAAATAATTGGGGGGAAAAATACACACACACACACACACACACACTTGGTATCTACTGGGGTTTGGTTCCAGGACCCCCTATGGATACCAAAATCCATGGATGCTCAAGTCCCGCTAAATACAATAGCATAGTCAAATGAGGTCTCTTATATAAAATGGCAAAATCAAGGTTGAGATTTATACATTTTTTAAAATATTTTCATGGCATGGATGGTTGAATCCATAGATTAAAAAAATCCACGGAGGTTTCCCTTTGCTATCCCCTGAGGCTGAGAGAGTGTGACTTGCCCAAGGTCACCTAGTGGGGTTTCATAGCCGAGCGGGGAATTGGACCCTAGTCTCCAGAGTCCTAGTCCAGTGCTCGAAACCACTATGTCCACTTGCAAAGACCTAAATCCCCTAATGAAATCCCAGTCGTCATCGTTCTCATCATAACCTTTCAATTTCCTTTTCCTGGAGGTGAACGCATTGGACTGC
Source organism: Phrynosoma blainvillii (assembly GCA_026167975.1). Classification (NCBI taxonomy): domain Eukaryota; kingdom Metazoa; phylum Chordata; class Lepidosauria; order Squamata; family Phrynosomatidae; genus Phrynosoma; species Phrynosoma blainvillii. Next base: position 5,670,568 of record JANUYF010000011.1, read on the forward strand.
GTACCTTGCACACTTCATAAAGACTATTTTCATCAAACCAGAACGGGTCGCTGCAAATTATGGCTTACAATACACTTCAGATTAGAAATAGAGAGGCTGCTGGCATGGTCAATTGCAGAGCATGAGAGGCTCTTTAATCTGCATTAAGCACTAAACCTCTGGCAACATCTGGCAATGCACTCCGCTGATGCTCCATAGCAAGGTTACAGATGCAGACCTAAATCCTTTAGAGAGATCTGATTGGAGTAAACCCAGTAAATCAATGGGATTTACCATATGGGTCTACTCTACTCTAATTGGGACTAACCAACAAGATGCTGGCCACTGTATTTTTGTCGATTGTTTTGTGTGTAAATAAAGAGGATGGATGGAGGAAATAAAGTCATTTTTCTATCTCCCAAATTATGCTTATCATTTTTGCTTCAAAGTTTTTTTTAAAAAAAAAAAGAGGTAGAAGAAAGGAACTAGCTTCTCTCTCAAGGTGCATCCACACTGTAGAAATAATGCCGTTTGACCCCACTTTAACTGCCGCGGATCCATCCTCCAGAATCCTGGCATTTGTAGTTTGGTGAGGTGAAGCACCAGCGCTCTTTGGCAAAGAAGGCTCAAGACCTTGCTGTTGCATGCTTTCAAGTCGTTTCCAACTTATGGTGTCCCTAAAGTGAATCTGTTATGGGTTTTTCTTGGCACAGTTTTTCAGAGAAGGGTTGCCATTGCTTTCCCCAGAGGCTGAGAGAGTGTGGCTTGCCTAAGGTCACCCAGTGGGTTGCCACGGCTGAGTGGGGTTCGAACCCTGATCTCCAGAGTCCAATGCTCAAACCACTCCACCACACACGCTCTCTCGAAAGTCCCTGCCAAACTACAAATCCCATCTCTGTCCAAGATCTCTGGCCCCACATCAGACTACAAATCCCAGGATTCCAAAGAGTGGCGCCATGGAAACTAAAGTGGTGTCAAACTGCATTATTTCTGCAGTGCAGATTAGACCACAGTCTAAAGCAGTCTTCCCCAATCCGAGCGCGACACAAAACGCCTTGACAAAATTTAAAATGACTTCTTTTATTTTTAATAATTAATAATACATCTGACATATTAATTACAACTTGAATATAAACAAACACACAAGGTCAGTTATTCAAAAAGCAGCAACACAAGTGACTCTTTTTAAAAAATGTATATATCTATACCTATATATAAGAAGGTGCACCGAAGCATTAGAAAGATCAGTTCAAACCAACGCAATAATAATAATAATAATAATAATAATAATAATAATAATAAATCTATCTCAGGGAGAAAATATATTTTGAGAGCTCCCTCCCTTCCCCATTTCTCTCATGGGGGCCAAGGAGGAACGCTCAGTTGTGGGACCAACACCGTTAAATTTGGATGGCGTTACAAACTTCCTCTTAAATTTTGCTTTTTCTTTTCTTTAAGGCACTCGCGAAAGGGGAAAAAAAGGACACTTGGGCATTTCAAATGCATCCGCCACCATGTTCTACCTTTCCAAACCTCTAAATTTATTCTGTTCTTTTTCCCCAGATTTTTCTCACAATTTAGGGGGTCTTAGACCACATGCATACGAACTGTGCGCTAGATGCATTTGTTTTTGTTTGGCTTGGTGTGTCTTCAAGTCGTTTCCGACATATGGCGGGGTTTTCTTGGCCAGATTGATTCAGAGGAGGGTTGCCTGTGCCCTTACCTTCCCCTGAGGCTGAGAAAGTGTGACTTGCCCAAGGTCACCCAGTGTTTTCCCACGGCTGGGTGGGGATTCGAACTCTGGTCTCCAGAGCCATAGTTCAACCCTCAAACCAATATACCATATCTCTTCTACAGTCATCCCTCCCGATTTGTGGGGGATTCATTCCAGACCCCCTTCCCATGAATTGGGAAAATCGCAAATATCCAAGGCCCATTGATCCCAATGGCGGCACGTGCGCCATTTCGTCCCTCCCCACTTACCATCTGCGAAAGACCAAGATTGTGGACGGAAAGGGACGAGTGTATATGCATACCCTCCAACATTTCACAAACAAAAACCAAGACAAGTGTGTCCAGCAACATCAGAGCGGCGGTCAAAATGCTCAAAAGTTTTTAAAGTAAGGAGGATCAACACAGAAGTTCAGAGCGGCTGCAGCAGTTTGCTTTTGCCTGAGCCTACTGGGAAGGGACAGATTGGCTCCCTTCTCTCATCTCCTCCCAACGATCCACTTGACGGTGAACTACTTTTGCACTCTGAACTCAACTTTGCAGCAGTTGACGGAAGCTGAGGACAAAGGGGGAATGTCGGAGGCGAAAGAATCTGCGACATTTTCGTTGCCGCAGAAAGAGTGGGATGACAAGAGGATAAATTGCAATTATTCCTAAGAAATTGGGACAGTTGGAGGGTAGGCTGCTGTACTTTTCTTGGATATGTAGAGACTCGGTTTCTAACTGGATGCAAAATCTGGGACAAAATGGGACAGCTGGAGGGTCTGCTACTGTACTTTTCGTGGATACCTAAACTTGGTTTCGTCGGCTCCGTTTCTAACGGGATGCAAAGTTTTGGCTTCTCCCAAAAAATGGCAGGCTACCCACACTTGTATCGATAGCAGCTAAGGACATTCATAACATTACGATCCAGGGTGGCCTCTAAGTTTCTCACTATGGACCAACCCTATACCCTGTTCACTCTTAGACCCCAGTGAGCCCCTTTCACCACACTCAACTTTTGACAAGCTTTATGTCAGCCTTTCGCACGGCGTCACCGCAATACTACAAATTCCAACCACTTTTAACATTCAAGCCAAGACATCCTGGGAGCTATAGTTCCATGGGGGACTATGAACCCTCCACAAGGTGTCTCCAAAGGAGAAGAACTTGCTGACAGTTCAAGAGGCATCAAATAATTTCCTTTTTTAAATGTATAGTCCAGGCACGGGGTTCAAGGTAACACTGGAGCCTAACGTAGCTTTGTTTGGTTATGCAGAGTAGCAGCATTTCTTAAAATACTTAAAAGGTTAGCAATGGCTTGGGATGGCCAGTCAGCTTTCCTTCCTTGTTGCGTTTGCACAGCTCATTTCAAGTGCTCAAACCCACACGTCTTCCACATGGTTTTTGGCAATCCCAACAGAATTCCTGACGTGATGCCAGTAGATATTATTCCCCACTTTGTAGGGCAAGGGATGGCAAAGGAAAATGGCAGAAGGCTTACTCAGGAGTTCACAGCTGTGGCAAAATCAGCTTTTGGGCACATGGAGCCCCAAACAACTACCCTCACATTTCGATCTCCTTGCCAGCCCTGCCATAAGGAAGAACGGAGGAGGCTACCTTAGGCAGCTTGCTTTGGGTGCCACAAAAAAGGGTGGCAAACGATTGGCAATCTTCTTGGTTATTATAGTATTTTTATTGCCGGAGCGGGCAAGAAGTGCTTGTGGGACTTTCCACCTCATGCGCTGAAATAACTCAGCTGGCAAGGCACCTTTGCCTCCATCTCGGGCAACAAAAATGACTTAGCTTGGCCCGGCCTGGCATAAAACAAGGACTATCTTCAGAGAGATAGTTTAGTCTGTCATGCCGAGTTATCACGGTGCCCTGGAATTTCTTCTCTTTCCATCACCCTGGAGGAAAGAGCAATGCCATTCCAGAGAGATGGCAACATAAGAGGCTTAAGTCCTCTCTTTCCATACCGGGTTGGAGAAAAGAGTGATGCCATTCCAAAGAGATGCCATTATAAAAAGGTTTAAGTCCTCCATTTCCATACCTGGGTGGCATTGCCACGACTGGCTCAACTCGCCCATTTCCATCTCCTCTCCCTTCTGTAACAACAGCGACGACAACAACAAAAAGCAGCAATAAAGCAACGGGGTTCTATCTTGGCGGTCAGTCAGCAACACAAAATGGTCACGCCAACAAAGCCTTTCGTGGGGTACCTCCTCAAAGTACCTCAACCAGTAACTCAGTGCCAATGTACCAAGGGCACCCCTGAATAAACATTAAGTAAACTCTTTCCAGGAGAGGCAATGCCCAGGATGGCTGTGCCACTCCATCGCACGACTTTTGCCTCCACCTTGGGAAACACAGCTGGCTTGGCAAAAACAAAATCCACTCGTTCTATTTCTTTTCTTAGGCCTCGACATCCTGTACACTGGCACAGCATCAGTACGGAGTGGTGCCTTCCCATTCCACCAAATACTCAACTTTGCCCTCCAGGGTCACCCGTCGCGCCAGGACTTGGTACTTTTCGCCGCACACCAGCCTGCCGGCGGCCCCAAAATAGTTGTTGATGGAGGACTTGAGGTGGGAAAGGGACGAGTCGTCTTCGCTCATGCGCTCAAAAGTGTGGCAATCGATGGCACGGTCGGGCACGCAGGCTGCCTCGCTGTCTTCGGAAGAACAGCCAGGCATAGTTCTCCGGGGGTGCAGTGAGCATTTTTGCTTCGCTTCGATGGCCGTGTAAGTCTTAGCGGTCAGTTTACGCTTCCGGCTGCCCATGTTCCTTCTGCTGGAAAATGGCAACAGCAAAACTGTCATATTAAGGCAGCAATATTAAGTCAAAAGTCAAAGAGAGATGCAGTGTGGTGTATGCGTTTTCAGTTCTGGACCAGGGGTGCATCTGCAGAGTGGAAAAAAATGCAGTTGGATACCACTTTAACTGCCAGGGCTCCATCCTACAGAATGCTGGGATCTGTAGTTTGGTGAGGCCCCAGCACTCTTTGGCAGAGAAGGCTAAAGACCTTGTAAAACTATAGGTCTCAGGATTCCATAGGATGGAGCTACAGCACTTCAAGTGGTATCCAACTGCATTATTTCTACAGTGTAGATGCACCCCAGGACTCTGGGAGACCAGAGTTTGAATCCCTGCTCAGTCATGGAAAACACTGGGTGACCAAACCACACTCTCTCAGCCTCTGAGGAAAGCAATAGCAAATCTCATTTGAACAAATCTTGCCAAGAAGCCCCTGTGATAGGGTTGCCATAAGTTGGAAATGACTCAAAAGGACACGACAACAATACAATTTATAGTCAGTGGAAGTGGTCCAAGATGTCACACAAAATGCACAACATGCAGTGTACAATGCACAACATGGCAGGACATTCGTAATGCCACTTTCGTAACTTTCCACAGAATGTGGATGTTATGCATTGTCCAAAAAGGTATCACTGCTTGCACAAGGCATGGATTCAAGCATCTACAGCTTGAATATATATATATATATATATATATATATATATATATATATATAATCTGTAGATGCTTGAATCCATGCCTTATGCAAGCAGTGATACCTTTTTGGACAATCATAACATTGCTTTCCAAAAAACAAAACTTGATTTTGCCATTTTATATAAGGGGCACCATTTTATTCTGCCATTGTATTTCATGAGACTTGAGCATCTTTGGATTTTGGTATCCATGGAGGATCCTGAAACCAAACCCCAGAAGATACCAAAGGCCCACGGTAACAAAATGAGATTTTAAAAGATAAAAACCTCTTAGAAACAATTGTTAAAGAATTATAGCACACACACCCCAAGCCCCATTCTTTAAAAAGTTTCTGTTGGAACAAAATGGTTTTAGCCTTTTAAAGTAAGGGGAAGGATCTTATAAAAACCAAAGACAGCAAATGCCTTCTTTACGATTGTGTCGTCGATAATGCAAAAGAAAGAGAGGATCTCCTACCTTGATTCATAGGAGAGGCTGGTTGTCGCTGATCCGGAAGTGCTGACTGCGTCGGTGGAATCCACTTCGGAAAGGAAAGTGTGACTCGAACTCGCGCTGGATAGGAGTAAGAATCAGAGTTAAGCAGGGCCTTAGCAATAGCTCAAGGCTTGGCTTAGGCCAGGATCTTTAGCCATGATGCCGCTTACCTTTTCAGACTCTGAATTTCATCCAACGTGAAATCAAAGATGCTGGCCAGATGATGGTTTGTGCTCCAAGCCGAGGCAAAATCGCTCTGAACGGGGCAAGAAAAATGGAAGGAAATAAAAATTCAATACAAACATCCTTCCATACAGTGGTGCCTCATGGGCCACGCAATGCCTTTGTTTTTGTGGTGTGTCTCCAAGTCGTTTCAAAACTTATGGTGACTCTAAGGCGAACCTATCATCAGGTGTTCTTGGAAAGATTTGTTCAGAGGGGGATTATCTGAATCGGCACTAGAGCTTTCTGACTGAGGTCTAATCTGCACTACAGAAATAATGCAGTTTGATCCTGCTTTAACTACCAGGGTTCCATGGTACAGGATTCTAGGATTTGTGAGATATTTCGCCTTCTCTCTCAGAAATCTCTGCTACCACAACAAACTACAAATCCCAGGACTCTATAGCACTGAGCCATGGCAGTTAAAGTGTAATCAAACTGCATTATTTCTGCAGTGCAGATGCAGCCTGGGCAAAGCAAATACTCTTTCTTAAAATGCAATTCCCAGGATTCCATAAGATGGAGCAATGACAATTAAAGTGTTACCAAACTGCATTATTTCTGCAGTTCAGATGCAGCCTGAGCAATGCAAATACTCTTTCTTAAAATGCAAATCCCAGGATGCTATAGGATGAGGCCATGAGTTAAAGTGGAATTATAGAGCTATAACTGCATAGTGTGAAAGGGCCCCTGATAAAGAGAGTGAAGGAAAATTATTTCAAAAATAAACATTATCACTAAACTCACACTGGGAATAGCATCTTCCAGGAGAAATTTTGATCTTTTCCTCCTCCTCCTTTCCTGCTGGAGATTGCATGGCACCGAACTGTAAAGGGGGGGAAAAATAAGAGAATTAAGAAATTCAGAATCTATTTACAGGCTATATGGCTTCTTATATTTCACAAGGCCAACTGGGTGAAAGAGTATTATTTTCCCCTTCCTTCAACACAGAGGGACTGTAATCCATATTTTAGGAATCTGAAACCAGACATGGACACTATTTCAAATTTATAACCCGCCTTTCCCCCAGTTTGGGACTCAAGACAACTTACAACAGTAAAGCACAGTTAAAAATCCACAGCACAGAAAAGTTTAAAAGCAATTAAAGCCACTATCAAACTAAACCCAGTTAAAACAAATTACAAACAGCAACAAAATGAAAGTCCACCAAATTATCCAAGGGGGGAAAAAATTAGTTCTGAAATGCCCGCTGGAATAAAAATTGGTTTATCTACTTGCCAAAAGATAGTAAGGAGGGTGCCAGTCTGTGTATAGCAGGGGTATGAATTATATGACCCTCCGCATGCAGTTGGACTGCGACTCCCAGCATCCTTCAGCATCGGCTATGCTGGCCAAAGCTGATGGGAGTTGCAGATCAACAATCTCAGGAAAACTACGCATTTCTGGTGTGGAGTTTTTATCATCTCACTACCTTTGTTATCCAGATCAAGTCTCCATTATCTGCAATGCTGCAATCCAAAACAGCTACAGGACTCCAAGCTGGTCATGGACCAAGGAGACTTGGGTTCAAATCTCAGTTTGGTCATGAGGATGAGTGAGTGAGCATGGTTTAACTACCATCACCCAACCTAGCCTACCTCAAAGGGTTGCCATAAGAATAAAAAGAGAGTGCCCACAAGAGCTCCATGAAGGATATGAATGTGAGAAATAAGCCGAGAGCCTCTCCCTTCCCAAATGCAGACCTGCTTTTATGGGAATACTTGAGTCTCCCCCTTTTCTTGGCTTCGGAGGCTCTGCCGTCAACCAATCCTGGGATCTTCTCAGGCAGGAGTTTGCTCGGCGGATTAGGAGGGACACGGATCCGCAGGCGGAAAATGCATTTCTTCTTCTTGATCTCCTTTCCGCATAGAAATCTGAAACAAACCTCGGCATCTGTTAAGCTGGAAGTGCATTGACTAAACCAGTGGTTCCCAAACTTTGGTCTTCCAGATGTTTTGGACTTCAGCTCCCAGAATCCCTGATCGCTGGCCAAACTTCTTAGGGCTTCTTGGGGTGGAAGTCCAAAACAGCAGGAAGACCAAAGTTTGGGAAACACTGGAGTAGATGGTTTGGAAACCCTTCCAACTCTGTTTACGGGAGGCTCCTTTGTGTGCTACGAATGCAACAAGTAGCGCTCACAGTGAGCTCCAGAGAAGCCATTATGTTTACCTACTTGGCGAAAGAGCTTTCCAGAAACAGCTTGATGATTTGTAAACGTAAATCAGTGTGTTCCCAAACTCTGGTTCTCCAGGTGTTTTGGACTTCAACTTCCAGAAGCCCTAGCCAACAATCAGGAATTCAAGGAGCTGAAACCAAAAACATCTGGAGGACCAAAGGCTGGGAACCACTGATGTACAGTTGCCCCTCCCAATTCATGGGGGATCCATTCCAGAAACACACCCCCGCAAAAATGGCAGCTTGCAAATATTCGAGCCCCAGTAAAAATAATGGTGCATGCACCCGTGGCGCGTGTGCAGGGCCATGCATGGGTGTGCACCGCCATTTTATCTATATCGCTTTTCCAGAGCGAGACCACAGACTCAAAGTCCGCAAACGGGGAGGGACAACTGTACATTGAAGTCTTGCTTTCCAGTGTATGAAATCAGGAGCACGAAAGGAGGCAAAAGCAGGAAAGTGGATTTCAGACCTGCAATGGGCAATGGAGATTTGGATGCACACAAGTCTTCTATTTATTTCTATACCAGTGAGGGACATGTGGGGAGAAATGCCCCCCTTTATGCTCACCTGCTTTTGTAGCTGTTGAGTGCATCCAGAAGATGGGGACCTCGCTCCGCAACGGGGGTTTCCGTCAACTGGGAAACGAAGGAAAAATGGAGCAAAGTTGGTTTTAAAATGAGAGATAGTCACATCCTAATTCAAGCTGACACAGGCTATCCAGGCCAGCATCCAATTTCTTTGTCTCACTGAGGGATCCAAAGACTGCAAATTTTCTCATCCATGGTGAGAATGGGTGGCTCAGCACAGCAAGACACCCTCCCAAGAAAAATAGCCAACTTCTACAAAAATTGTCACTTTTCAAGACAATTTTCTGAAAAATTCATTTGCACCAAAAAAGAAAGAAAGCCCCACCCAAAAAACCTCACACCTTGGTTTTTTCCATGAAAAAACCTTTTGCACAAAATGGACTGTTTTCTGTGCAATATATATATATGTGTGTGTGTGTGTGTGTGTGTGTACAAAACCCTGTTTGGGGTGCAAAATGATTGGTTTTTACGCGAGTGAATTTTTCACAAAGATGTCCTGAAATGGGGGGGGGGGGGGATTGGAAAATCTGCAAAAATTCTCCTAAGGGGAAAAGTTTTGAAATTCTTGTTTCTGGCATGCAAGAATGGAATGAGCAAAGATTTACTTTCCTAATCTGATTCAGTGGCTAGACTCCCTGGAAGTTCATATGTAATTTATAGTATATATTTATTTCTTGTAGTAGCTCATCCAGCGACCAGAAGAGGGAACCCATGTTTCACGTTCCAACTTTCTAACTAATACCGGTTGAAATGAGGAAAGCTCAAATCCTATGCAAACACGCCATCCATGGAAGCAAATGACAACTTTGGTTATTACCTTCCCGAGCTGCAAAAGGTCCCAGTGGTGATTGACAAAGGCCAAGATTTCCTCAAAATCAAAATATTTCTTCTTACTTTGAACGCCCAAATTGTAGAGCACAAGATGCACCACGTCAACCCTGTGTGCAAGTGTACAGAAAAGGAACAAGCATGAGTACAATTTCCCCAGGCTTAGGATTTCCTGCAGAATTTTCCAAAACACCCATGTAAACCCATTGGGTGACCTTGGGCAAGTCACACACTCTCAGCCTCAGAGGAAGACAATGGCACACCTCCTCTGAACAAATCTTGCCAAGAAATAGGGTTGCCATAAGTCAGAAACAAGTTGAAGGCAACAAAGCATTACACATTGGCCAGATTCATATTGGTGACATTTGTGTGTGTGTGTGTGTGTATCTTCAAGTCATCTGTTGATTTGTGGAGAGCCCATGAATTTCTCTGCCTTCAAGCTGTTTCCAACTTATGCCAACCCTAATGCAAACCTATCACAAGGTTTTTCTGGGGCTGAGAGGGTGTGACTCACTCAAGGCCACCCAGTGGTTTCCATGGCTGTGCGAGGAATCCAACAATGATCTGCAGAGTCATAGTCCAACGCTCAAACCACTACACTACATTGACTCTTAGGGTGACATACTCAGGTCGAATTGCAAATGACACCTGTGCATATCCTTACTTGGGCAGCATCTGCACTGCAGAAGTAATGCAATATGATACCACTTTAACTGCCATGGCTCAGTGCTTTGGAATTTGGGGATTTGTCATTTTTGTGGCACCAGAGCTCTCTGACAGAGAAGGCTAAATAGCTCACAAAACTACCAACATTTTGTTGTAGCTCCCAATAAAACAGAGTATGAGGAAATTCAAGCCAGGATCTTACCATCTCAAGGGCAAACGTTGGATGTGCTCTGGACCCTGGTTACACACCGAGCAGTAGAAAATGTAAAATCTGAAAACAGAGTATCTTTTTTACTTATTTCAGACTACCACAAAAAATTCACTGAACTTTGACTTAAGTTTACAGAGAAATAAAATGCAAACAGGAATACAACAGGAAAGGAAAAGGAGTCCACGTTCTCCCTCTTCTTATCAATAGCTATTAGTTGCGACAACCAAAAACGATGAAACTTCCATGTGCAAGCACAGTACTCCTTGGTATACAAAATGCCAGGGACATGTAGGGACTCTGGATTGCTGGTAAGATTGGGATTGACCCCATGTTTTCAATTCTGAATTTTGGAGTTGTGTATCTCAGGAAAGCAGAGACAGAAGCACCTACCGATCTCCAAAGAGCATTGGATCGCTGAGACATTGCGTGCAAGCTTCGTGGAACCACTGCTGGCAGCGAAAACATTGCAGCATCTTCAGGTACCACCTGGAAGGAGGCAGAGAGGGAGAAAATAGGATGGGATGCAAGAGAGTAAATCCCCACCAAAAGACAGATAGGGCAGGTTTTGCCCCTATCCTGCCTACCACCCAACCACCATTGTTGGTTTAGGTTGGCACATATGCCAACTTCATCCATTGGTCTTACTCGCCAGGGCCGCCACAGTAGCAATAACACTGCTGTTGGTTGGTCCGGTGGGGTGAGTCCCATTCCAGCTGTTCGGGATTGTAGGACAACACCATCTTCACCATCTGCAGAGTCCGAGCAATGGCTCCTTTCTTCAAGGCACCACCTTTCTGCAAACAACGGAGATGACAAAAACGGTGGATGCCAGCAGACAAAGAACGGCTGTATCCACACTGCAGGATTAATGCAGTTTGACACTGTATTTATGATTAAAATGCAATTAAATCCAACAGCTAGCTTTACTTAGAATAGAGCCATTGAACTGATGGCTGAGTGTCAAATTAACATTTCTGCAAATCCCCTTGCTGCAATGGGTCTTCTCTAGTTGTGTCTAGCCACTGGTTCAGGGATGGGAAATACACAACCTTCTAGATGTTCTTCAACTGCAGCTCCCAACATATTTGACCGGTTACTTTGCTGGCTGTCGCTGCTGAGAGTTGTCGTCCAACAAAATCTGGACGGCCCCATGATTTATGCCATAAAAACCCAAATCAGTTGCAAGCAAATTGATGCTCTTTTCCCTCCACATCACTCACCCGCACAGCTAAGGCAAAGATGCATCTCCGGCAAAACCAAGGGGTTGCCAAGGAGTTCCCCCGACCGCTCACCACTGGGATATGGCATTGCTGGTGATAACCTGGTGAGAGCAGAGGCAGAGTTTTGCAAAGAGAAGCAGGACATTTTCTACAGCCAATATAGCAGCTGGGCACTCCAATGTCAACAGGGAAGTGAGCCCGCTCTAGGTTTGAGTGCAAACTTTAAAGAAGCTAGCCAAAACGCTGAACCTATTGGCACTTATTTGTCCATCAGGGCCTTGAGCCAAACAAAACAGCTCCTTTGAGGAGCTCTCCCCACCTTTATGCCAAAAGCAATATGAGGTTTACTCAACAGCAAAAGGTATGCTCTGCCTTGTCTCCCCTCCCCATTGCAAGAACCTCCGTAACGTTTTTCTTACCTAGTCCGCACTTTCCACATATCAATATATCATTCAGGGGCCCCGTCGTCTCTCCGAGGCAGATGTTGCACTTGGGTTCTTCGCCTGGAACCCCAGCTAGAGAGCAGAAAGAAGTCAAGGGCTTTTGATAAGAACGTCCTAGTGAAAGCACACAGCCAAAGCACCCTAGGCCTTGGCAGCTTGACAGTCTGCTCTGCCTCTTGAATATATTCCCCTCCTTCATTCCATTCACTCATGTGCAAGTCGGGCACATGCACGCCCATGGAAAGAAACTCTAGGCTCACGTACCATGCTGGATGTCTTTCCAAAGCACCCAGTACTTGGAATTGTCTTCAAAGGTCACCAAGCAGCTCTGCTTCGAGCCACTCACCTGCAAGTAAGAAAGATTTTTTTTTCCAAAAAAAAGAAGGTTAAGGAATCATGGAGGAACCTAACATCTGGTTTTGACCACAAGATGGGCAAAGAGCAGCTCTCCAGAGGTTGTTGGACTGCAGTTTTCATCAGCCCTAGCCACTATAGCCAAGGTGAGGAATGCTGGGCAGTGCAACTGGCATTCCTTGGCGGTCTCCCATCTAAGTACTATTTGCTCTTGGAAGCTAAGGCCTGGTTAGTACTTGGATGTATATCTGGAAAACTGCATGGTTCTTAACCCTCTACTAGGTTCTTCTCCATCTCAATGATATGAGATGGTTTGAACTGGCCAGTCCTCAAGTTGAAGGGCTGTCCAGTCCAAGTCAACTTTAAAGATCAAAAATCCTAAAAAGGGAGAGCTTGCGGGACTTGGTGTTGCCCATCAACATTGGGTCAACTGGTCACAACCATGATGTACCTCTCCAAACTACAGATCCCAGGATTCCATTCTTAGTACTACAAATCACAGCTGGAACCATGACAGTTAAAGCCATATCAGACTGGTATAACTGTGCAGTGCAGACACACATGTAGATGTGTGGGAGGTATACAAACAAGGGGGGGTTGTCTTGTCCACATTCACTTGGGCTCAACCAGAGGCATGTGGCTCATCCCCTTTTAAAAGTTACTCTAAAAATTACGTTTTAGAGCAGCGATTCCCAAATGTTGGCCCTCCAAACGTTTTGGATCTCAGCACCCAGAAGTCCCAGCCAGTGTGGCCAACAGTCAGGAATCCTGGGCGGTGAAGTCAAAAAACACCTGGAAGACCAAAGTTTGGGAACCACTGTTTTAGAGCATAGGACAGGATGGAACGTGCATTAAAGACGTTCCTTTATTTAAAAAAAGGAACACTTGGTTTACCCTCTTGATCTTCCCAAGGTAATAGAGCCCATCGGTCCAACGGCACAAGACGTATTGTCCTTCTGTCAATTTGGTCATCAGCTCTTGCCGGCCTTTCTGGGTTTTGGTAGCCAAGTCCACCATCGACTGCTGAAGGCGTCCGCTGGCTGTGTAGACATGCCTAACATCGGTGTTCTCCATGAGCCTTGCTGGACACTGGAGATGAAACAGGAAGGAGAAAAGCTTTCTTTGAAACATGCCGCTTCTTTCATATGGATACCCAGAACACTGCCTTTCACAAAATCAAATTGTGGGTCAAATATTGCCTGGTCCAAATGGTAAAATTCCCGTGTATCATCTGCTCTGATCAGCATCTGGGTCTCAGGCTGCATCTGCACTGCAGAAATAACGCAGTCTGACAGCACTTTAACTGCGATGGCATGCATCTATGGAATTCTGGGATTTGCCTAGATTTCATCATTTCACCAATCCCATTCTAAGGTCTTTCGGTCCAAAGAATGACAGAGGTGGCCTGTCAGCCAACAGCAGGGACAGTCCGCCAAGATTTATTTTTATCTCCACATTGGCTTGCCTCTGCGCCATGTGCAAATTGTGGAATTTGAAAGTCTGCAAGATCCACTAAGCCAACAAAAGAAGGTCACTTGTCCGAAAGCCAGCCCAAACTCAGGCATTGCACAATCCGCTGGCACATAGGAGATGTCTGTCAAAAAACAAACCAGTCAAAATCCTCAGCCCTTCCCAGGCTGCATCTACACTGCAGAATTAATGCAGGTTGACAACACTTTAACTGCCATGGATCCATGCTATGGAATCTTGGGATTTGTAGTTTGCTAAGCTATTTCACCTTCTCTATCAGAGAGCTCTGGGTGCCACAGCAAACTACAAACCCCAGGATCCCATAAGATGGAGCCATGGTAGTTAAAGCAGTGTCAATCTGCACGAATTCTGCAATGAAGAAGCAGGCCTAGTCAATGTATCGCTGCCAATGGTTAACAGGAGGTGGCAGAGTTGCTCTGCCTAATTTTCTGATTAATCTGATTGGTCCTTAGGGTTGTCAAACTGAAAATTGGAAAAGGCTCTGCCCAGGACTTGTGTTTTCACAAATAGTGTGTTTGTATGTGTGTGTTTGTGTATGTGTCTATGTGCTTTCAAGTCACCCATGCAAGAGGATCTTATAGCACCTTTGAGACTAATGGTGTAGAAGAAGTTGTAGCATAAGCTTTCAAAGACTAAGCATAAGCATACAGCGAAATGCATCTGAGAGAGCAGACCAAGTTTGGCAAAGCTTATGCTACAACATCTTCTAGACAGTTATCTCAAAAGTGCTACAAGATCCCCTTGCGTGCTGAAAGTCCGGATTAACACGGCAATGCGCGGAACTGAATTGGGTAGTTTGTGACGCCCACATGCACATGCAACACTGCAATGGGCAGGTATCCATTGTGCAACAGTGGAGTGACAGTTGCACAATAGGCACCAATGCACATCGGGATACACACCCCAATGAGCATCTGGACACTGACTAGGAAATGCTGGAGCAAACAGGAGCAGCCAATGCATGTAAGAAGTGCCTGACATGCATCAGAGTGCCAAAAGTGCATCAGAAGTGCCTGACAGGCATCAAAAATGCCTAACATTCATCAGAAGTGGCCAAAGCACATCAGAAGTGCCCAACGTGCATCAGGTGCCCAAAGTGCATCAGAAATGCCTGACATGCATTAGACATGCCTGATATGCTTCAGAAGTGCCCAACGCACATCAGAAATGCCTGACATGTATCAGAAATGACCAAAGCATATCAGAAATGCCCGACATGCATCAGATGTGCCCAAAGCATATTAGAAGTGCCTGGCATGCATCAGAAGTGCCTGATGTACATCAAAAGTACCCAAAGCACATCAGAAGTGCCTGACATGCATCAGAAGTGGCCAAAGCACATCAGAGGTGCCCAGTGTGCATCAGGTGCCCAAAGTGCATCAGAAATGCCTGGCATGCATCAGAAGTTCCCAATGCACATCAGAAGTGCCCGATGGGCATCAGAAACGCCTGAAGTGCATCCCAAGTGCCCAAAGCGTATCAGACAAGCCCAATGGGCATCAGAAGCACCCAGTGAGCATTGCAGCACACCGGTCAGTGCCCAGATGCGCGTCTTCGCGATTCACTAACCGGCTTCCATTGCATTTCTGCAACCTGGTTACAGACTCATAAAGCTATGGACCATCGATTGCGACGCAAGAGCTTGAACTTCATCAGTTCCATGTCACCGAGTTTTGACACATCTGCATTTCGGAGACTATCCAAAAATCTAGAAACCAGTGCAGTATCCTCAGATAACATGGCACCCACCTATCATCATCATCATCATCATCATCATCATCATATCTCCAGCATGTCACTGACTTAAGAGCCAGTCACCTACCTCTGTTCTGATTGGCAGATTCAAAAAGTAATCCTCATGCAATTTTTTTTGATCATATATATATATATATATATATATATAATTCAAGGTCTAGTTGGAGAAGGGTGGAGTGTTCACAAGCCCCAAAAGCTGCCTCCTGACAGTCAGATCGAAAGGAGGAAACCTCTTTCCAGCCAAAGGAAGAGGATGCGGTGGAGCTACAAAGTAACAGCCCAGAGAGAAACAAAGTTTGATTTGCAATTTTTTTTTAAAAGCAAATTAAAAAGGGCATTTCGATGCCTGCCTGCCTGTCATTCTGATCATTCCCTGCAAAATGGGATCTTTCCAAGGTTGGGAGCAGCCAGGACTAACTGTCAGCAGCAGTGCTCTTTCTTTAGAGAGGCACTCTTTTGTCCTTCCCTCCAGCCTTTTGCAAACGTTTGCCTGACCAATCTCTCTTGAGCCTCAGAAACTGTCACTTTCATTTTTGAAAAGCAGCAGGTTCCTTCCTTTGGGGAGGTGGCTCTCCTGCCTTTGCCACCCTCCTGGTTTACTCACGAGTAAACAAGCCTCCCTCCCTTGGATCCAACAGGTCGGTTTCCTTGCAAAGGAGGACACCTTTGCCATTTGCAGGAATCAGGGAGAATCCTTGCAAAGAAGGGAAAGAAAGAAGAAGGTGGAAGAAAGGGACACACAGGCCAGATTCCCCCCCCCCCTTGCAATCTGCAGCTTGCTTACTCAGGAGTAAATTGATCCTGGTGGGATCCTGTCCCACATGCAGGAAGGCTGCGATCCTGTGATCTAGCAAAACGCCCAGGGAGGAGAGATCTTTCCAGCCAATTCAAAAGAGGAAGGAGCAAACTTACACCCGAGTAAACCTCCAAAGGTTTCCAAATCCAACAACCCCCAAACCCCCAGAAAAGTAATCTGGTGGCCTCGATCCGTTTTGTTAAGGACAGAAAATCGACCCGATCCCTTTGCAAGAGAAATCCAAGAGTGCTTTTCCAATACAGTGCATATATATCTATATATAGATATGTAGATATAGATATAAATATAGATATAGATATAGATATAGATATAGATATAGATATAGATATATCTTGGAGAACTTGATTTCTTTTCAAAGCCTGCTGGCTATTTGCCATAATAAAAGAAATATATATCGATAGATCGATAGATATAGATATGTCATTTATTATGGCAAATAGCCAGCATGCTTTGAAAAGAAATCAGGATCTCCAAGATCTCCCTTTGCTGAGCTCCCAAACCGAAATGGCAAGATCTTTGAATTTAGAATAAATAAATCCAGAGAGAGAACTTTTGGACTCATTTTAAGGTCTTGGGGGGGGGGGGTTGTTTAAAGCTTTGGATCCCATTTTGGGGGTTTGGTTTTTTTGGGGGGGGGAGGGAATACAAGTGTAATCAATGAAGGGATTGATCAATAGATAAATGAATGAATTTTAAAAAGGATTTTTCACTTGCCAAAGTCGGGCTGAAGGAAGGAAGGGACCCCTTTGCAAACCTCTTTGGAGACTTTCCCTGGACACCCCCCGAAAGCAAATAATATTTCATCATCATCATCATTCCCTGCAAAAAAAACCAAACCCCTTACCTATTTATTCAAGAGATTCCTCCTCCATTCATTCGCAGGAAGCCCTCTCCAGTCTTGTGGCATGGATGCGCAAAGAAAGGAGCGAATGCCCTGAAAGAAAGGAAGGATCCTGAGTTCGAATCCTGCGGCAGTGTCTTCCCTTGGATCTCTCTCTCTCTCTCTCTCTCCTCCAGGGAGAGGGCTAACAGTCTCCCATAATTGATGTCCCTCTTTATAAAAGATCCTGACCCCCCCCCCAAAACACCCTTAAGAGGGTGCAAGGAACCAAAGATGCTCAAGGAGGGATCCAGGCGCCATCTTTCCGCCTTTGCAAGTCTATTTTCCCGCGAATTATTGACGTCTTGCTTATGCAAGGAGCCTGGCCGCCCCCAACTCCGCCTTCCCCAATGGAGCCTCCTCCTCCTCCTCTTTTTCTTCTCCTCCAGATCGCTTGCTTGCTGGCTTGCTGGCTTGCTTTTTGCCCCTGGAAGGAAGGAAGGAAGGATGGCCTTCCCCAAACTCTGGGAAACTTTGGGGGAAAAGGCAGGGATGGGAGGCAAGAGAGGAGCTGGGCATCCTTGTGAGGATCAGGATGAGGGATTGAGCCTCCAGGGTGAGGAGCAGTTTATCTGCAGGGTCCAACCCATTAGGGAACAAGGTTTGCAAGGCAGGGAGTGAGAGTGATCCTCTTCCTTCTTATTGAATGCAAGATGGGTGTCCTTGTAAGGATCAGGAAGAGGGATTGAGACTCCAGAGTTAGGAGCAGTTCATCTGCAAGGTTCAGCCTCTTAGGGACAAAGTTTGCAAGGCAGGGAATGAGAATGATCCTCTTCTTTCTTCTTGGAAGCAAGATTGGAAGCCCTTGCAAGGATCAGGAAGAGGGATTGCGCCTCCAGGGTTAGGAGCAGTTTATCTGCAGGGTGCAGCCTGCTCGGGACAAGGTTTGCAAGGCAAGGAAATGAGAATGATCCTCTTCCTTCTTATTGAATGCAAGATGGGTGTCCTTGTAAGGATCAGGAAGGGGGATTGAGCCTCCAGGGTTAGGAGCAGTTTATCTGCAGTCTACTAGGGACAAGGTTGGCAAGGCAGCGGAAGGCAGGCAATGGGAATTATTGGAAGCAGGTGATGAGATGGGCAGCTTTGCAAGGACCAGGCTGTGGGGTTGAGCCTCTAGGGTAGGAGCAGTTTATCTGCAGATTCCAGCCTGCTATGGACAAGGTTTGCAAGACAAAGAATGAGAATTATCTTCTTCCTTCTTAATGAATGCAAGATGGGTGTCCTTGTAAAGAATAGGAAGAGAGCTTGAGCCTCCATGGTTAGGAGCAGATTATCTGCAGTTTCCAGCCTACAAGGGATCCAGGGGAGAGGATGATAGGGAACAAGAATTATCTTCTCCCTTATCGGAAGCAAGATGGGTGTTGTTGCAAGGATGAAGTGGTGGGGTTGAGCCTCCAGG
Source organism: Phrynosoma blainvillii (assembly GCA_026167975.1). Classification (NCBI taxonomy): domain Eukaryota; kingdom Metazoa; phylum Chordata; class Lepidosauria; order Squamata; family Phrynosomatidae; genus Phrynosoma; species Phrynosoma blainvillii. Next base: position 5,689,299 of record JANUYF010000011.1, read on the forward strand.
GTTAGAAACAGTCTATCTGCAGGGTCCAGCCTGCTAGGGACAAGGTTTGCAAGGCAGAAGTGGAGGATGTCAGGGAATGAGAATGATTTTCTCTCTTCTCATTGGAAGCGAGGAAGTGGAGTTGAGCCTCCTGGGTTCGGAGCAGTTTGTCTGCAGGGTCTAGCCTAGTTGGGGACAAGGGATGCTTGGCAGAGGATGGCATGGAATGGGAATGATCTAATTAGAAGCAGGTGAGAAGATGGGCATCCTTGCAAGGACCAGGCAGAGAGGGCTTGAGCCTCCATGGTTAGGAGCAGTTTACCCTGCAGGGTCCTGCCTAGGGGGACAAGGGATCCAGGGAAGAGGAAGGCAGGGAATGAACTTCTCCTTAATGGAAGCAAGATGGGTGTCCTTGTAAGGACCAGGCAGTGGTTGAGCCTCCATGGTTAGGAGCAGGATCTCTGCGGGTTCCAGCCTAGGCTTACTTCCTCGAGCCACCTACCTAGGTCTATTCGCTCTTCTTCATGGCTGTCGAATCTGTGCTCACCCTGGCCTTGCCCCTACCCAAATTCTGGACGTGAGAGTCCGAGAAAAATTAATTTTTGCCAAGTGGGTGTTGGAAATGTATCGTCGTCACACAATGCGTTCCAGATGGGCCTGGCATGAACCTTCCCAACTCAGCAGGCTTAGCCAAGCTTTCAAAAGTGGAGGCATGATGGCTTCCTTTTCGAGAGCCAAGGGGTTTAACCCAGTCCCAAAGGGAGGGTTCCTCTTGGATCCAGAGCCATTGAACCACGATTTTCCATTAGCTGCTGCCAAGGGTGCCTTTGCGGAAAGGAGGCATGACATTTCGACAGATCCTTCCTTGCGCAGATCGCGTCTCCCTTATCCGGAATTCCAAAATTCAAAATACTCCCAAATCCCCAAATGTCCATGTACGTGGCTGAGATAGTGACCCTTGTGCTTTCTGATGGTTCACTGTACACAAACTTTGTTTCATGCACAAAATTATTAAAAATATTATGTATACAATTTACCTTCAAGCTATGTGTATAAGGTGTATTATTATTATTATTATTATTATTATTATTATTATTATTTTATGTCTTCAAGTTGTGTCCAACTTATGCCAACCCTAAGGTGAACCTCTGAGCTGGCGTGGCATAATGGTTGGAGGAGTGTTGGACTATGACTCCGGAGAGCAGGGTTCGAATCCCAGCTCGACTATGACACCCACAAATCTTGCCAAGAAAAAACCATGATAGTTTTGCCTTTGTTGTTGTTGTTGTTGTTGTGTGCCTTCGGTCCTTTCAGACTTACAACAACCCTGTATGGGATTTTCCTGGCAAGGTTCGTTCAGAGGAAGTTTGCCATTGCCTTCTCCTGAGGCTGAGAGAGCGTGACTTGCTCAAGGTCACCTAATGGGTTAGGGTCACCATAAGTTGGAAATGACTTGAAGGCACCCAGCAACAAGGTGAGCCTATCATAGGGTTTTCTGGGGCTGAGAGAGTGTGACCCATCCAAGGTTACCCAGCTGGTTTCCACAGCCACAAATGGATTCAAACTCTGATCGCCAGAAGCCTAATCCTATGCTGAATCCCATACTCCATGCTGATTCTGTATAAAGTGTATCCAAAACATAAATTAATTTCATGTTTTAGACTTGAGAGATCCCATTAAACAGATGCAAATCTTCCAAAATCTGGGGGGGAAATCCCAAACATCTCTGGTCCCAAGCATTTTGGATAAGAGAGATTCACGCTGTATTTATTTGACCAAAGGGCTATCCATTCTCGGTTTTCCTTTTGATCTGTTTTGCTTTTCCAAAACTTTCTTTGCAGACCCCACAAATCCCCAAGAGCGACACCGGAACCTCCCAAACCTCTCCAAACTATTCCATTAAAAATCCAGAGAAAAGGGCAGGAAACTGGTTGGATTATGGCTGACCCCAGAGTTTGGGAATAGATGGGGCTGGGTTGCAGAAGACAAACTTTTGGCAACGTTTGGGGTCAATTTAGGGCATTATTATTTTTGTACACAGAGATACAATTTTTATGGGATCTAAAGCTTGTGGGTATCAGGGGACAGACAGAGACTACAGGCAAAAGAGGCTGGGGGACACATGTGGCCCATGGGCTGCACTTTCTCAATCCTGGAACGAGACATTGCAATTTCGACAAAAATGCAGCTTTGCAACCGTGCATTTAACAACATTTGCAAGAATGGCACGCGCACAAAAAGTGGCACCTTTTGTCACCTTGCGGTATAAGCGCTTTACTCTCCTTTGCGGTGGAAGGAACCTTTAAGCCAAACGTTAAAATGAAAACGACAACTTTCCTCCACATGCTGCACTAGAAACTCGTGACACACAGACAGAGACTACAGGCAAGAAGCTGGAAGCACAAGGTTCGCCTGGAAGCAGATGGTTTCCTATGGGTAGCTGTACCCTTTCAATGTGCGTAATGACTGCGGTGGGCAAATCAACCCTTTTGCAGGGGCAAATCTACCCTGTTGGGGCTGAAAACCAGCCCTCTTGCTCCTATGCAATACTCTCAATTCTGGAACGGTCATTTTTGGAAGTGCATGCACTGGTCACGACAGTCCCTCTATAGCCATGCTCCCATGGAGATCGGCCAATTCTTTTGATCCGTATCCGCCAACTGCTCTTTTCATCGCAACTCATATCAGGGCTTTTGTAAAGCGAATGGGTCTTGATGGTGATTCATGACCAAGCTTGTGATGGGTTCTGATGTTTTCACTTTCTTTCAAACCACTCATAGACAGGCTTGGGTGATGCACCGGAGGAAAATGGTGCCTTCTTTGATATATGCGTATTTTGGCGACTGCAACCTAGCCAAAGAGATGAACTTTGGGAAGCCGCTGGCTTCGTTCGTATCCGCCACAGGCCTCTGGAAGGAAGGCGATGTTGGATCTGGCTGGAGCGTGTTCACAAGATGTTCGGTGTTGTTTTGACTGAGGAGCATCAACGTGACCTGAGAAAAACAGCGAGAAGGGATGGCAAGCAGAAGAGGTCAGGTTTCACATTAAAATGGAGCTTCCCAAAAAATTAAATGCTTGGGGAGGTGGAATGATCCGCCGGAGCAGATCTGAAAAGGCCAACATCTTTTAAAATAGCACTAAAGACATATCTCTTCTGGCAGGCCTACATAGTCCATTGGAAAACATGATTATTTTTTTAATTGGTATATTTTAAAGAATATATTATATGAATGCATTTGAACAGTTTTACAGTCCTGCCTTGTAAGTGTTGGTTTGATGTGCTTTTTAGTTGCGTTTTGCATTTTAACATGTTGTACCCCACCTCAAGCCCTGAAGAGAGGCAGGAAAGAAATAAAATGTGTTTTTATCATTATTATTGGTGTTGCAACTCCCAGCGGTTGGCCGTGATGGCTAGAAGATTCTGGGAGACATAGTGCAATCCCCACCCACCCCAGTTCTGTGTTGCGCGTCGTCGCTCCCACACCATGTTGAACAAGAAATACTTTGCAACGGCAGGTGCTTGTTCCATAAGCCAAAAAACAACAACAAACGCACCGTTCCCACATTTCAAGGGCACCAGATGGAAAAACAAAGAGAGAGGGATAGATTGAGCAAGCAAAACAATGTGAAGCTCAATCCAATCCATTTCAAGCCTTTTCCAGAGATTAGGGACTCTTGGAGAGGCAGCGTGGTGTAGTAGTTTGAGCATTAGATTATGACTCTGGAGACCAGGGTTCGATTCCCAGCTTGGCCATGAAACCCACTGGGTGACCTTGGGCAAGTCACACACTCTCAGCCTCAGGGGAAGGCAATGGCCAACTCCTCTGAACAAATCTTGCCAAGAAAACCCCACGCTAGATTCGTCTTGGGGTCACCATAATTCGGAAACGACTTGAAGACACATAACACCAGCAAGAGAGCTTGAGTTGGGTTTGGGGTGGCAACACCCTTCCAGGTTTTTGTCCAACCTTTAAATGACCGATCACTGGGGATTGGTTATAAATGCAATTTGTTTCATAAAAATCAAGCACACAAGAAGAAGAAAAATAACTGTCCGGCCTTGCCTCGCACATTTTAGTGCAAATATGAAGGCACAAATGGTGTTCAGTTCAGCAAGTACGGCGCCACTGCATAGAAAACCACAACTTTACCAAAGTGATTGACAGCAGGATAGGCATCCGTTTCAGTTTTTTAAAAAAGTTTCAGAGAGCACAATACAGCAGCAATCTTTTAAATATGTTCAAATTAGGGTGAGATATGAAAATAAAATTTGGCGCTGAACCCCGTTGCCAAAAAAAGGTACAGTGCCAACCCATTGCCCCAGAAGATGCCAACCACCACTCTGCGGACTGTGGATGGGCAATGGAAACGGAGGACTATCCACTCTAAGGTTGGACACTTTGCTGCAAGAAACATAAAATTGCTGCAAGAAGGACATTTCCCTTTTTTACCTTATGAGCAAAAGGCCATTGGAGTAGAGCATCATAGTCCCCTCTGAGCACCACAAGAAAGAGAGAGATGTGCGACCCTTTGCCTCTTCCTTCACCATTCAGGTAAATCCTCATGCATAGTTTGTAACCGTACCTGGAAGTGTAGAAAGCTGGAAACAAGGAGGATATTGAAGTTAAGACACAACTCAGCAGTTAGGGATGGACGAAGCCTATGGTAGGTCCAACACCAGCGAGGTAAATTTGTTCCGGTTTTTAATCTAAATGCTAAGGTTGAGACTGAAACCCAGAGCGCATTCTCTGCTCCACTCACAATGGAGCCACCAGACTCCTTTGGATGACTCTCACAGAATCAGACTTGGAAGAGACCCCCAAGGGTCATCCAATCCAACCCCATTCTGCCATGCAGGAATGCACAATCCAAGCACTCCTAATAGATGGCCACCCAGTCTCTGTTGGAAAACCTCCAAAGAAGGAAACCTCACCACTCTCCAAAACAGCATCTTCCACTGTCAAACAGTTCTTGCCATCAGGATGTTCTTCCTAAAGTTTAGGCGGAATCCCTTTTCTTGTAACTTGAATCCATTGCTCTGTGTCCTAGGCTCTGGAGCAGCAGAAAACAAGCTCGCTCCTTATTTCATGTTGCACCCTTTCAAAATATTTAAACATGGCTATTGTGTCACCTCTTAACCTTCTCTTCTCCAGGCTAAACATACCCAGCTCCCTAAGACACTCTTCACAAGTCTTCATTTGATCAAATTATCATTGTTTCAATTTTGCGTTCACCATTTTAAATGTGCTTCAATGCCTTTAAAATACGTTAACATCAAAAGGTACACAGAGACTTTGGTCCCTCCAGATGTTTCGGACCACAACTCCCACGATCCCCTAACCACTAGTCATACTGGTTGGAACTGATGGGAGTTGTAGAGATAATCTAACACAGTGTTCCCAAACTTTAGTCCTCCAGGTGTTTTGGACTTACATTTCCCAGAAATCTTAGCCACCATCAACGGTCAGGAATTCTGGGAGATGAAGTCCAAAACATCTGGAGGACCAAAGTTTGGGAACCACTGTTAGCCAGGTTGGGAAAAGCATGGATTATGGCATATTTATATGTACATATAAGCATAAATGCACAGAGCGAGCGAGCGAGAAATATGTGTGTGTACACAATTCTATACAACGCAGGCATACCTCAGTTAGCAAAGCCAGCGTTGTGTAGTGGTTTGAGCGTTGACTCGGGAGAGCTGGGTTCGATTCCCTGCTCGGCCAAGGAAACCCATTGGGTGACCTTGGGCGAGTCACACACTCTCAGCCCCAGGAAACCCAGTGATGCGTTGGGAAATGACTTGAAGGCACACAATAACAGGCTACAGATGGATGCTTACCTGGAGACTGGAAGCTGGGCATCTTCCCACATACGGCTTCATAGGACTTATGGTGGACATCTGTAATCTTCCAGAGAAAGGTTCCATCGTAGGACGCTTGCTTGGAAGAGCAGAGTCTCTCTTCCAGCTTGCTGAGTGCGGCATCTTTCTGAGCGAGGCAGCGCTGAAGATCGGCGATCTTGGAGAGAGGAGACAGAGTTTTGTTCCCCAAGTCTGGAAGTAACTGTTCACAGATAACCAGTTATATATAATCAATTGAAGTTGATGGTTCCTTGTCAGTAGGGAAATGAATCCATTCCAGATTTTAGGCCAGATTTTAAGAGCCTTCCATAGTGCTGTGGTCCATGTTTAGACTAAACTCCAGAACGGACGAAACAGCACACAGGCCTAGGGAAGCCACCAGCCACTCCTACCTGTAATTAATTCCTTTTCCCAGTAACTAAAGCATAACTAGAATAATGACTCTAACCTAACAAGGGATAACTTCACTCCCTTTGCAGTGTAAATGCAACACTGAGCTTGGAAGAACGGCGTTTTTCAACTGTAATTCTTGTTGGCCGTCTCGGCTGCAGGATTTGGGAAGCTATACCTCAAAAGGATCTTTTTCTGAGCTTTACTATCAATGTTAGCTATTTTTCCAGTTACAGGGGTATAGTGTAGAATATCAAAGGGTTCTTATCTTTGTTGTCTTTCATGCTGTCCTGAAACTGAAAATGAACTAGACAGGCAGAGAGTGTGTTTTACCTCCCAGACCTCTGGTTTTCAACTTTCAAATTTGCTAAGTAACCCAAAAGTAACTATTAGAGCTGTTTTGGTAAAACAAGAACAGAAAGAGTTATTTAAAAAACAGTACTCACAAAGTAAATTATAAACGATGTACTCTTTCCATTAATTCATGGAGAAATGTGCCCATTTTGAGACGTCCAGAAACAAACCAAATAAATAACCATCCTTCAACTCTCTAGACATGTGAGACCGTCAAATAGCAAGTAGAAAAGCTGAAGAAAAAGCAAGCCAAATTCTACCTATCCCTTAAATCTGGATTTTCTCTATAAGTCTGACTAGGGGTACATCTCCACCATAGAAATAACGCAGTTTGACACCACTTTAAGTGCTGACCCTATGGAATCCTGGGATTTATAATTTTAAAAAAAATCATTAGTCTTCTCTGCCAAACAGTGCTGGTGCTTCCAACTACAAATCCAAAGGTTCTGTCGGATGGAACCGTGGCAGTTTAAAGTGGTCTCAAACTGCATTATGTTTACAGTGCAGATGCACCCCTAGTGCAACACTGAATCCAGAATACCATGCTAGCTCAGTGGCACCAAACTGCATTATTTCTACAGTGCAGATGCACCCTCAGAGATAGCTTCTCAGCCTCTGATTCTCCAAAGGTTTGCAACGTCGACTCCCAGAAGCCCCCCAGCTACAATGCCCAACTGCTGGGGATTCTGGGAGCTGAAATTCAAAATACCTGGCGGGCCAAAGGTTTTGGCACAACTGGTCCCATGTAGGCTAGCAAACTGGTCCCATAAGGGAGCAAATCATATGATTTGGGTCCTTTGGAGGTTTACCTTCAATTCGAGGCAGCGGATCATATCCTGGTCAAGACCCCTCTGTCCCCGAAGGGCCACAAACGTCTGGCGAGAGGCGGCCATCTCCTTGCTCAGGACGGACGCAATGTTTTCAAACACCTGCAGCTTGCTTTCCAGCAAGGAGACCCCCTGTGCCCGCCTCGAATGCATTTGCCAGGGTGACTCCTCCTCATATAAAGGCAGCTCAGAAAAGAAATCTGGTTTCAGAGACCTCTCAGGCACCACGTCGAAGGAGACGCCGGTTAAAACCTTGGCATCCATCAGCCAAGCGTTCAACCCATCATCTGTGGGGCACAACTGCGCCTTCAGTTCTTTCACATGTTTGAGCAGCAGCTTTAAATGGTCCCCGGTGGCATCTGCCTCATGCGCTTTTCTGTCTTCTGGGGTCCCCTGTTGGGAAGACATAGGCCACGATGAAAAGGACCAAGCCAGCCATAATACGTGGTTTGAGTATTGGACTACAGCTCTGGAGACCAGGGTTTGATTCCCCACTCAGCCACTCGGTGACCTTAGAGGCAAGTCCCACTCTCTCAGCCTCAGAGGAAGGCAAGAGCAAACAGATCTCTTCATCCACCCCCCACCCCACCCCCAGGACAAAGCAACAATAAATGGAAAAATAACCCCCAAAATGGAATTTCTTCCTAAGTTCAGTTCCGCCTCCTATGAAATATTCAGAGATGTCAAAGAGCGGCATTACCTTGAAGGAGCATCCGATCCTGGAAAATCGACATCCTTCCTCCCTTGGGGACACCTCTGCAAGATTCTGTTTAGGAGAGTCAGTGAAAGACGTTTTTAAAGCATGGATTATGACATATTTATATCTACGCATAAGCATAAATGCACAGAGCGAGAGAGCGAGAAATATATGTGTGTATACAATTCCATACAATGCAGGCATACTTCAGTTAGCAAAGCCCCTGACAAAGAAGCTCATTTTAACAAAGTCTTTTTATCTTCACCCAGCCTTAGCTTTCTTCCTCGTCCTCTGACTAGCTGGACATTTTTAGCAGCCTTGGGTTTGGGAGAATGGTTGAAAAAGGGCCAGAGAAGCACAGACTTTCAGTTCCAGCAGTTTGTGTGCAGCAGACAATGCAATAAAGCTTGAGAAAGAGGTTCTGATCTAACCGATCCATTGCAGCCACGTGTGCCTGCCAACAATATGCAAGCAGCAGACTAAATGTTGCAATAAACATTTGCAATAAACAGCAGTGGAGTAAATATTCAGAGCCCCAGCCCCATTCCAGTTATGGGGCAGCACCATCACTAGCTAGTGGCTCCCATGTATAAGTGGGCTGGGGAAATCCCTTTGGGTTTCATAGAATCATAGAATTATAGAGTTGGAAGAGACCCCAAGGGCCATCCAGTCCAACCCCTTCTGCCATGCAGGAACTCCCAATTAAAGCATCCCCGACAGATGGCCATCCAGCCTCTGCTTAAAGACCTTCAAGGTTTTATTCACAGCTCCCAAAGAGTTATCCAAGGTGCCGAAACTATTTAGGGAATGGCATGCAACACCTTGGAGAGTTCAAGCTAAAACCCAGAGTGGATTCACCATCCCACTGACATGGGAGCCATCCACCACGATGGTTATGAGGGTCCTGCAGGAAGTGGTGGGTCCCCACACTCCAAGTGGGTGCTCTTCTCTTATTTGTTGGCCTCTCACTGTTTGGCATACCAACCTGTAGCAAAACCGGGTTCTCTCTTACTTCCAGATTTTTTAGGACGCCAGTCCATCTGCATCCTGGGATCCTGCAATGCACAGCATGTCCCAATATCTCCTTGTGAGTGGCAGCATCACTGGAAGCCTGGAAATGAACAAGGCAGATAGATTAGATAGATAGATAGATAGATAGATAGACAGATAGATAGACAGATAGGATTTAATTCATAAATTATAATGTGCTACACTATTCTTATTTCTTCTTCTTAACAGGATGTGTTTTCTTCTCTTGATAGCTTAATTGCATTTTAACTTTTTGGAAGTTTTAACCAACATCCGCCAGCATAGCACAGTAGTTTGAGTGTTGGACTGCGAGACCAGTGTTCGATTCCCGGCTCGGCCATGAAACCTACAGGGTGAGCTTGGCCAAGTCACACACTCTCAGCCTCAGGGGAAGGCCATGGCAAACCTCCTCTGAACAAATCGTGCCAAGAAAACTCCAAGATAGGTCCATTTCAGGGTCAGCGTAAGCCAGAAATGACTTGAGGGCGCGCAACAACAACCATAAGGGCTTTCATCCATAGGTGTTTCAACTTTTGTCAATGAGTTGTAGGGCTCCCTATTGTTCGTGGGAGCTGCAGTTGATTGACTGCAGATCCCATGAACCCTAACTCTACTGTCTATTTCTGAAAATCTGTTGCTGACAGGCAGCAACAAGGGAGCAGATACAGTCAGCCATAGATATTTTTTTTGATCCGTGGATTCATGCATCCAAAGTCTGGAAATCTCTTTAAAAATTGTAAATTCCTAAAAGCAAAACCTTGCTTTTGCCACTGTGTAGAAGGGACACCATTTTCCTGTGCCACTGCATATAATGGGACTTGAGCATCCATGGATTTTGGTATCCACAGGGGATCCTGGAAGCAAATCGCAGCGGATACCAAGATATGTGTCCAACGGTTGTGAAAAACCAAATAGTGGAATCATCCGACTGTTGCTTGGATCCAAGAGGTCCCTCTCTTTCGATTCTGAACAGGCCCCAGGATTTTAGGGAAGAAAGGTGTGTCTTTGCCATTATTCACCCCCTGCCTTCATCCAAAACAGGCCAAAAGAAAATGGCTTTTAACAGGCGGCAAGTAGCACCGTTCTTTGAAACATTAATGAATTCCGGTAATGGCAAACTCATCTGCACCCGGTCTACGGCCGATGCCTCCCACGCCAAACACACTTTCGATTTAATACACAATGCAGGCTGTTTATCATGACCTTAATTGTGGAACGGCTTTCCTTGCATTACATGTCTGTCCCTTTTCGAGGTAAAGTAAAGAGGCACTTGGTCCGATGGGTGTATTTAATGTTGTAAATTATCCCCGGAAAGGTAGGGAACTTAAGCGCTGCTTGGAAACCAACATGAAAATAAATGCTGAATCCACTCCATTAAAAAGAGAGAGCGAGGAGAAAGCATCCATAGCTCAGCTAGAACACTTCTACCTTTGTCTGGTGCTTACAGTTAATTTTCCAGCTGGCTTAGAAGCTTGTTTATGATTTTAGAGGAAAAGGCCAGTAAGTGCCGAAACAAGGTCCAACTTCTTTGGGGAGGTGGAAGACGTCGAACCCAGGGCTTTCTCCCCCCTTTTCGTTTGACTAAATTTCATTTGGGGAGCACAAGATGCAAAGATGTTTGACATGAGACACAAACTGGGCCCCTATGGCTGCATCTGCACTGCAGAACTAACCCAGTCTGATGCCACTTTAACTGCCATGGCTCAATGCTATAGAATTCTGGGAATTGTAGTTCGTGGCGGCACCAGAGCTCTCTTACAGGGAGAGCTAAGTGTCTCGCAAAACTAAAAACCCTAGAATTCCATCGCATTGAGCCACGGCAGTCAAAGTGGTGTCAAAGTGAATTATTTCTGCAGTGCGGATGCAGCCCAAGTTGGGGGTCCTGAATGTAGAAATTTGTGAGCCTGTGTGGCACAGTGGTTTGAGTGTTGGACTATGACTCTGGAGACCAGGGGTCGATTCCCAGCTCTGCCATGGAAACCCACTGCGTGACCTTGGGCAGGTCACACCCTCTCAGCCTCAGGGTAAGACAATGGCAAACCTCCTCTGAACAAATCTTTCCAAGAAGCCCCCATGATAGGTTTGCCAGGGTCTCCATAAGTCGGAAATAACTTGAAGGCACACATCACCACCAAAAATATAGTATATATATGGGCCTTCAAGTCGACTCCAATTTATTTTCGCCTATGAGTCTCCTTGCCAGCATTTCTTGAGACTTGAGGAACCTATTTTTTGACCATGCCTGACATATTTTCAAATATTCTTTCCATCCCTATCCTTAAAACCTAGCCCTGCCTTCCTATATGTATGCATTCAGGACATACCTTTGCAACTGATAAACTTTCTTCATCCGCGTTGCCTGCGTTCTCCTCCTTGCAACTCTGAGAAATTGGGTTGTTATTCTTTCTGGAGGAGGAAGAGGAAGGGAAAGGGGGAAAGAAAAGAAAATGGGTGTTCTGATTTTGCAGTTTTCCTAGGCCACAATAGCCCCAAATGCTTACAGTGACTTTAATTTGGAGTAACTATGTACCAAGTCTATGAAAGTTTATGCTGCAATTTCTGTTGCAATTAATCTCAAAGGTGCTACAAGATCCCTTTGCATTCTGATATTGCAAACTAACATGGCTACATCTTTGGATTTTAGTTGGGCAAGATGAGGGCAAACTCTTACCCGAGGGCAGAGCCTAAGGGGAAAAGTTACTTTTGAGGGATTGCAATTCCAGACTCTCCAAACAACATGAATATGCAGGTCAGGGGATTCTGGATGTTACGTCTCCTTCTCCAAAAATGTAATCTTTCCAAACTCCAGATTGAAGTCGACAAGCAGATCAAACTGGATACCAAAAGCTTTTCCATGGCCCAAATATTTTGCCGGCAAGCAAAAATATTTCTATTTAAGCAGGCTTTTTAACATATAATAGGACAGAGTGATATATATATATATATATATATATATAAAAATATATGATTTGTGATAATGTGTCCTCTAGAATGAATACTGTTTCCTATAAGGGTGGGTTTATGATCTTAAGATCATACAATCGATAAACAAACGATGAAGCCAGATAGGAAAGAATCAACTTATTGCAACTGATGTTAAGAGAAATGTAGGAGAATAGGAAGTACAGCTTGAAAGTGAGAAGGAAGGAATGAGAAAATGTGTGAAAGAAAGAGACAAAGGGGGGGTTGCAGACTGCCAGAAATAGTGTGAATTCAGTCCACTTTTAGGGTTAGGGTTAGTGCTAGGGAATCATGGGAACTGTTATTTTTCTGAGACATTGAGCCTTCTCTGTCAGACAACTCTGATGCCACAATAAAATACAGTTCCCATGGTTCCCTAACTCTAACCCTAACCCTAAAAGTGGACTGAATTCACACTATTTCTGGCAGTCTGCAACCCCCCTAACTTGAAAGAGTAAAGACGGAGAAGTAAATAATGATGCGTACATTGATGATATTAAGACTTTAGGACATCTGCACTACACAGTTGCATGTAACAAGAATGTATATAATGTCACTTCTTTTTTTCTTTTAATTTATTTTAAAACTCAATAAAGTGGTGTGTTTTTTTTTAAATGAAAGAAAGAAAGAAAGCCCTCTGGAAGGTATTTAGATTTCCTAGGAAGATTTGTAGCTTTGATTTGGGTAGGTCCTGCATCATCATTATCACCATCTATTTTATTATTATTATTATTATCATCATCTGGTATATCTCACATTTTGCCTGGACCACCCATTCATTCCTCCAGCCCTTCTTCTATCCGTCCATCCATTCTTTCATCCATCTATCCATCCATCCCTCCATCTCTCCATCCATTCGTCCATTCATTCATCCGTCTCTCCCTCTCTCCCTCCTTCCCTCTCCCATCCATTCATTCCCCCTCCATCCCCATTCATCCATCCATCCATCCATCCATCTCTCTATCCGTCCTTCCCTCCATCCATCCCTCCATCCATCCATCCTTCCATTCATCCCTCCCTCCCTCCTTCCATCCATCTCTCCTTCCCTCCATCCCTCCCAACATTCATCCATCACTCTACCCTTCCTTCCTTCCTTCCTTCCATCCCTCCCTCCCTCCCTCCCTCCATCCCTCCCTCCATCCATCCTTCCATCCATCTCTCCTTCCCTCCATCCCTCCCAACATTCATCCATCACTCTACCCTTCCTTCCTTCCTTCCTTCCATCCCTCCCTCCCTCCCTCCATCCCTTCTTCCATTCATTCATCTCTCCCTCCCTCCCTCCCTCCCTCCCTCCATTCATCTTTCCCTCCATCCCTCCATCTCTCCATCCATTCGTCCATTCATTCATCCGTCTCTCCCTCTCTCCCTCCTTCCCTCTCCCATCCATTCATTCCCCCTCCATCCCCATCCATCCATCCCTCCATCCATCCATCTCTCTATCCGTCCTTCCCTCCATCCATCCCTCCATCCATCCATCCTTCCATTCATCCCTCCCTCCCTCCCTCCTTCCATCCATCTCTCCTTCCCTCCATCCCTCCCAACATTCATCCATCACTCTATCCTTCCTTCCTTCCTTCCTTCCATCCCTCCCTCCATCCATCCCTTCTTCCATTCATTCATCTCTCCCTCCCTCCCTCCCTCCCTCCATTCATCTTTCCCTCCATCCCTGCATCTCTCCATCCCTCCATCCCTCCATCTATCTATCCATCCCTCCCTCCCTCCCCCCTCCCTCCATCTCTCCATCCCTCCATTCCTTCCTTCCTTCCTTCCTTCCTTCCTTCCTTCCTTCCCTCTCTTTCCCCGCGTCCCGTGTCTCCCGGGGCTGACCTTGCGAAGGCCTTCGGGCGGGGGCTGCCTCTGGGGACCCTCGGGGAGCCTCCTTCCTTCCCCTCCGTTGGGCGAGCATCACCCCCGTCCCCTGCCCCAGGAGAGCCTCCCGTGCTACATCTCCCGTCGGCCATGCCGCACCTCCACCTGCCTCTGCAGAGAAGCAGGAGGAAGAGGAGGAGGAGGACAGCTCTCCCTCTCTGGCTTCTCCCTCTGCCCCCCTTTCAGGCCAGAAAGAGAAATGAAGTTTCTGCAGAGGCAGGGAAGGCGGCAGCCAAAATTCCCCCTCCAGAAAGAGGCACCTCTGCACTGCAGGCTGGATCCGCTTCGAGGCCGCTTTAACTGCCCTGGCTCCAGGGGATGGGATCCTGGGCTTTGGCCTTCGTTTGCTCTCTGAGAGTCTCACCAGTCAGAAAGATTGGGGGGGGGGCGGAGGAAAGAGGGGGAAGGACAGCAAACTACAGATCCCAGGATCCCATAGGGTGGAACCAGGACAGTGTTAAGCAGTATGCATGGCTCCAGGCAGTCTGAAATCTGGGATTCTCTGTCAGGGAGCAATGGTGCCTCAGCAAACTACAGATCCCAGGATTCCATAGGATGGGGCTATGAAGTTAAAGTGGTATGAAACAATATATATATATATATATATATATATTCATTCCAAAAAGTAAACCTTGCTTTTGCCATTTTACTTTTGGAATGAAATAATAATAATAATAATAATATATTCATTCCCAAAAGTAAACTTACTTTTGCCATTTTACTTTTTGGAATGAATATATATTCATTCCAAAAAGTAAAATGGCAAAAAGCAAGTTTACTTTTTGGAAAGAAATAATAATAATAATAATAATAATATATTCATTCCCAAAAGTAAACTTACTTTTGCCATTTTACTTTTTGGAATAAAATAATAATAATAATAATAATATATTCATTCCAAAATGTAAACTTGCTTTTGCCATTTTATATAAGGGACGCTATTTTACTATGCCATTGTATTGAATGGGACTTGAGCATCCATGGACTTTTGTTATCCATGGCAATCCTGCAACAAAACCCCAGTGGATACCAAGTTCCCATTTGGTTGTAAATACAGCTTTGTGTTATAGAAAATCCCTATGGAATCCTGGGATCTCAAATCCATCCTGGCAAAAACTCCCAAGTGGCCTAAAAACCACACAGCAATACCAAAATCCATTTCATCTGCCCCAAATGATAGTCCTATTTTTTGGAGGTCAAGTCTCCTGTGGCATCGTGGTTTGCGGGTCAGACTAGGACCCTGGAGACTAGGGTTCAAATCCCCGCTCAGCCCTGAGAACCACTTGGGCACGTCACACTCTCTCAGCCTCAGGGGAAGGCCAAGGCAAAACCACCTCTGAACAAACCTTGCCAGGAAAACCCAACGATAGGGTTGCCAGAATGTAGGTTGTCCTTGTTCTTCTCATGCCGCCTCATTTTAATTAGGATTAATTTAGTTAAGTTTATTCATTGAATGTATTTTATGATGTTTGAAATTGGGGGTAAGGGGATCAGGTTATTTTATTAGGTGGTTTTATAGCTGTATTGTCGTATTTCGTGATTGTTACCCGCCTTGATCTTTAGGAAAGAGGCCGTATAAATAAAATATTATTATTATTATTATTATTATTATTATTATTATTATTATTACGGTAGTCAGAAATGACTTGAGGACACCCAAGTACATCCAAAGGACTGACAATATAATGCGACAAGCAACAGCTAAAGTCAAAACCAATCATAGAATCATAGAGTTGGAAGAGACCACAAGGGCCATCCAGTCCAACCCCCTGCCATGCAGGAACTCCCAATCAAAGCATCCCCGACAATCAAAGCATCCCCGACCAAAACATGTTATCTGTAGGAAGAGGTCAGTCTTGTTTATACGGTCGTCCTATGACTTGCCCATCTGCTTCGCTTTTCTTGATCCTGGCAAGCTTTCTCTTATCTGCAACCGAAAACCTTTCCGCTCCTTTGGCCTGAAAAGGCCTTCCAAGAGCAGCTGCCGACTAATCCACCCCAAGCAATGGGAAACCAATGGAAAGCCTATTTCATTTTTATTTGGATTTTTCTTGCCTCCTAAACCCCTGGCCTCTGGGATTTTGAAAGATAATGCTTAGAAGATCAGATTGTCCTTCCGCAGGTGTTCTTGGGATGAAGTTTCTAAGGCTTTTATTTAATTTCAGAATCTAGGGTGGCCAGGTTTGGGCAAATTAATTGTCAGAGATGTTTTGGCAGAGCTGATCTTGCAGTAACCGATCTTGCTGTTACGCAGCATGCGTTATTTTTTTCTTAATATTATTATTATTATTATTTCAAGAATAAATGAGATGACAGCCCTGCTAGATCCAGTTAATCGTCCCTCTAATCCAAGCACCCTGGTTTCCGCCGGAGCTGTGCAGGTGCTTTTGCGAAGGCTGAAAAGTTCAACACAATATCAAAAAGATTTCTCCTCATACTGTTGTTCGTGTGTCTTCGGGTCGTTTCTGACTTTATGGCAACCCTACTGCAAGGTTTCCTTGGCGGAACTTGTTCAGAAGGGGTTTGCCTTCCCATGGAGGCTGAGAGAGTGTGACTTGCCCAAGGTCACCCACTTGGCCAAGCGGGGACTTGGAACCTCAGTATCCAACACTCAAACCACTGCACCAGGCTGGTTCCTTCCCCACTTTTGCTCCCCAGCAAAGAGGGTTTCAGGGTGTGCTGCTCTTGCCCAAAGTTTAAAAATGTTATTTTTAAAGGCTTTTGTTGTTGTTGTTGTTGTGTGTCTTCAAGTCATTTCCAACTTATTGTGACCCAAAGGCAAATCTATCTTGGCCTAATTTGTTCAGAGGAGGCTTGCCATTGCCTTCCCCTGAGGCTGAGAGTATGTGACTTGCCCAGAGTCACCCAGTGGGTTTTCATGGCCGAGCCAGGATTTGAACGCTGGTCTCCAGAGTCATAGTCCAACATTCAAACCACTACACTATGCTGGATCTGGGAGCTTTTGTACCCCAAATATATATATATATATATATATATATATATACACACACACACACACACACACACACACATGCTGATATATATATATATATATATGTATGTATATATAAAATCAGCATTTGGTGTGTGTGTATATATATATATATATATACACACATATATTGTATATATTGATATAATTATATATATATATATATATATATATATATATATATATATATCAGCATTTGGAAATTATATCAATTTCCTTAACAGTTGCACCCGAATTGCAAACCTCTACATGGTTTTGACATGAGGCCAGATGCTCTCTATTTCTGTGCCAGCCACATCCTGCTTTCTTTTCTTTCTTTTGTTAAAAAGTCTATTATCTGAGCTCATGGAAGAGTAGGCCGACGGGGGATTTACCAGAGGAAATAGGTCAAACTGTGGAAAGTACCAAAAACTTATCTTTACTTTCAGAATGCAGCGAAAGCTGAAGTCTTACGCACAGGTCGATCTGCCACTGAATTCACTGGGGCTTACTTTGGAGTAGAGGTGTCTAAACTTGCAACATCAGTCCCTCTATACTCTTTTCTTCTTAATTTTCCCCCCACAATTTTATTTTATTTTATTTTATTTTATTTTGTGGGCAGAGCAAAGTTACTTTTTGTATGACACAAAGATATAGCCATATTAGTCTGCAAAATCAGCATGTAGAGAGATCTTGTAGCACCTTTGAGACCAACTGAAAGAAAGAATTTGGCAGCATGAGCTTTCCTAGACTCAAGTCTATTTCCCCAAATGCATCTGAGGAAGTAGATTTAAGTCTAGGAAAACTCACGCTGCCAACGTCTTTCGTTCAGTTAGTCTCAAAGGTGCCGCAGGATCTCTCTACTTACTTTTTATATTATCATTCTTAAAATTCCCCAAACCAGCACTGAAACTGGTCACGCTAGCTGGGGGAATTTGGAGAGACGCAGTCCAAAAATAACCTTCCAAAGGCCTGGGTTGTCAGGCTCACCATAGGCAACGTCTAGAATGAGAACGCTATCACACTACACAATCAGAGCGCTTTGTGAACTCTTTGATCCGGGGGAGTCCTGGGATTTGTAGTATGGTGAGGTGCCGTGTTTGGAATTCTTTGCCAGAGAGCTCTCCAAAAAAAGAAATCCCAGGATTCCATGGGATGGGACCATGGCAGTTAAAGTAATAGTTTAGGTTCCACCAAAAAAAAACAACAAAACCCGCTGTTTATTAAAGCTTTTGGGCCTTGCGGATTTAGTTCGAAACGCTTTGCACACGACGGAAAACTGTTTCAACCTTTCAAATCTGGGGCGCGTTTTGAGTCTGCTTGAATCCTGGTTATCGTTTCAGATTGTTTTCATCGATTTTGCTTGGGATGTAAGGTGGGGAATAGACACATTTTAATGAACAAAACAAATAAGTAGCTATACTTATTATGGCGTACTTCCCGATTGCAAGGAGACAAGCCCAGATCCATCCAAAGAGGCGACCAGTATCTTTTCCCTCCAAGGATGGCGATGTCTGCAGGATCTATATATGGAAAATTACTGAATAATACATAGACATCCAAAACCCACCTCGACTGAACAGTGATGAGAGAGCCAAAACAATATTTCAGGGCTTGCAGAGATGCACCAGGCATCCTCCTCTACCGGTGGATGGTGCTTTGATCCCTAGTACACTTTTGTTATTTGTAGCAAACTGATAGATAGTTCCCACCAAAGACAGCATCATAGCTAGGTTGAGTTTGGGAATGACCGTCCTACATCCATCTTGCATTAGTCACAACCAGAAAATTACTCACCGCAACTTTAGTCATACGATCATTGCTGGATCCTGAAGAGGAAATGTTTCCTGGTCAAAGCCCACGCTGGTATATTATTTTCCGCTTCCACCTGCCCAATGGGTTGGCGGTGAACCACTAAATCAGGGGTCCTCAAACTACGGCCCGCGGGCCACATGCGGCCCGCCGAGGACATTTATCCGGCCCGCTGGGTGCTTTTGCCGCCAGTGCCTGTCCTGCTTAGCAGGTTTTTTTAAGACTATATTCCGGTCCTCTAATGGTCTGAGGGACAGTGAACTGAGGGACTGTTTTAAAAGTTTGAGGACCCCTGCACTAAATAGCTCATGGGGGGGGGTGATTCGGGAGATCATATTGGAAACCTTTTTAATTTTTCCTTAACAAAGCAAGGCATGGACTCGCCTAAGAGTGCAAATAGGAGAATGACTGAAAACGCTATAGAGGTTGGAGAAAGGATGGACCAGGGAGACTGGTGTTCAGATTAGTGGCACCATCAAGGTAAGATTTTGGTTTAGGACTGCAGGGTTGAATTTAGCAAAATTCCTGTATATTGAAGGGAATAAGGCAGCGCACATCGTCAGCTAAAAAAGGGGGTTGTTATGTGCCTTCAAGTTGTTTCCAACTTTATAGCGACCCTAAAGCGAACCCATCATTGGGTTTTCTTGCCACATTTCTTCAGAAGTGGTTTGCCATGGCCATCCTCTGAAGCTGAGAGAGTGTGACTTGCCCAAGGTCACCCAGGGGGATTCCATGGCTGAGCGAGGATTCAAACCCTGGCCTCCAGGGTCATAATCCAGGGCTCAAACCATTCCTAGCTTTCTCCAGAAACAACAAATGCTAGTAAAAAAGGAAATGCTGAGTACCAACGGGGAAAATCTTTATTTCAGCAAAGAGGAACAGCCGAAAGAATGGAGATGTGGTTTTGGTTGATTTGTGCCGTTGCTATGTGCCATTGTTGATTTATGCCGATCCTATGAATGAGAGACCTCCAAGAGTCCTGATCCAAGTCTTGCAGATTCAGATCGTGGCATCAGAGTCAGTCCACCTTGTGATGCAGTCTTCCTCTTTTCCTATTTTAGAGCACTCTTGTCTTGGGTTTATTGTCCATAGATTCCCTGTTGTTCAATATATGTGAAATGCCAACATCTCATCATTATTTGATGGGGGTGTTCTAGATGTTTTGGACTACAATTCCCATAATCCTACACCATTGGCCATGCTGAATGGGGCTCCTGGGAGTTGAATCCCCGAACATCCAGAGGATCAAAGATCCTCTGCTCCTGGTTTGAGACATAAAACACCTTCTCTCTGTGTATTCATTTGCCTTCAGTTTATTACCTGGCATTTCCTGTAGCTCCAAAAGTCTTTGTTAGCCCTATATTTAGTTTACCAATATATACAAAAAAGCTAAAATTCTCATGATATCCTAGCAACAAAACATGATGCGGTCTTATATGGAGGATCCTGCTATGGATCCCCCAGAAGGTCAGGATGAATCAGATCAAATCCAGCTTCTAAGAAGCTTTGATAAATCGGTCTGTAGATGATCCATAGGGATGCTATGGTAGTTTAACAGCCATTAAGAAAGAGGTCTTCTGCAAACTCTTCCATTGATGCTGCAAAGTCTTGGCAAGATTGACAAAAGAAATCCTCAGATGGCCACCACTCAATCCAGGTCAAGGCATCTAAAGGATACTGGTATCTACAAAGAAAGAATATACATGGCATCTTTCAAAGGAAAGGAGAGAGAAAAAGCAAATCGCTACAGGAAATTCTGATAAGATATAGGTGAAGAGGTCTCCCACAAGATGATTTTTTAAAAGAGGAGGAGGAGAATATTCTTTCTAAGTTGTGGCCATGTTCTGCAACGGAAGGTGGGCAATCTCTTGTGGGCCAAAAAACCCCAAAGAAATCCCAGATCTGTCCCAGACAACATACATATCCCCAACATATATATCCTCAATGCCAAAGATCACAACAAGAACTGGCCGGAAGTCACTTTTGATTTCTTCCAACCCATCTCCTTTTTTAAAAAAACAAAAACAAATGGATGACAAAAGGTCTTTGCTTTATATGTGAGGATCACACTTCTTGGAGACTGGATCACACCAGACTTCGAATGAGTATTCCCTGAAAAAACAACCTTAATACATCCATTTTTCCTTCCACAATAGGATTTTCTCAGACACCTCCCTTAATGCAATCAAACCTGGAAATTACTCATGGGTTTACCTGGCAATGTCCAGCCACAAAACAAATAATGCAAAACACATCGTGGAAGAATCATAAGCTATGACCAATAGGTATCTTTTACTATTTGAAGGGAACACCTCTTGTATAAACATGATCAATGTCCTGTCTAGGCTAACCGTCAGTTTTAAAAGGCAAAAGATTTATATGATCTGAAGAGAAACCAGAGTTTTAAACTGAGGGCTTTGGGGGACACAGAGATGGTTGGCTGCAGATTGCCCACTGCTGCAATGGAAGAAAGTCCACTACTTATCAAAATAAATGGATGCTTGGTGAGATGCTTACCTGGCATTGACACCCTCTCCAATTTTCAAGGCTTCTTTCCCCATGATCAGGTAATTCTCTTTTGGATTAAGCTGAACATCAGTACAGGAGTACTTTTTGATAAAGATAATTTCAGCATTCTTTTCAGCAAAAGCCACTCCTGGAACAGAATGGAATCAAGTCAAAAGCGGCCAGCTTGGAAACATTACCTTCTGGACTACAATGCCCAGAATCTCCAAGCCAGCAAGGCTTGTGGCTAGTGGCCATGCTTTTGGGGGCAATCTGGGAGTTGTTGTCCAAAAGTGTGACTTTTCCAAGTCATAAGTAGCCAAAATGGCTAGCTTGGAAATGTTATATATTGGACTACAAACCTCAAGATCTCCTGACCAATATGGCTTTGGCTAGTGGCCATGCTTCTTGGGGCAATCTGGGAGTTGTGATCCAAATGTATCATTTTTTTCAAGCTCAGATCAACAGGTTAAATCCACCCACAAATGCAAAGCAAAACAAACAAAAGCAAAATACAGAAAGAAAAAATAAAAGTCACATCAGAGAAAAGATATGCCACAAGAGGGAAAACTGACTCCCATGCGCTGTCGGGATGCATAGTGAAGCCTCATGAAGGACATCGGAGAGGCGAGGGTTTCATATAGAGTACATTGACCATAGGGATATCTAGAGCAAACCTTCCAGAAGTGGGTCTTCTCTCAGTCTATGATCAAGTCCAGACCCAACAATGCTCACCTGTCTTATAGAAATCCATGAGAATGGCTCTATATTTAACAAAGCTTCCTTCTTGCTTGGAGGAGAGGATATTCACTTTATAGACTAGAGAGGGAACAAAATAAAAATAACAACAACACTGATCATTTTGGAAACATATTTGGGGGTGTTGGCCATGCAGCAAAATACAACAAAATCCACTTTGGGCCAACTCCAAAACATAAAATACATTGTACACGCTTTCAGAGCTTCGGTGGCTTCTTCATCGGACAAAGATATTAAAAATCATACAAGAGAATAAAGGTTAGCATCACAGGCCTACACTCTGTCTCAGACGTTACTCTGTTGTCTGTTAACTTGAGCTTAGTTCCTCAGATTAGGAAATGCATCTGAGGAAGCAGACTCAAGTCTACAAAAGCTCATGCTACCAACTTTTGTCTTCTAGTTATTCACAAAGGTGCTGCAAGATCCCTTTGCATATTGATTTTCTCCCCCAAACTAACATGGCTATGTCTTTGAAAGTTGTTGGTTAAGATGGTATTGAGGGACTTCAATGTGGGCAGAGGCGACTTCTATTCTTGACCATGGGACAAAGGGCAATAAAAACAGCTCCAGTAGCAACAGAAAAGTAACTCTCTTTGAGATCAGTGTTCGCCTGATAAAGAAGACAGGGCCATTGGAGCTTTTGGATTTTTGAATAAGGGTTACTCAACCTCTATCATACCCTACTTTGGGCCTTGATGGACCAACCTGGGTGTTATCCAGGGTCCTAGTTTGTTGTTAACTACCCTTAAGTTGATCTCGACTCATGGCGACCCTATGGATGCGACATCTCCAAGACCCTCTGTCCTCCAATGCTCTGCTTAAATTCTGCAAACCCATACCCATGACCTCCTTAATAATAGAGTCCATCCATCTAGCATGTGGCCTTCCTCTCTTCCTACTTCCCTCCACCTTTCCCAGCATTATTGTCTTTTCCAAAGAGTGCTCCGTCCTGAAGACTCCACTATATGAACCCCATTGGGCACAAGGGTGCTGCAACGCATGCAAACCCATCATCCTGAAATGATCTTCTGGAACCAGGTAAAAGGTGCAGAGGTAGCTGCTTAGCTTCTCCTGTGTTGCCTGAGTACCTAGTTCTCATGCCACAGTCACAAAGACAGGATCGTGTTTTGCTTTGTTGCACAGCTTTCTGCATTTGGTATGCACCAGCTCCTCGGATCTTACCGTAGGCGATGTTACTCTGGCAAGCTGCATCCTTCCGAGAATCAATGCTTATGGACTGGTCTAGTTTGGCCTGCATGCGCCCACATTCGGCTGCAATTTAGGGGAGACAGAATCAGCGTGAGCAAACCCACTCCCAAACATTTTCAGTCTTGTCTGAAGACTGACATGAGAGTTGAGTTCAAATCCACATCCTCACCTCCTTCTCAGAGATACAGAGCTTAAACATGTTAATTTCTACACTACAATTCCCAGCAGTCCACCAAAGTCAAGTTGCCTAGCTCTGATAAGTTACTCGGGATGTGGAGCAAATCATATGTTATTTTGTAAAAAAAAAAAAAAAATTAAAATTAAAGGAATTTGGAAGGGCTACACTAGTGGAACTGCTAGGAAACCCATATCCAATACTTGGCTTTTCCAGCATTGTTTTCCTTCAGAGCAACTGTGGCTTAGCCACAGAGGTACAGAGTCCTAGCTGAATTTAAAACCATCACTGCAAGAGGCAGAGTTTATTGTGAATGCCTGGTACAACGTTCACATTTCGTTCTAAGAGTGCATCCTAGACCATTCATTCATTCATTCATTCATTCTAAGGTGAATCCAGTGTTTTGATATCACTTTAACATCCTTCTATGACTCCAATCCATGAATCCTGGAGTTTAAGTTTGGTGAGGAACTTGCATTTCTCTGTAGTTCAAATAATTCCCTGCAACTACAAATGCTAGGACTCCATAGGATACCACCATAGCAGTTAACCTAGTATCAAACTGTTTTAATTGTACAGGGTGGATGCACCCAAATATACTATCCTCATGTGGATTTTGAAACTATATACTTCTGTAACATTTGGAGCAGGCAATAGTCTATATATTATAATTATATATTAATTATACATATATATATGTATAATTTTAATATGTTGTTGTTGCTGTTGTTTATAATCTAGTTCTATTTTATGTTTAGTTAATTAAGATGTTTTAATTGTTGCTGGTTTAATACTTTTTTAAGGGGTGGGTGGGTCTTGGATCTCTTTGTATTTACATTGTACAAATTTTAATTGTTATTAGCCGCCTCAATTGTACTCAGAGGGGCAGGGTATAAATAAAAAATTATTATTAAATTTATTATAGTCTCTCTTGCAGGTACTGTTGGATTGCAATTCCCAGCGTTCCTCACAGTTGGCTGTGCTGGCTAAGGTTGATGGAAGTTGTAGTTCAACAACATTTGGAGGGCTGTACTTTCTCCACCCATCTGTATTTTCAGCAATGGCTATGAATCTAAGCAATTTTGTGGTTCTATTGAACTTAGCGGGGATTTATTCTGTGAGCAAACCTGCTTACCTTCCATGCATTTGCACTCGGCACCTTCGCACAGTCTGACCAGCGACTCCTCTCCATAAGGATTGTAAAACATAGCGCACTGTTTATCTGTGAAGGAGCAAATAAAGGTAAAATGACATAAATCTGCAGCATGAGGCTTGGGCAGAGCATATAAACTAGGAGGTACAACCAAAGACGAAGCAAGCGGAGAATTCCACCAAGCAACAAACAAGGACTTTTGTTTGACTTCTGAAAACACTGCTGGGCATTATTATTATTATTATTATTATTATTATTATTATTATTATTATTATTATTATACCCCGCCTTTGGTTCTTCCTCCTCTTCCTCCTCCTTTTCCCAAACTTTATTTTCTCCTGGAGAGGAAGAGAAAGGCAAGGACGGCACTTGAAGCCTCTGCTTCAGGAAGGAGGAGGAGGAGGAGGAATAGAGCTATTTCCTTATAAGATGTTAAAATATGAATGTGTGGACGAAAATACACACACTAAACAGACCAACCGTGGTTCGAAAATAAAAATTCCAAAAAGGAAACCTTGATTTTGCTGTTGTTTTTTTTAATATAAGGGATGCCATTTTACTACACCATTTTATATGACAGGGCATGAGCATTCATGGATTTTGGTATCCACGGGGACTCCTGGAACTAAACCCCAGTGGATACTGGAGTTTACTGTATTTTAGAAAGTCTAAATGGCACGTAACGGAAATCTGGGGGAATTGTCCAGGTGTCAACGCTGCAAAACGCTTGCATTCGGTGCTCATCTATATGCAAAATGTTCCCTTCTGGTTGGGGATATTTGCAATATTTTCCACTCTCAATGTGTCAAGAAATTTGCAAGCCTCTGTGAGAGTTCTCACCTCTGGTGCAAAAATGTGTGGTTGGCTGCTAAAATTATCAGAAACGATGGAAATTGATTATTTTTTGACGGCTCGTCGGAATCAGAAGGATATGAACGTAATTGAAAAAGAATGGCTTCCGGTAAACAAATTTTGTAAGAACAGATGGAATTAAACTATAGGTAGAGTAATAGGATGACAGGGAAATAAAATGAACTGTGCATCACGTGAATATAAAACTTTGTGACTACTTGAGATATATGGGTATATATCTTAAAAGAACAAAAGAACAATAAATTCAAATAGATATGGTTGGGAAGAAAGGATGACCCTGCAAGAGACATTGAGGAAGTAGTGTTTTAGGGGTAGTATTATTAAGCAAATTCTAATGTACATTACTGGAAAGATATGTATATGTTTGAAGAAAAAAATAAAGTATAAAAAAAAAGTTATACTTTATTTTTTCTAACAATCTATTTTTCTAACAATTAGTATCGCTCTGTGTAGGTTAAATATCTGTTGAATACATATTTAACATATGTCATTATTGATTATAGATTCTGGATTGATAACTTTATAGAAATATAAAGTTATATAGTATATATAGTGTAAAGATATAGGTTTAGTTCTTCTTAAGTCCAGCTTAGGAAGTAAGTGTGTCTTCTATTGTATGTTTATCTTTTCTTAATATGTTGTTGTTGTATTTATGTTGTTTCGTATGTTTTATTGTACTAATTTTTATATTGCCAAATAATTTTTTTTTAAAAAAAATGAGTGGTTCCCCATCAAGGTTTCCATAATTTGTTCTGTGAAAAACTACTTTCTTCCTCTTTTGTGAAGCAAAACACAGAAACCCAGGAGGCCCCGAAGGACTGGCTGACAGATGAAAAAGATGCAAAGAGTCCAAAGATATACTAAGGCCAGGATTTGATGTCGACATCAAGAGGAGGAAAAATTTTGACTCCTTACCAGGAGTGTGATATTCGTACACAGTGAATGTTCCAGGGCTTGGCATGCTCACATGGAATACTTCCAAAATTCGGAAACCGATGCATAGGAATTCATTTGATGGAATCTATTGGGAAGAAAACAGGTTAGGCTGGATTCGCATGACATACAGTTAGGAAGTAGACCGAAGTCTACGAAAGCTCATGCTGCCAATTTCTTTCTTTCAGTTAGTCTCAAAAGTGCTGCAAGATCTCCCTACGTACTGATTCAACAGACAGCTATATCTTTGATTTCAACAACGTGAATGCCTTGCTTTGTCTTTTCTTTTTCAGCACTCTCTTGGCACTAAAGGACTACAGATGTTGCGTTCAGAAATGCAACAGCAGTCATAGAGGCGGTCTATCCTGTTGTTGTGTGACTTCCAGTCATTTCCAATTTATGGTGACCCTAAGGTGAACCAACCATGGGGTTTTCTTTGCAAAATGCATCTTCCTTTGAGGCTGAGAGAGTATGACTTGCCCAATTTTGTCTTCCTTTGAGGCTGAGAGAGTATGACTTGCAGTGGGTTTCCATGGCCAAGCTGCAATTTGAACCTTGGTCTCCAGGATCATAGTCCATGGCCAAAGGGAGATTTAACCCGCTACAAAAATCAAATCTTTTGCATATGAATATTGTGTAAATCTCCCATATGCACAGGCCTAAGATATGAGCAAATGGTGCCTCCTGATTCTGCACAAGTGTCGTTGTTGTCATTGTCGTCATCATTTATATCCTGCCTTTCTCCCAATAGTAAGGCAGCTAGCGTATTTTAAAACTGTACAGATTAAAAACTACACAGAAACGTCAATAAGAGCACATTTTTTTAAATCCACTAAACATTTCATAAAGCTAAAAAAGCTTACAATTTATTTAATTTAATTTAATTTAATTTGATTATGTATTATTATTTATTTTATTATTTTAGTTTATTCTTGTTTATTTAATTTAATTTGTTCTATTTCATTGATTTTATTTATGCTCTGATTGTACTGATTTGACTGATTGTATTTTGTACACTATTGCATTTTTTATTGTGTAATCCCACCTCAATCAGTAGGGAGATTATTATTATTATTATTATTATTATTATTATTAAAATACATTTGAAAATGATATACACACTGTAAAAGCAGCACCACAGAGCATTTTTACAACGGTGGTGCCAGAAAGCCCCATACCACTTCAGCACTATCAATGTAGAAAAACAAATGGGAATGCAAAAGAATAGATGGTATAGAATCATAGAATCAGAGAGTTGGAAGAGACCCCAAGGGCCATCCAGTCCAACCCCTTCTGCCATGCAGGAACTCCCAATCGAAGCATCCCCAACAGATGGCCATCCAGCCTCTGCTTAAAGACCTCCAAGGAAGGAGACTCATATAGTATGGTACTCATAAGGTATGTCATATGGATATTTTTCAAAATCCTGGTAAATACAGGTACAACTCCAGCCAAATCAGTCTGGCTGATCTATGAGATAGGAAGCCTACATATTCTCCTTCTGGTCCAGAAGAGTCAAGGATGTTCTGGAAAACAGTCCAGGACCTGTAGGTACATCGCTGTGTAAGTAAAATGGCTCGATCTGCAAATGTTGTGGCCCTGGAATTGCCCTCTTCCTTGATCAGTGTATCCAATTGTTATGGAGTGATGGGAGTTGCAGTCCAGTCAAAGGGCCATGTGTATCCCCACTCGAAGATAAAGGATTTTAATCAAACATTTAATTCATTTTCAAGAGCAAAGGGTGCAGGCAATGCCGGAGCAGAAAGATGAAACGTTTTAAAGAAGTGCCGCTTATAGAGAAAATTGGGCAAGCCAAAGGGAACCTACCGAATCTAGCTGCAGCAGGACATGTCCATCTGTCACCTCATAACTTGCAATCAGCGGCTCGATCTTATTTGAAAGCTGGGAGAATAAAAAAAAAGGACAAGAAAAGGAAGAAGGAGAGAAAATTTTCAATTAAATTTGGACACAGTCTCCCAATAGAAGTGGATTAGATCACTTTCCTTGGTCCAACTGGTACTCTGAATTTAACACAGCTGGCTCAAGGTTTAAGGAATGCATTCATTGTGATGTGAATGGAGCTGATCCACAACTTCTGGACCAATGTCTGGGTCGAAATATCACTAGCCTCCCTCTTTCTTCAGATCCTCAAATTTCAGACGCAGTCGTCATCAGGTTGCATTTTAAAATGCGTTCCCTTGCTCCATGATAATGGAGAAATGCACAAGTCGGGAAACCTAATTTTCCAAAAGCATGCCTTGTAAGCAAATGTATTACAAATTGCACCAATGTTTTTGCAAACTTTTTTTTTTTAAATGAAATCCTTGCAGAAGTGGAATGAAAGCAACATATACGGAAAAGATGTAGTAATGATATGGGACAGGAAATAAACCCATTTGCCTATGCTTAAGAGAGACCAAATCCCACTGAATTTGGTTCAAAAGGACAGGATTTCCTCGCATGATTCCTTTAAATCATTTAAAGACAAAAAGAAAAGTCTGTTTCTAATCTGCGTCCATTTTGCATCTCATTCGTCCTTCCATTTTCCACATCAGTCTGTGTTTACTGTTATTTTTAAAAACAGACCAATATATATATATATTATACACACACACACACACACACACACACATATACACATATACATATATATATATGTATACAATTGCTTTTGTACAAATTCCTCCTGACTTGAGCATTTTTGTACACAAGTCTCCTACCATACACATTTTTGTGTGCAATGGTTGAATGGAGAAATGCATTGCAAATGTTAGAGAACTGCAGAGTCTGAAATGTGTTCTGCCTTACATACTAGCCCAAGAAGGGCAAATCCAGCCAATTTGCTGAAAAATTACAGCTATAGGACAAACTGTACTTACGACAGCTAAATCTTCCATGTTTGCTTCCAGTCCACTGACGAGAGAGATGTCCATCACCGTATGAGAGGAGGCAGAGTATGGTTCGGACTTAGGTGGCTTGTACCTATGCATTAAAAATTGAAAGAGTAATGAAGTTGACAGTCCATAGAAAAGAGCATCTGCTTTCATTTACAGCTTTGTAGCTCTGATTTCACCTTTGATTAACTTCTGGAATTTGTCATTTTGTGAGACATAATTACAGTACGCTTATCATTTTTGCGTCAAGATTTTTAAAAAGCGGTCGAAGAGAAGCTCTAGCTTCTCTCCTATGGCGCATCTACACTGTAAAAATAATGTGGTTTGATCCCACTTTAACTGCCATGGCTCCATCCTACAGAATCCTTGGAGTTGTAGTTTGCCGAGGCACCAGCCCTCCTTCCCAGAGAAAGCTAAAAATGTTGTTGCTGTTTTTGTTATTGTTGTTGTTGTTGTTGTTGTTGTGTGTCGTCAAGTCATTTCCAACTTATGGCGACCCTGAGATCAACCTATCATGAGGTTTTCTTGGTACCTTTCTTCAGAGGGAGTTTGCCATTCCCATCCTCGGGGGCTGAGAGAATGTGACTTGCCCAAGGTGCCCCAATGAGTTTGCATGGTCAAGCAGGGATTCAAACCCTGATCTCGAGTCATAGTCCAATGCTCAAATCACTAGACCGCACAGTCACTCTTGAAAGTCCTTATCAAGCTACAAATCCCTTCTCTGTCAGAGAATTCTGGTGCCACGACAAACTACAAATCCCAGGATTCTACAGAATAGAGTTATGACAATTAAAGTAGTGGTAAGCTGCAGTGTGGCAGCAGCCACAGTGGTCCCTTGGTATCCACTGGGATTTGGTTCCATGAGCCCCTGTGGATATCCAAATCCGTGGATGCTCAAGTCCCATTATGTACGATGGCATAATAAAATGGTGTCTCATATATAAAATGACAAAATCAATATTTTCTTGGGGGGGATTTTGAATATTTCAAGTCATGGATGATGGAATTGGTGGATGGAGAACTCATGGATATGGAAGGATGACTGTACTGGTATTCCCCAACGCTGCCCTGGACTTACTTTGCACAGGCTTCTAAGTGTCGGACTTCCTGGGAGGACCTGTAGTAAGTTTCCTTTCCATCACCGTTTGTTTCTGCAAATGAAACCAAAGACAATCTTTATATAGGTATTAAGAACCAATCAGTCAGCAATATCATTTCCTGCGCAAAAGATTCCATTCCCGGTGCAGAAGATGTTGCAATTGTGGATTTGGTCTGCACAAAGTATATAATACATGGCTGATTTGCACAGATTAAATTGATTTCGGTGCAAAACACCACGCACCATGCTCAGAATGAATCCCAAATTTTTGAAGACGTTTCTTGCACTAGGAAGAAAATTGCTAAAATTATGCATTGCTTCCTCCAAGAATAAAACCTAATGAAGAATGATATCCCTAGCCTGAGCCAACAATACATTGTTCTTGCAGATGCTCAGGTAACAGTACTCCGCCACAGTGAAAAGCAATGACCGGTGAAAAGGACAGTCCATCACTTTCCAAGTCTCTGCCACCAGGAAATCCTTCCTTACATTTAGGCAAAATCCTCTTTTTCAGGCTCTCTAACCATGACAGCAACAGAGAACAATTCGGCTCCATTTGACCCTTGGCAAGTCACTCTCTCAGCTGCAAAAGAAGACAGTGGCAAAAAACCGTCTCCAGAAATCTGGCCAAGAAAACCCAGGAATAAAGTTTCCTGAGGGTTATCATAAGTCAGAAGCACCTTGAGAAGGCACACAGTTGCTAACTATGCAGGGAAGAAAGAAAGAAGGAAGGAAGGAAGGAAGGAAGGAAGGAAGGAAAGAAAGAAAGAAAGAAAGAAAGAAAGAAAGAAAGAAAGAAAGAAAGAAAGAAAGAAAGAACTTTTCCACATGTGATAGAGAGCTTCTCAAATATTTGAAGATGCTTATCACATCACTTCTCCAGTTTATCCAGACACTTTTAAATTTCCAGCAAGAATTACTTTCTCACCAGACTTTACATCAATCTTCAGCTCAAAGTTGCAGACGTCCTCAGAAGTACCGCTCTTATAGTAGACGCTCTTCAGCTGCATGCACCCAAATGGAATGAAATTAAAAAGAGATCAGATTGCATTCTAAGAAGATTTCAATGTCAAAATTAATGGGCCTTGCATCCATGGGGATTATCAAGCGTGAGGCATTTCAATGGGACTAGTCTAGGTGAGATCGAAGCACTGGCTTCCTGGCACATTACAAATATTATAATGCTGGTTAACAGCCCTACTTCATGAGGACGCTCTTGGCCAGTTTGTCATATCTCCTTCCGGTTCCCAGCCTGCACAGACCATATCCCAAAACTCCCTCCACCATTCATATGGTTTTCCACCTACCCTGGTTTAGGCAACATCTTTCCTCCTGCCTTTGTCCCTCAGTAACTATAGTTATTGCTGAACTTGCCGCCTCATTGCCATATCCACACGTTTTGCATTTCTATGACTAGTCACACAGTGGGACTACAAAGGTCCTTCCTGGGCACCAGTTCACTCCATGCATCCGAGGAAGTAGACCAAGTTGCCGAAAGCTTACGCTGCAATGTATTTTCCTCAAAGGTGTTGCAAGATCCCTTTGCATACTGATCATTGAGACTAAGGACTTTATCACTCAGGGAGAATCCCATACAGAAATGGGATTTAATTTTTTTTAAAAACTGCAAAAGTGGGTAGATTTTCACACGACATCGATGTTAAACTGTGCTTAACCCGAACAGAAAGTAGTCAAAAGCCGCTTCTTTTTACTTTCAGAAAATCCCAAAAGTGAAAAGAAGCGGCTTTTGACTACTTTCTTTTCAGGTTAAGCACAGTTTAACAGCGATGTGTGTGAAAATCTACCCACTTTTGCGGGTTTCCCCCACCTTTTAAATCCCGTTTCTGTATGGGATTTCCCCCTTGTGATAAAATCCTAACACAGCTACGTCTCTGAATCATATGGCCTTTGCAAACTGCCAGAAATAGTGCAAATTGAGTCCACTTTAACTGCCCTGACTCAGTGCTAAGGAATCATGGGAACTGTAGTTTATTGTGGCACCAGAGCTCCCTGACACAGAAGGCTCAATGTCTCATAAAAAAAATACAATTCCAATGATTCCCTAGCACTGAGCCAGGGCAGTTAAAGTGGACTCAATTTGCACTATTTCTGGCAGTCTGCAAAGGCCTTTACTCTTACATTTGATGTCTGGCTGCCTATTTTTACTTATTTATTTATATCCCACCTTTCTGCTGCCATGGGATCTTAAGGATTCGCACTTGGAGAATCACATTGCTACTCGTAGGTGGTTTATCCACCAGCAAACTGGATAAAGTAAACTAGATTCTGTAACATTTCAAAAGGAAAAGCAAAATGGCAAGAATGGTTGCACAGAGTTGAATGCAGCATTTCACAACTCAGTTATGTACAAGAAGAGAAGTCATTGGGTGTCCCAAGGGATCAGTCCAGTACAAGAAGAAAAGCAAGAAGAAAACATGGGCTAAATATCTTTAGGTATACTGTGAGTGTTCAGATTCATTCTGATGAGACTTTTCACATTATGAGATGAACGATACTTCATTCACTTACATTCACTATTGCTAATCCAGTGTTGCTCCCTGTGCGTACTTCTATGTCGTCCTCCAAGGAAGCCTGAAGATGCAAAGAAACTCAACAAAATTGACACAAATAGAGACCCCTGTGACATGAGCTCCCAATTCAGTTCTTATGAGTTTATCACACGGAGGTAAATCCTGTGCAGAAACGGGATTTTAAAATCCACTAAAAACCCACAAATGCGGGTTGTTTTTCAGACACGTTGGTAGAAAGAGAAATAACGCAAAAATAACTCAAATGGAAAGTCGACAAAAAACACTCCTTTCTACTTTTGAGGATTTCCTGAAAGTAAAAAGGACCGTGTTTTGTCGGCTTTCCGTTCGGGTTATTTTCGCGTTATTTGTCTTTCACGCAAACGTCGTCTGAAAAACAACCTGCATTTGGGTTTGTTTGTTTTTTCTTACTTTCTGTTCGGGTTAACCCTGAATGCCATGTGAAAAACAACCCTCAAAAGCAACAACAGCACATTATAAAATAAAAACAATACATTATAAAAAGTGGGTTGTTTTCACTTCAAATTTAGTTTCTGCATGGGATTCATCCCATGTGATAAACTCCTTAGTTTGTTAACGGAAAGATTGCATGGCCAACACTTGGATGAAAAGGTGGGTGAATGGTCCTTCATGGGAATTCCTGGACAAGACAGG
The DNA here is from genome assembly GCA_026167975.1 of Phrynosoma blainvillii. Taxonomy (NCBI): domain Eukaryota; kingdom Metazoa; phylum Chordata; class Lepidosauria; order Squamata; family Phrynosomatidae; genus Phrynosoma; species Phrynosoma blainvillii. Next base: position 5,722,851 of record JANUYF010000011.1, read on the forward strand.
AGGCTGGACTTGATGCTCCTTGGGATCTATAATATGTTGTTGTTTTTAATTTTAATAATCCTGCTTTTTCCTGGGGGAAAACTGGGGGAAAGTCTTCTCTTCCCCCCCCCCCTCCCTTTCTCTTTTTTTAAACACCCAAAAGCTTTTCAAAAGAGTCTCACCTACCTACTCCATTTCATATTTTAAAACTTTGTTGTCATGAATCCACTCACTTCTACCGGTTGGCCAACGTAATGGTTTCGGCTCAGTCTATACTGATGAAAATCTCCATATTTCTTGTAGGCCACTTTGACGTTCATGTCAAGCTCCAGCCGTCGAACAAGAACAGAATATTCCGTCAGGGATTCTAAGGCATTGACCGTATCCTGTCAAATTCAAATAAGAGGGGAAACAGATGGAAACAAGTGAGAAGAAGCAGAAGCAGGACTGAGTTTACTTTACCTATTTTTTCCTTCACAAGAAATAAACTCTGCCTCTTCATCTTGGTACGGAGGTAAGGAAAGCCCTCAAATGCTATGCTAGCAGAAAACAAGGTCTTAAAAAGGTTCTACCAAGCTGGTACAAAGGGATTCCAGAAAAGTAACTTTCCCAAACTCTGGATCCCAGATGCTGGTGGCAGAGCTGCTTTAAAGTTTCTGACTCATGCCAAACATTTTTAATTCATTTAACAATTACCATTGTAATAATCATACATTTTTGCTGTTGTTCCAGTTGTGATAGTCTTTGAAATCCTCACTGAAATCAAAAGTGGCACAGAAATATTTATAATAAATAAACACACAGTAAAATATAGCAACCCGGTCAAGCTTACAGAGCCACTGCTAAGATGGCCCATCTCCCAACCAACCACGTCTCTATAGCAGGAATGGGAAAAAATTATAGTTTTCATTCTTTCCCTTTATAATCTCCCTGTACAGAAAATTTTGTTCAGAAGAATAATGCATCAGGCATGATTTCTGCACAGTTTTGCCAAGTTTGTTGTTGTTCTGTGCCTTAAGGCAAACTTATCGTGGGGTTTTCTTGGCAAGTTTCTTCAGAGGGGATTTGCCATTACCATCCTATGAGGCTGAGAAAGTGTGACTTGACCAAGGTCCCCAGTGGATTTATACGGTCAAGCCGGGATTCAAACCCTGCCAATGCTCAGAGCACTAGGGAATTATTCCTCACCTGACTTTTCTGAGCAAAACCCTTCTATTGCACAGAGAAAACATCATTTCTGCCCAGGAAACAGTAACGTTTGCACTAGATACACTGCACAGAAATCCCAGGTGTCTTTCTGCAAAGAAGTTTCTGGGAACCTCTTCATATGTTACAAGGAGAATTCTGCACAGAAATCTTGGCTCTCTCCAGCATCATAGAGAAAACAGCAAAGCCATGGACATGATTTGTCCTTGCATAGGATGATACAGGTGGAAAACTACAAACTCTTACCCTTCAGGTAAAGAGACACAGAAATAGATGATGGCTGTAAATAATGTGCAAAGAGAACACAGTCCTTCAGCTACTGGGGCTGTCTGAAAGAGACGTACCTGCGTGGAATAAAATCCACCACCGTATCTCTGTTGTTCCGACAGCCACCGCATGATCGGATCAGCATAGGCTTTATCTCCTTGCAGGAGGGTAGTCAGCAAGGCATAGGCAGTGGTTTCAACCATCCTGGCGGTACTCTCAGAGGGAATGCTTGAATCTCCTTTGGATTCTTTCCAAAAACGATACGTAGGTTGGCCAACTGCAGGAGCAATGGAAAGGGAAACAGTCACAGAGTGGCAGAATAAGGCACAGAGTTGCCTTGAGAGGTGGTTGAAAATGGCATTCTAAATATCTATCTATCTATCTATCTATCTATCTATCTATCTGAAATAGTCAGCATGTTGCCCTTAGATATCTTTGCAAAAATATAAGGGATGTGGAGATGACACTTTAGAATAGACATAGTAAAGCTGGCATCCCTAAAATACTGCCGCTGCTTCTTTGCTATTTGTACAAAGGATGTTAGCATATTTTATTTTCATGGAAACATGGAATTTATAAAATCACAGGAAAGTGTGTTTTTTATATTATTTTAATTTATTGTTTAATTTAATTCATTCTTGCTTTGTATTTTCCTTTAAATCTTGTTGGTCACTGACCGAATAAACATGTATCTATCACATGTGAAATGCACAACATTCTTCACAAATGAGACGGAAAGGACTTGAAGTTTTTAAAATCCCAGTGCAAGAGGAAACAAAAACTCAGGTTTACCCACCGATTTCTAGAGACAGGGACATTGGCTGAGCTTTACCTTTGACCAGCGCTTCCCTCTTAAGCAAACTGTAGGCCATGCGTGCCTTGGGGTGGTTCATCCGGGTCAGCGCCAGCGCATAAGTCGCAATGGCCAAGGAAAATGTGCTTTGTGAGGACTCCACATTTTGCAGCAAATAATCCACAGCTTTATTTTTGGCCTCTTCAGCTCTCTGTAAAGGTGAACAGGAAAAGGTTCGTTTTGCTTGGTAGTCAGTGCATTTTTTAAACAACAAAAAATGTCACCCTTCCTTTTGCCTTAAAGGAGCTCCATGCGGTGAGTCTTCTACCCACTTCCGCTCCATTTTATCCTCACAACAACTCTCTCTGACAGGTAAGCCAAGCCAGAGTTGAGGAACCTCAGGCCCATAGGATCAATGCATGTAGACAAAGCAGTGTAGACATGTAGATGTAGACACAGTTGTGTGTTTGTGTAGACAAAGCAATGTAGACATGTAAATGTAGACACAGTGGCATATTTGCGTAGACAAAGCAGTGTAGACATGTAAATGTAGACACATTGGCATATCTGTGTAGACAAAGCAATGTAGACAGGTAGATGTAGACACAGTGGCGTGTTTGTGTAGACAAAGCGGTGTAGACATGTAGATGTAGACACAATGGCATACTTGTGTAGACAAAGCAATGTAGACATGTAAATGTAGACACAGTGGCATATCTTTGTAGACAAAGCAGTGTAGACATGTAAAATGTACAGTGGCATATCTGTGTAAACAAAGCAATGCAGACATGTAGATGTAGACACAGTGGCATGTCTGTGAAGACAAAGCAATGGCGGATGTAGATGAGTCCCCAGTCTAGAAATGCCCCTTGAACTAGTGGCTCCATTTATTTCACTCTTTCCATTCCAATTTGCCATTCCTGACAGGTAAGGTGAGGACCAAACCAAGCCTTCTTGGGCTAAGCAACAGATCCTGGTCTAGCCCAAGACCACAGCTTTGAACATGTTATTTTTTTAAGACTACATCTCCTAGGATGCCCCACTGTTCATTTTAGCTAGGGGATTCTGGGATGAGGTTTTTAAAAAAGCAACGCTTCCGAGTTCTGCCCAAGATAACCCAAACAAATGTTATGGCCAAACGGAGAATTGTCTCTCTAGTCCTAATCTGACACCATCCTCAGCTACCACATACAAATGTCAAACTACCCTGACTGTGATCAAAGTTGAGCACTTTCAAATCCCAGTGCTATTCATCATTCTTGAAATCTCACTCCCGAAAAAGGCTGGATGCTGATGTACAGCAATGGTTATGCCAACAAGAGGAAAAGGTGGCCTTACTCACCTGTAAAGGACATATATGAATTGCTTTTACAAATCCAATCAGAGAGAAGGCTGTCAGATACAAAGTCTTTTCCTTTGTCTCTTTAGGTGCTGTACCCTTTGAGAAGAAACATTTAAATATATTATTAAGGACAGGTGAAGACATCTACTTGTCTTAGAAATTGCTATTCAGATTAAACCATCTAGTTTATTTTAAGGCAAATAAGGAGAAGCATTATAGACATGTATAAAATTAAGCTTGGAGAAGGGAACACTGAAAGGTGGCATCTGAAAGGTTTAAGTATCTGAAGGGATGCCATAAAGAAGATGGAGCGAACTTATTCTCAGCTGCTCCAGAGTCTAGGACGTGAACTGATGCATTCAAATTGCAAGGAAGGAGATCCCATCTAAAAATTAAGAACTTTTTTTACTTTAAGAGTTGTTTGAGAGTGAAATACAGTACATAGCCTCAGAGGGTGATAGGACTTTCCATCTTTGGAGGTCTTAAAACAGAAAGGTTGGATGGGCATTTTTCAGGAATCCTTTCTTACCTGTAATTTTATTGGCTGGTAAGATGAAACCTCCCGGAAAGATCCATCGTCCATTTGACACATGTCAATCATCCATGCCAGAGAGTTACACAGAGAATTCGAATCCACTGGCACGTACCGGTGAACTTGTCCAAAAATCCGAAGGGCGAAAGCTGTTACCCTGTCACATCAAATGGAATATAATCAAGCTATTTTTCCAGGAAAACTTCCTTGTGGCTAGATTTGAAATGACTTTTTTCCCATATAAGGTGTGAGATTTCTAAGAACTAGGGAAGCCAAATGCTTCTTGATACAGGAGATTTGAGGTATATTCAGAACAGGAAAAGAATAACAGAAGGGTAGACCTTCCCTTCTCACCCGTCATTATCTAACCAAAGATGAGACAATCTGGTCGACTGCAATTTGAACATTGGGAGTTTCAAGTCTGAGTTGGGGGAAGAACTTTGTTGTTGTGTGCCTTCAAGTCATTTACAACTTATGGCAACCCTATCATGCCTCAAGGGCACAGAACTTACCAGGTACTGGATTCTCCATCTTTCCACATGCTGAAAGAGAAGTCCCGGTTTCGGAATGAGAGGATGCTGATGATTCCTAGGAAATAAAGGAAACGGCGCTTGCAAGCATTCGGTCACATCTTACCTATTGCTGTTACAATGCTGCCCTAACATAGACCATTCCATCTATCTTTGACCCTTTATCTGCCTGTTCTGGACTTTGACTACCAGCTTTTTGACCAGGGATATGAAACGTCCCAAATTTCAACTTTATATTTCTCAGAATTTTGTCCACACTCCCATTCCATCCTTTGTTCACATATCTTGCATATCAAACTTGGTTTTTCCCCCCTCTTTCTGCCTGGAATTCCATGCACATTTCTCCAAGTGTATATATTCTTGTACACATTCTTCCAATGTATGCATATTTGTATGCATCTTTCTAACTTAACTAAAGTGTGTCTGTGGGTGCATGCATGTATGCATTTTTCAACTGAATGCATTTATAGCCATTCTCTCTTCTTCTTCTTTTTAAGTACGCACGGTTTCGTACATATTTTATGTCTCTGAAACACAACTGCAGTCCTTGCACATGTACTAATTTCCAAGGTGGAGAGCACTTTGACTTGCAAGGTGTGTTAAAAAGGTTGAAATGGAGACTTTCAGTGAGAGTCGCAACACCAATGAAATTCTTTGCTGTCCCTACATTTTTGCTCTAATAAAATGGACTGCTCTCTCTGTGGCCGAGGATGGTGTCCTTTTGCCGGTGCTAGAATAAGATTCAAATGCCAATGGGAACAGCTTTTGTATATGGAATTTCAATGAGGGATTGACTTCTTGTCTTTTGCAACAAAGTGTTTTACCATGTCCTGGCCACTCATTCCCTTTACTAGGCGTATTAACACAATATAAGTTTTCCATTAGCACAAATCTCCATGCATCCTCATGAGAGGAGTTTTGTTCATCTAACTGTCTGTCTGTCTCTCTTTGCAGCAATATTTACCCCACTTCTCAGCTAAAGGGGCTTTCAGCAAAAGTTACCATCACCTTTGAAAAGACAGCCTCTTCCTGAAGACGTGAAATATAAAGACACAAAAGAGATGGGAAGGAAAGATGGATAAATTTTTTTACAGATATTGAATTTCCTTCTTACAACATCTGCAGGTTCAGAAGGCAAAATGTGTTAACTCACCTTCCTTCATCTTCCTTTTCATGTTAAGTTCTGAAGTTATACTTCCTTGCCCAAGTATGTCCCAGCTGTCTGTCCTTCGCAAATAGTCGTACACATAAAACACTGGCACCACGTTCATAAGTTCAGTTTCCGCGCTCCCTCTAGGGAGGTTGGCAAGAAATTTGAGCCCCTCTGGGTCAACAACGGCACTGATCACATCACCCAAAAGCAGTCCTGTGAAAGAAAGAAAGAAAATGAGACAATGGCATCCTTCCTTTTGGAGGGCTAGCATCAGACAAGCAGCAGATTGGGACTTTTTTTGGTGGTGGCACTCAAACTATGGAAAGCTTTCCTGCAGGTGACTGCGGAGCTAAATCATGGTCAGAGTCACCAATCTAGCAAACTTTTACAAATGCCAGGTCCTAGCACTCTGGCAAACTGTTATACTTTTTTTCTAATTAATTTATTATTGGGTTTTTATAATAAAACACATAACATCTGTAGAACAACGACAACTACAACAACAATGACACTTAACTATAAGGGCTAAGGTATGTATCTGAAGAGTAGTTATTCTGCAGCAGAGTCAAAATAATAATAATAATAATAATAAAGTTTATTTTTATCCCACCCCTCTGCAACGCAATCGGGGCGGCTTACAATAAAACATCAATACAATAAAACCATCAACCCCCTTACCCAGCCACCCCGTAAAAAAGTATTAAACTAAGAAGATTTAAATCATAATACATAAATATTAGTTCACAGCAAGAGCCAGAGAGTATGGCTTTTCAAGGTGTAGACTTGACATTTGTCCTGAGAGCTCCTTTATTCAAAATTTTCAAGTAGCAGTTACTCTCCAAGCACCACTTATTGAGGAGAACCCTTTCTCCCAGGGATTCTCAAATCCAGAACAAGGATCCCAAATAAGCGTGTTTTTCTGCTCTCCATTGCTTTACCTTTTACACTCACAGTCCTTTCAAGGCTTGTCTTTGGGACCATATTTAGAGGTATCCTGTGACGGAATTCCAGCTGTCTTTTCACTGTGCCTGTTGTTGACAACACACAAGAAGCAAATCGCATCAGTATTTTGCTCTAGTTATTTTGCTCTAGTTATAACCATCTTGAAAATCTGCTTTGTTAATCAGTGTATGGCCCTCAGTAGAAATGATGGGCATATAGTCCTCTTGCTGAAAATGAGTCCACTGCTTTTGCGTAGGTGCATATAGGATTGAGTTTAAGCCTAAATACAAGGAACGTAGCCAGAGAGGACAGGGCTTGTGTTCCTTTAATACAATGATTCCCAAACTTTAGTCCTCTAGGTACTTTGGACTTCACCTTTCAGAAGCCCCAGCCAATATGGCTAACAGTCAAGAATTCTGGGAGCTGAGGTCCAAAACATCTGGAGGATCAAAGTTTGGAAACCACTGCTTCAATAGGTGATAAAGAGGGCAGGGCTTGTACACCTTTAATAAATGTGCCATAGAGGGAATTACAGCAGATGTGGCAATAATGAATTACTTAAAGGTGCAAGAGCCCTGTTGTTCTTGCTACCCATAGTATGAATAATATTATGCTGTCCCAATGTAGTGTAGAGGTTAGAGATTATGTACAAAATTCCACTTCTGGCTCACACTGAGCCATTAAACTTGATGTATGACCTTCGGTCAGTCACTCTCTCTCAGCTTGACCTACTTCACAGGGCTATTGTTGGGAGAAGTTGGGAGCAGGAGGAAAAGAGCCTTAAGCTCATTGGTTGGGTATAAATATAGCCCCCAATATGTCCCAGTTGGAGCCCTACAGATACACATCTCTTTCCAGTGATACTTCTACCACTGATAGGCCCTGAATAGGTTTATTATGAGAAAGAGTAGTCAGAGATGGTCCTGGAGTAGAGGGAATAGGTGATTATATATCCATTGATACCTATAAGGAGAAGTATGGGAAACATCATTTTGACATACCATAAACACCTTGTGGATCCAGTGTGTAGCCTTCATGCAGCTCCTTTCGGATACCTTCAGGCTGAAACCAAAGAGATAAATGTATGCAGCCTTTGAAAGTATTCCTGCTTCCCCCCCTCCCCATCACCAAATCTGCAGTGAAGAAATACACATATCACTTCTACTTTATTCTGGGATCAATGGCCCTGCTCATGGCTAAGTTAAACCAACAGAGCAAAACACAAACGATATTATGTGCAGGCCAAATGAAAACAAGCATACACACACCTATAGGGCAGGCTCCCTGCAAAAGTGCCTGTCTCAAATCTAGTTACTGCACATCATTTTCCATAGACGATCCTTCTCCCCAAGCAAGAGGGAGAAAAGTCACACACATACTTTATACATGATTATTTAACTCTGTTTTAAAACAGTGGGGTTTGAGATAAGGGGCTACAGTCTTACCACAACTCTTAGTGTCTTCACAAGGATCTCGCTGATAGAAGAGCCCCTCAGTGTGAAATTGATAGTGTGGACACCTAACTCCAGAGGAAGGATCTTAAATTGTACTTTTGCAATAGATGAGCCCTGGAGTTCCTTGTACGGGGTGCATCTGGTCCTTTGTACACCTTGCGGGTTGCTGCTGGAGGTCCCAGACAGGCATATCCCTTTGTCCACACTTATCGACGTGCAATACTAAAGCATCCAACAGAAAACATTAATTTGTGTCAGCAGGTTTAGTTCCACATTACGATTCATCATAGTCATTGTTTCATATCAACTGTGATTGTGGTTTACTTTTGCAAATGAATTTTCTGAACCAATGGTCCAGAGCTGGGAAAGTGAGTTTTTGTAAGTAATTAATTATGTAATATATTGCAAAAGCCCCGCTACTAAAACCTGTTGCCATTACTGTTTATATATGACGTGAAAAAAGTAGCCATGGCAAAAGAAATATTGTTAGGCTTGCATTATTCCCCAAAATAATGCAGTACAGTGTTGTTCTGTGTTCAAAGGGATCTTGAAGAACCTTTGAAACTAATGGTTAGTCTGAGTTGGTGCTACAAGATCCCTTTGCATACAAAGCTATGTATTTGAATACTACTACCATTATTAGGTGTGATCTGCAATGATCTCTTATTCTAAAAAGAGGCAAACCATGTGAGAGCTGCCTACCATTTTGAAGAAGTGAGGCATGCAAAACATTGGGGGGGGGGGAATAGATAGCTATTTATAATGTGATCTGCCCTATGTGTTACATCTGATCATTGGGGCAAAGGCCAAATTGTTCTTAACCAATGTTAGTTAGTTTACGTAGTTAGACTGAGGACAAGGGGAATTGGAGATGTCTCATCCACAGGGTTGCCATGAGTCAAAGTCAACTCGAGGGCAGTTGACAACAACAACAACATTTGCCAATGAAGATACTTACTACAATCATAGATGGTCTGTAATTGTAAACAGTTCCTATCAACTCAATCTGCTCCCCGCGGACAACAGAGTAAGGGATGTGTACATTGATGAAGACCTCTTTTATCACCTGCACTTGGAGTGCATCAGCCACACAGATACCTGTGTGGGAACAACCAAAGAAACAATCAAACCAGTAGCATCACTGGGAAACAGCATTTACTAATGAAGTTGGTAACATGAAATTATTTTCTTCTGCAGAAGTCATCTGTGAAATTTTTTGGGGGGGTATGTCTTTGTATTTGCACAAGATCTAGCTGGTTCTGCTAGAACGCAGACCAAGAAAGATGTTTCCATTTAAAGGCCCAGAAGGTTTTGTTCCTTTAGTTATCTCAAAGGTCTATAAGAGTTAAAAGCTCTTTTTTGTTTGTTTACATACCTTGATCTGAAATGCTAATGCCCTGTATTTCCCAGGTGGTAAGAGAATCAGGCAAGGTCACAGGAAGAGTCTTGGAGCTGCATTTATTTTGAACAAAAATAGGAGAGTTGACATACCCGTTTCAACATTTTACTTCTCCCACCCAACCTCCAGCACCAAGAGTTTCAGTGGAAGGACTTCAATAATTGGAGAGATTGGTTTAGATCTCAGCTTGAAATAGTCAGAAATGGACTTGCTCCACCAATCCTAAATGTAAGGGTTTAGATACCATCCTATTACCCATATTTTCAGGGTGGCAAAAAAGAGGAATAAGAGCAAATTAAAAATGCACATGATAAAACAGACCTAGAGTAAAGTTACATCAGAGCAGCATAAAATCTGTGGCAAGGACAGAACAAAACAGAGCTGGTATGAATTAAAAGGACTTGGGGGGAAAAGTTTGAAATGATGATGGTACCAGTTGTCCAAAGCAACTGGAATACCATACGTAGCCTGCATCTTACACAATATGTTTATAAATTAGGAACTTAGGATGTTGTCTTTTACTTGTTGTTGCGTGCCTTCAAGTCGTTTTCAACTTATGGCGACACTAAGGTAAACCTATCATGGAGTTTTCTTGGTAAGATTTGCTCAGAGTGGGTTTCTTTTGCCTTCTCCTGAGGCTGAGAGTATGGATTGCCCAAAGTCAACCACTGGTTTCCATGGCTGAGTAGGGATTCAAACCCTGGTTTCCAGACTCCTAGTACAACACAGGCTACTGCTTCATCCTGTCTCTTATACTAGCTCCAATCATTGGTGTATCTTGCTTTATATTGTCTACACAGCCTGGTTTTCCAGGGTTTCAGATAAGGGCCTTTCACAGTCCTACCTAAAGATGTTGAGGATTGAACTTGGGACCTTCTGTTTGCAAAGCCTGGGCTCTAACAGACTAGCACTGAGCTACAAAGTGGTTTATCTAGCTCACTAGTATCTTCACTGGCTCTCCAGGATGTCATTACATATTTTGTGAATAATAATGGAAAGACCTCAGATCACCAGAGAGAAAAGCTTAGATGTTGGGCTACAACTAGAGTCAACAATGTTGTATACAGAGCTCTGTACCTGGAAACTGGATGGACCTCCCAAAGCCAGCTTTCAGGAAAATAGCTTCGAACCACTGGATCCAAATCGAACAGGGCAACAAAGACTGGGGAAAAAGAAAATATTCTCAAGAGATAAAGAAAGCCAAGCCAGCCAGGAGCCAGAACCTACCAGAGCTACATTTAAGAACCTAAAGCTTTGTGTGCTGCAGCTCCTATGGGAGGCTATTATTGGAGCATTTTCCTCAAAACACAGAAAAAGTTAGCAGTAAAGCTAGTTAGTTAATATTAATTTGGAAACTGGTTAAGGTTGATCACTTCAGCGAAACACAAAATTAATTTGTAATGTTAATTGGTGATAGCATGCTACTAACGTTAGTTTCACATTGTAAAAGAGCAATAAAAATGACCAAAAATGGTCCCCAAAATCCCAACGTAATCCCCAAAGTGATGGACTAAAATCAGGTGAGACACTGATTTCTTTCTCAGCTTCTTGCTCAGATTGTAACACTTTAAATAATCAACTGTGAAACTGTCATAAAAATTTAAATGAACTGGAGATAATGAATCCATTTTAACCAACTTCTGATTTCCTTCCAAACTCCCTAAAAGACAACAAAAGGAATTCCCAAGCTCTTGACCTTGGCTAGCCATCATTTCTTTTTAATGGAAACAGCCACAAAAACATTCGTTCAGGCTCTTATTCTCCTTCAAGACTTCTTTAATTCCTTTGTCATTCAACCGTTTATGACTTTCCTAGCTGATTTTCTGCTTCTGGTGGTTTCTTTTTAAAAGACTCTTTATCTTGTTTTAAATTCTTGTGAACATTACTTTTCCAGCTTCAAACTCTCTGGGTTTCATAGCCAGCATGGCCACTTTTTAGTCCCCAGAGGTAACATTTCTAGGTTTTGTCTACACGAAACAGCAACGATTTCCGACTGGTGTTGTGTCAACATACCACTCCTCCCGAGTATTGTATTTTTGTGCGTGTCGTTGCTGCGTAACAACTCTGCACAGTTGCAACACTTCTGAAAGACTCGCATGCATCTTGGTCCACCCTTAACATTTCTCAGTCTCTCATTGCATGTCTTCTTCACAGGATACTCTTGGGCTCCAGCTCTACAGCAGTCCTTAACCATAGGATGTTGAACGAGGGATACTGAAATGACAATAAGGATCGGAGAGTCACTTCATTTAGGGAACAAGTTGTCTGTACCACTTCTACATTTTGGGAATCCCTTGTTTGGCTGTGCTCAGAAAGATTACTTTTTTGGACTCAGAACTCTCTAACCCAACATGGGCAGACCTGCAACCCAAGAAAATAATGTTGCTACTTTCTGTCTCTTGGATAAGACCAGACACAGAAGGACACTTTTCTGAGTGGGCTTGCTTCACCAAAGCTACTGCTGCCCTTTGGTTTGTCTCCAGGCCCAAATGAGAGATAAATGTTTTAAACAAACCAGAGACATAGCTGTGTTAGCCTGGAATATCAGTATGCAAAGAGATCTTGTAGCACCTTTGTGACTATCCGAGCAAAAGACGTTGGAGCATAAGCTTTCATAGACTTGGTCTAGTTCTTCAGATGCTTGGAAACAAACCAGTAAGTCGGGAATGGTCCTCCATCTCCTCATGCCTATCACTGCCTCTTGCTTAAAGAAAAAGAAAAACAGTGAGGAGGAGGAGGAGGAAGAGGAGGAGGAGGCGGCTCCAGAGTGTAGCATTGGGTCCAACTGTAGGCATATGTGGTTTAAAAACAAGCACCCTAAACAAACATTTGAGATCCCATAAAGATGTTGGGCATGTAAAAGTCAGGCCTGTTACTAGGCAGAGTGAAGCCATTGCCTAGGGCTGTGGATGTTGGGATGCGACAATGCCAGTTGTTCCTCCCAAGAGGATGAGGCCCATTTCAATGGAGAAGAGAGTTGGCCTGATCGTTTTGTACCTGAAGAACCAATGCATCTAACACACTGTGGTTCAGGAGTCTGGTCTTGGTTTATTTCACAACTGGGAAAAAAATCATTGTGGAAGTTGCGGCGTAACTTGTACTGCAAGGTTGAACAGTGTTCCTAGGTACTGCCCAGTAAATAAGTACTAAACCATCACTGTGTGTGTGTTGTGTGCCTTCAAGTGGTTTTTTAATTATGTTGATCCTAAGGAGAACCTAGCATGGAGTTTTCCTGGCAAGATTTGTTCAGAGGAGGTTTGCCATTGCCTTCCTCTGAGGCTGAGAGTATGTGACTTGCCCAAGGGCACCAGCGGGTTTCATGGCTGAGTGGGCATCAAACCCTAGTCTCCAGAGTTGTAGTCCAATGCTCAAACCATTACACCATGCTGGCTCTCAAACCATCCCTAGGTATATCTTTTTGAAAGCTCATGTAATTGTATGCCGATACACATACATTGTTATTTACTTTCCCTCTTTCCTTCTTTCTACTCAATAATAGATAACAAGGTTTGGATTCTCACATTACGTGGGGATTTGTGATGCCAATATGACAAGCTGATGGCTATACAAATAGGATGCACATCTACTCCATTCTTCTGCAGGGCAGCACAGATCATATTGGGAGATTTATCAATGTGGAGATAGCAGCAGAGTAGAAAGAACCAGGATGTCTATGTTTTCTGGAACTGTGCACTTCATAAGACCATGGATGCTGCATCCTGTTTTAACCGAGGTACAAATAAAGTTCAGGTATCCAGAGTCCATTAGCCATGGTCATGAAGAAGCCAGGTTTCAGTATCAGGAAGCAGTGTTGTAAGTAGCAAAAGATAAAGTAGGTGTCCTACAAGCTCAAGAAAGCCATCGAGCAGAGCCAGAAGTTCAGGAGTCATCCATACTCAAGTCATTAAGCAACCCAGGAGTCACCAAGAACAAGGCAAATACACCACAAGCTGACAGCCAGGAATGGTGTTGCTCTCAACAAAGAGCAGACGTTCTTATCTATTATCTATAGGCAAACATGTCCAGCCAACACCCAGATCCCCAGCCATATCTAACGTCAGCATACTTCAACCGTGTTCTTCCCAAGATCTTCTTGTTGTTGTTAACTGCCCTTAAATCGATCTCGACCCATGGCAACCCTATGGATGAGACATCTCCAAGAAGACCCTCTGTCCTCCGCTGCTCTGCTTAAATCTTGCAACCTCTTAATGCCCATAGTGACCTCCTTCATAGAGCCCATCCATCTGGCATGTGGCCTTCCTCTCTTTCTACTTCCCTCCACCTTTCCCAGCATCATTGTCTTTTCCAAAGAGTCCTCCCTTCTCATGATGTGTCCAAAGTACAACAGCCAAGTACAACCAAGATCTTGGTTGCATCCTAAAACAGAACCTGAGGAGAAGAGTCTGTGCCAGACATCTGAATCTCCAACTTTCCCAAGAACTGGGGAGGGCGGCTCTCTTCCTCTTGTTCTTCCTCTTCCTCTTCCTGATATGATCCTGAACTGTATTGTTGAACACAAGAAAGGCTTGGCTGGTCTTCTGGTATCTGTTGAGTCTCTTCACCTGGTAAGTCTATTTCTTCAGAAGAAGAAGAGCTTTCATGAAGGAGCATGAGAAAGGGGCAGTAAGCTTCACATGAGACAGGGGCGGCCTGGATCTTACTTTTCTGTTGCTAATGGCATTGAAATTGCATTACCTCTCTTTTGTTGCTCTCTGTTCCTGGTCCTTCCATGGCCAAGAAGGAGAGTGTCCTCTGCTTGCATTGAGATCCCTCTATATCATCTTCACTGACAACAGAGTAACACCTGAGACAAAATGTAGACCTGTGACTCTAACATTGCCACCTTTCTTCTCCTGGTATGAATTTTGGGAGAAAGGTGGGAGATAAGTGCAATCAATCAATGAATCAATCAGCCTTTAACATCGTTGCCTAATGAAGAAGCCAGTGCAGCTTTGAAAGCTTGCATGATGTATTTTCTGCATTTCAGCCAACAAACATATTACTTGTATGAATGAGAGACTTCCAAGTCACCCTATTATCAACAGCCCTACTCAGGTCTTGCAGACTCAGGGTGGTGGCTTCCTTAATTGAGTCTATCCACCTGTAAAAGGAATCCTTTTTTCCTACTGCCTTCTATATTACCAACATTATTGTCTCTTCTAATAAGTCATGTCTTCTCATAATATGTCCAAAGTATGACACTCTCAATTCAGTCATCTTGGCTTCTAGGGAGACTTCAGGTTTCATTTGCTCTTGGACCCATTTATCTCCCCAAAGTCAAATCTTGTGCCAGGGAACCACCAACACCAGATCAGGACAGCTTACCTGATACAACTTCCTCCAGGAACTCTTCCATGTTTTATCCCAAAGAAAAGTTGCTCAGACCTCTCAGCCACAGGGAATGGGGGCATATGTGCCGCCTGTGGAGTTTGCACCCCAGGAGACACATTATGGGGGCATTCCTGTGCAGGAGGCTATGTATTTCTTCAAAGAAGGGCATCTTCAGCAAATTGTTGCCCTTTCTTGAATTATGACAGATGACATCACACTTTTGCTTCTTCACAGATTTGGGTTTGCTGTGGTCTTCTTGCATCCCCTTTTAAATATCTCCCCACCCACATCCCCACCAAATGTCTAATTTCCAGGGCCTCTCTTGTTCCTTGTTGCTAAACTTTCCACTCTCCTCAAATGCTGAGAAGTTCTTGGGTCTCATTCTCTTTGTAATCTATATCCCTCATCCTGATCTTCCTACTGAGGCTGATATTGGGCACCCCCCCCCCAGCGTTTAAATTCCCTACTTCCAACCCATAAGGAAAGTAGAACTATAAATATTTCAAACAAAGTAGGGAGCTCTGCAATTGCATACATGCTCACTGGTGACCGATGTGGGAATGGGGAAAAAATATGTCAACCATCTTGGTGTAGGAAAATAAGAATGAAAATAAGGATGAAAAGGGAGTGGACCCCATGTTGATGACCCCCAAAGCCACACTCTGATGTGCCTCCTCATCCTGATACAATGGCAATCTGGTTTGTTTCCTTAGCTTCTGACTGGCTTATCAACCTTAGATTGATCATGACTAGCACTAGCTACATCTTATCTCTCAACAAAGTAATTGATCACAAATGAAAGCTCAAGACTCTGAATATTCCCACAGATCTCTTGAGGTGTTGTTGCTCTCCTGCCCTCATGCATGTTACTGCGAAACCCATCTGGCTTATAGTATACCTAGTTCTTCAATTTTACTGCTGACGGTGGAAGGTGCCGCTCTTAGGATAGCTTGACAGGCTATATCTGGGAGAATAAAGAAAAAACAGAATGAAATAAATACAACAAAGCAGTGATAATGGGAAGGACCATGCTTTAGAAAAGATGTTCCTGAAAGGAAAAGTCATGAGGCAACTCAGTCAAATGATGGTTTGTTCTAAACCTCAAAGCAGGGATGGGGAACCATTGGCCTTCCAATGGTTCTGGACTTCAAAAACACCTGGATCGCCAAAGTGTCCACATCCTTGCTTTGCAGAATAAGATAGGAAGCCAACTCATATTGTTCCTGGGCTTCTAAGTGACTCCAGAACTGCCTTACAGATATCTGTCTCCTGCAATTGCAAAGTTTGTGAAGCTAAACAGCCACAGGAGAAGGGAAGTAAAGATAGCTTAGGCAGCAAAGGTGGGGTATGTTTCAAGGTGTTTACTTCACAAAGTACACAAAATTCAACCCAAAGTATTACCCTAGCAATGACTTGGGACCATTTTTAATCGTTTGCCCATGTGTCTCGGTAGGAAATCTGGTGCCACAGAGCCGCAAACTGGCAGTGACATGACATCATTTCAATTTTCACTTTCAGCTATTTTAGATAATAATAATAATAATAATAATAATAATAATAATAATAATAATAGCAGCATCAGTATGCATAGAATTAAGCTGCCAGGAAACTTTATCACACGGTCAAAAAAGATGAGAGCCTAGCGCTATGTTCCCATCAATATTGCACAATAACAGGATGATTTTCACACAACATCATCATTATCGCACGATTATCCCGTGAATAAAGCAGCAAAATTGTATGATTTCGCTGCTTTATTCACAGGATAATTGTGCGATAATGGTGACGTCACACGTTCACATCATGTGAAAAATAATCCCATTATTGCGCGATATTGACAGGAGCATAGCGCTATACTTCCGTCTTTTTTCGTCGTCTGATAGTCCCCAGACTCTGAAAATCTCTTAAGGAGGTGTTACTTTCCTTCTCACATAAATGCTATTGAGTGACCCATTTGGCCTATAGTATACCTAGTTTGTCCATTTCATTCCTTTGGGTGGAACGCGTCGATCTTACGAGAGCTTGACAGGGTTCATCTAGGGAAACAAAATAAAATAAAGCTGTGAGAATGCAAAGAAGCATCTGGGGGGGAAATCTTTTTAAAATGTGGAGTCAGTTTGCTGGAGTATCCTAGACAGCACCCATAGCCAGGAGGAAGGAGGTTGTAAGCCATTTACAGCCCACAAGGTGCATTTCTCCCACCTTTTATCTATACCAATGAACATCATGGCAAAAATGGAAATGACATAAAAGCATGGCACTTTTCTGGTAGCTCATGGTCACTGTAATACGTAAGAAAGAGGCACCTTCTTCGTTTGAATCCTCAGCATTTGCATTGGTCATAAAGGTCAGCCCGGACTTTCGAAATACATCTATATTGTTCTGTCCTCCTCCGGCACCACAACCAAGGTCACTTTTTTCCAATTGCAGAAGAGCCTGTTGGAGGTGCGAGGAAGAGATGAAACAAAAGGTAATGTTAAAAGTGAGAAACATTTCACTGAGTTCAGAGTCAACCCAAGACATTTGCTATCTGAGGAAGAACACCAAATGACACCACCGATCCACCCATATTAAGGTACCTAAAGCCAAGACACATTATTTTTGATGTTGTTGTTAACTCTGATCAAGTCAACTTCAACTTAGGAATGAAAGACCTCCAAGTCACTCTGTCATCAACCTCACTCAGGTCTTGGAAACTCAGGGCTGTGACTTCCTTGACTAGTCTATTCATTTGCAGTGTGCTTATTTTCCATATTAAAAAAAACACCTCCTGAACATCTCCCCCATAGAGGTAAAAATACTATAAAATAAAATAATACAGCTCTGTCCCTCCCAGTAGTCAGAGTGAAGCAGCTGCCTCAGGCATCAGAATCCTAGGAATCCTAGGATTGACAAATTATATTACACAGAGAACTAAAGACTAAATTCTCCATATAGGAAATACTGTACTCCCAAGTAATCAGAGGTCTAATTCAAGAAGTAAGCTTTTACATATACTGGCCTGAACCCTACTTGATAACCCCAACTAAAGTAAACCTATTGAGTTACTTATTGAACGGCGAGTCAACATGAACATACCATAAATCACATTAGTTCAATAGGTCCAATCTAGTTGGATAGTATGCAAACAGATCTTGCAGCACCATAGAAGTTGGTTGCATGAGCCTGAATTCTAGTTGGATAGGATTCCCATAGAATTCAGGCCATTTATGTACCAGCCAAAATGAACAGTTGCAAAAATATCATACATTTTTCAGCCTAAATAAATGCGTGCTGTAAATATGTAACAACATGCCAACAGTTTTTGTTTCATTTTCAGATATAATACGCAACTTTTTCCATGGGCTTCTCCTTTCTTTCGGTAACTCCGTAAATGGCCTTGTCTACAGATGACAATGCAACAAGGGAATCAAACTGGGTTTTCATGGAAAGTGAGACAACCTCTCCTGGCTTGTAAAAACTTTGGCTTCCAGACACATGAACCTATACAAAAGAGATAAATAAAAGAAAAAGGATTCAACACATGAAATCCACTCATTTAAAAGGGGTGTTTTGCATGTCAAGCATTCCAGAAACTGGGGAAAATTCCTTTTCCTAAATGTTGCATGGTGAGTCAACATGAACACACCACATATATTGAATCAATAGGATAGGTCTGTTCTAGTTGGATAGATTGTCGTTGTGTGCCTTCAAGTCATTTCCAACTTTTGGTGACCCTATCATGAGGTTTTCTTGGCAAGATTTGTTCAGAAGAAGGTTGCCATTGCCTTCCCTGAGGCTGAAAGCATGTGACTTGCCCAAGATCACTCAGTGGGTTTCACGGCCAAGCGGGGAATCGAACCCTCTCCAGAGTCCTAGTCCAACACCCAAATGACTATACCACAATGGCTCTCTAGTTGGACAGAATTAATAGAATTCAGGCCATTTGTGTTGGCAGAACAGCTCCCACAATCACTGGCCACACCAGCTGAGGATCGCAGAAGCTGTAATCCAAAAGAATAACTTCTCTAACCTATGTTCATATTTTAAAAAATAATTGATAATTTAAGATATAAAAGGAGGACACCATGCATAACTCGCCTCAAGGCTGTTCCCACATTTCTGTTCTACGTTTAACCAGACTGAATCAGCAACTAGCTCGGCAGCTCCCTCTCCTGTAACAATGTAGTAGACAAGAATCCGGGCTGAAGGAACCATTTCCTGAGTTAGCTGGAACTGCAGAGTTTGATATCCATAGCCTTCAAGCTTTGGTTGGGTCCCATAGGTTATTATTTTTCCTTTGGATATGATCTGAAAGAAAAGACGGAAAGAACTAGATGAACAAACAATCAGCTGGAGCACATCAGGATCCAAAGACAGAATCCATATTGCAGCCCAAGTCAGATTTAAATATGATTTCTTTTTCTAGCAGGTCAGCCCATTGGCTTGCTTCACTGGTGACCCCTGGTTGCATCCAGAACTTGGAAGAGTTTTAAGAGGGGTTTTTTTTGGGTTTTTTTACATCCATTCCCAAAATGCCATGTTGACTGGTAGAGTCTGAGCGCGGTAGTCCAACACCAGCTACCAAGAAGCCTCTGTTGTTGTTGTTAGTTGTTAGTCAGTTCAAATTTATGTCAACCCTGTGGATGAGACATCTCCAAGAGTCCTTATCCTCCACTGCTTTGCCCAGATCCTGCAAGCCCTTGCCCATAACCCCCCTGATCAAATCTATCCATCTGGTTTGTGGTCTTCCTCTCTTTCTTCTACCCTCTACCTTTCCTAGCATTATTGTTTTTTCTAGTGATCCATGCCTTCTCATTATATGGCCAAAGTACAATAGTCCAACTTGATCATCTTAGCTTCCAAGGAGAGCTCTGGTCTGGCCCCTAGTGACACCCAAAGCTAAGAAACAAAAGAGAATGAGCCGGTTGCATCTGTGTCTGCTTTACTGAATGATCTAGAACTTTTTCTCACACCAGCCTGCTGTCCTACCACAATCACATCAGTTTAAGAATGCAAGCATATTGGTGATGTTCTTCAGCCTAAAAATGCCCAATTCCCTCAACTATTGTCCATAAAGCTTGTGGTTTCTTTCTGCCACATCACATTGTTGGCACATGCTTAACTTGTCTGTTATGACCTCCCAGATCCTTGTGAAACTAAATTCCACTTATTCCAAATTTGTGGAGCCAGCTACATTTTGCTGCCTAAATATAGAACTGTACAATTATCACAGTTGAAATTCATTTTGTTAGTTTTACCGCTCAAGTGTGTTAAGGTCATCTTAAATCCTGATTCTGGGTCCAGATGTCCCTCTCCAGTTTGGTGTTGCTGGCAAATTTAATGACCATTTTCTCTATTCCTTCATCTAAGTCATTTATTAAGAGGTTGAACAACACTGGTACCTCAGATATCCCATTTTTTACTTCTCCAGGATGATGAGGAATGATTGAATAAGCACTCTTTGAGTATGGCCTTTCAACCAGCTACAAATCCACTTAACTGTAGCATTTCACCAGTCTGAAATCAAGATACACTACACTCACTACATTCCCCTGATCTATTAAGCTTACTGTTCTATTTAAACAGAGATAAAATTAATCTGGCATGACTTGTGTTTGAGAAACCTATGCTGGTTCTTCATATTTGTGGACTTCTTTTCTAAATACTCACAGATGTTCTATTTAATAATTTGTCCTAGAATCTTCGCTTATATCAATATCAAGCCAACAAACTGGTAATTGCTTGGATCCTCTTTTCCCCTGTTTGAAGATGTATACATTAGGAAAACATGCACATTTTTCTGGAGCACAGCGAGGGGGGAGAAAAGCTCACAGCTTATTATGGAACTTGGACAGAATGAGAATGCCAACTGCATTCTGAAAACAAAATGGACAGATTTTCACATCCTTAAGGAAAAGATCTGGACGGATGAAATAAGATGCCTTTTTAATACGTACCAAATAACTGTAGTGATGTATTTTGTCAATGTAGTGGCTGGATGGGTGTACACCAATGTGCAAGGTATTTCCCACATGTAATGTTTTATGGTTTGATGCCCAGTCAATATACAGATAGCTTCCACTGAGAGAAATGTACGATTTTGCTTCATAGGCTTCACTGGCTTGGTTTTCTTCTGGTAATTGGGCATCTGCAGTTTTTATCTAAGAATGAGGGGGGAAATGTGATTTAAAGGTAAACGATGCTGGTGAAGGCTTCTGACAACACGTTTCTCCTTGAATACATTTATTAAAAAGGGGGTCCTTCTGTGACCAGGAAACATGGATACTGGGGCTGCATATGGCCTGGATCGTATGTTTTGTCAGCTCTAGTAAATAGAATTTCAGCTTAAACCCATTAACCATTGCAGTCCTAGCTGTAACACAATGTACATCCGACTTTTCTCAAGTTTTTGCTGTGAAGTTTCAAAACACAATTCCAGCCAGGCATGGAGTACTTTCTTTTGACAGTATATATATATATATCTCGTGGGGAGGGTTGTAATTCAGTGTGTTAAATTATAAAAACTGAACCTTCAAGTTCAGTAGTCTAAACTGTAAGATCCTTTCCCAACTGCGCTGCACGCTGGCCAAAATATACAGCCCCAAAGTACACACTGTACAAGAACTGAAACTCAGAATATTTTAACTCACTCTAAACTCCAGTACTTTGGCATCAAGAGGAATATTAAGCACAAATGACGCTGTTCCATCATTTGAACTGGTTTCACGTCTTCCAGCATCTGTGCCTTCCTGAACTAATGTGGTCTCTTCCATTGCCTCATTGAAGACACTAGCAGTCAAGACAACTGGAAGATTTCTTGCAGGAACACCTACTGGGTCCTTTACCTGCACCTATAAAGACAAAAAAGAATTACGTGTATATATTTCTTTGCTTATTTATTTATTGAAAGTATTCTCAGAACGCTTTTCCAGGTAAAGCCTGTCCAGGGCACTTTGCCGAAGACTTTTTAAAAAAAATACATTTAGAACTCTTTTGCATTATTACTTTTATACTACTTTAACTGCCATGGTTCCATCCTACGATTTGTAGTTTTGTGTCATATTTAGAATTCCCTGGCAAAGAACTCTAGTATCTTCACAAACTACAAATCTTAGCAATCTGTTGGAAGCTGATAGAGCAGACAAAAGTGGTCTCAAGGTGCTACAATTATGTAGTATGTGGTATCCCAAAGGAACCAGACCCTATCTGATCTTGGAAACTAAACATAGTCAGCCCTGGGTTAGAACTTGGATGGGAGACTGCCAATGAAGACCAGGTGCTGTTAGGCTATATTTCAGAAGAAGGAACGGGTAAAACCACCTCTGAGTAGTCCTTGCCTAAGAAAACCCTACAAAATTCATGGGGTCGCTATAAGTCAATAGGTGACTTGAAGACACATACGCATAGTATGAAAGAGACCTGGGTTAAAACATTTAAAGATGATGTGCTGAAAGCATCCATAACTGGACAGGGACATCATTCTAGCAGTGCACATTTATGGCTGGCTTAAGCATGTATTATTATTATTATTATTATTATTATTATTATTATTATGGAGTATTTATACTCCGCTCTTCAGCCAAAAGGCTATCAGAGTGGCTTACAAATGGTTAGTTGTCTCCATTCTTCATAAGAGCAACTTCTCAAGTTCTGTACCAACCCTAAACCAGGTTATAACATACAGTGAACCCATCTCCATTAAACCATGCAATATATAAGAGAGATCCCAAAGTTCATGGCTGACAGTAAGGTGACGTAATATATATATTTTTGCCAACAATTGTCTAAAAAAGATTAGACCAGATGAACTGCAGGTGTGTGAGTGTCACCACAGAGAAGGCCCATGGCTATGCCATCACTAAATGGAAATCTATAGGCCAGACAACAGTGCCGCATATGAAAACTGTACTAGCCTGTTTTTTATACCTGTGCTTTCATCCAGGCTCTCAACAGGTATATTCCTAAGTCCAGGTAAGTGACACATAGACATGCACATACATTCATGCATACACCAAATATTTCATCACTTGCAGGAATGATGAGCCTTTGTCACCATGGCTGCCTTAGCTGTAATCCTTGCTACTATATAAGGATATTATGAAACCTGCATTTACCTTGGTTAGGTCAACCAACCTTAATAAAATAAGGAAGCCCAGGCTTCACGAAGAAAGGGGTGGCAACCAAATTCAGTTTGTAAGGAGACATGACATACATGATGCTGGTTAATTCGCTGTCTTCACTATGGCCACCTGACCAAAAGAATAAAAGACAGTTTCGTGTGAAAGCTCCCCAAAGACAGTTGCATGTCTCAAGTTCCTCACCACCACCACCACCACCATCAGATGTTTGGAAAGAGACTCCAAAGCCTTCTCCACTTTCAGGTAGGTCAGCAAGAGTCTCTTTGGGCCATTGGGTGGTGGTGTCCAGAATGCCAACCTCCTGCGGCCAGTCTTTACTATGGTTTAGTTGTGCCCCCAATGTTCTGCTCCCTTTGCACAGCACTTCTCAATATTCTGTCCCCAGATATTGTTGGACTTTCTATTCATTCTGTTGGGAGAAAGACGTTGTTTTCCATACAACCTATCCTAGAAGCCTTAAACATACCTCAAATTAAGTAGAGAACATTATTTCATTATGCAGTCGAAGGCTTTCATGGCTGGCATCCCTAGTTTTTTGTGGGTTTTTCGGGCTGTGAACCATGTTCTAGAAGATTTTATTCCTGTATCTTCTCTGGAGATGCCAGCCACAGATGCAGGCGAAACGTCAGGAATACATTCTTCTAGAACACGGCCTCACAGCCCGAAAACCCCACAAAAACCTATTATTTCATTAATCTTGTTAAAGTAAAGGTCAGTTGTCAACTCAACCATTTTGTGTATGTTGACTAAGGAGGAGCATCATCTTCCATCTTCTCCTCCTCAAGAGGCAAAATGTCTTGCCTTCCGTTCTGCTCTTTGGCCCTCTTCTTGCCAAGGCTGAAGAAGATCCATTATTTGGAATCGAATACACACTTTTAAATGGATGTCAAAGGTGTATTTGCCCTTGTTCATGCCCCTAAAAGATAATTACCTTTCGTTTCCAGCACCGAAGCAGCAATATAAAGCTTTAAGCCATCGAGTTCTTCAAGAGAGTTATAGGATAATTTGCTAACTGCTGACTTGCTGTTAAAGTAAAACTCTGCAATTCCTTCCTCCATCTAACAGTTAAGACCAAGGGAAAGAAATTATGATGCATTAAAGGTTCCATTTATTACATTTACAAATAGACTGTATTATTTCAGAAGAGCTCTGGATAAATTTTGAATATTTTACACAGGTGTTTGTTTTTTTAAATCTCTATCTTTTAAGTAGCATTTTATTAAAGGATGGCAAATCTGAAACATTTTTTTTATCTTACGCTATAAGTTAGAAAATCAGTCCAAAGGTCCGCAGTAAGTTCTGACACAGACAAGCCAAAACTTTGGCCCAGGTGGCAAAAAATAAACACTTTTAAAAACGCTAGGTAGAAACAGGTCAACAAATACAAGACAAAATAAAAATCTATCATCTTGCAAAAGAGAGAGAGGGAGAGAGAAAAGTGAGAAATCCCACGTCTGTTTCACACTGTCAAGACGAATCAATAAAGCATTGCAACACATATTTTTAAAAAATAATAATATGCGTTTCAGCCCTTTGACTTTGCACAGTGCGTCACAATGCATGATCACAAACCCAACGCATGTGTAAAAACCCAGTGCTCCTCTCCAGTACAGAAGGGTTTCTTGATTTAACGGATTCGTCATTTAAAAACCAGGACATTCAAAAACACCTTGCATTCGTTGACCTAGTTCTTGGGAAGTAATCATTTTTGAATTCTTTTAAGAAAAAACAACCGGGGGGGGGGGGGAGAATTTAAATAGTTGGCAAATATTTCACCAAATTACAAGGTCTGGCTGGAAACTCTGCAACATCCTTCTCGTTTCTGGCAGCCCTGAAGACTTACAAATTCTAAAGAACACCAACTTCCCCCCCCCTTTTTTTTTCTTCCCTGGAAAATATACTGGCGCCTGACCAAGATATAGCAAATATTTTCAAGTTGACTTCCCAGAAACAGTAGTGAGAGCTTGGAGCACATCAAAGGCACTCAGTTCTCTCGCCCGCGCAAGGGAAGAACAGACTGGGAGCTGTGACAAAATCCATTTATATCCAAGTCACCAACGTTTCAGTGGTTTATGGAATGGGCTGTAACTTAAAATTTGAAAACTGCTGGCAGGGTCCAAGTAGAAGTATTTGTATTCATGAGATCAAGTGTTGTTTCTGCTTTTCAAAAGCTTGCAGGTCCAGATTTTGGAAATGAATTCCAACGGGCAAATGTCCTGATTCCAGTGGCAAGCTGTACATTGTTTCACAATGGCTCTTGCCAAACCGATAGCTACCTCAATTGAGGATTTCAAACCCTACAACATCCTTTGCTATCCCCAACTGTTACTTGCAAATGGACCTTGCACATGGACATGATGAAGTTTTCCATCTCAGAGGCAATAACTGAGAAAGCATCAGACCCCATCCACAAAGATACACACATTTTCATGTTCAAACACAGGAAATCTGGCAACAGAAATGCATTGGCACCATTATTAAGTGACAGCATCCATTGTCAGTTCTAAGGTACAAATGAATGCTTTGGGGAATCCATGTAAAATGGGCATTTATTGACTGTGAGTAACTTGTGGGTCTATGGATAGAAGAGCCAAGTCAAGGGATGCACATACTTTTAATTCAGGCCCCTCACCTTTTTTGCAAAATGCTGACGGCAATTTTTTGCTTTGTGTGTTGATGTATGTTTAAATTATTAGGGGCCTGCTAAAGGACAGCTTATGATCCTTCATGGAAAATCAAGAAAGCTTCTAGTGATGTGGTCTGGCTACTTGAGCCAAACTGAAACTGCTCCCTGGATGAGGTACTGTCTGCTAAATTTCAGCCCAAGTTCATTTTTTATTTCTTATGCTCTGGCTGATAGTAATGTAAAATGGAAATTCAGACACTGAGTATCTGTCATAGGCAAGATAAACCTGGACCAAGGCTTAGAACTTCAGAGAAGCATAACTGGAAATAAGATTATTTTCGGACCAAACGTACCTCGATATGCCGCAAAGCTTTAGGCATCATGGTTTTGTGAGTTCCTTCAATGATTCCAAAACGGACAAAAACCTGTGCTTCAGAGACTGGCGCATTGTAGAAATATCTTGAAAAAGATACCCCAAAAAAGGAAAATTAACTATGCAGAAGCCCATAACAACTTGCGGCCACATGGGGAAATGACATACAATAAGAAGGAAGGTATTTCAGGTAATGGAGGAACCATTCCCTATGCAGAAGCAAATGGTATCAACGCTCAGCATATAAAGCTGCAGCACAAATAAGAGCAAACAGAACAGGTCTAAAAATGTTGCTAACAAATGTGCAATACACTACACAACATCTGAGGACTGCATCCTGCAAATCTTCTGCAAAATTACAGAGGATGCAAGGCAAAGCACAAAATCTAGACCGCAAATGACCTAGCCATGTATTAGAAGAGAAAAACTCCCAGCAAACTAGAACTAGAAGAGTAAAGAGATAAAGAGGACAATACTGTCTTACCTGGCTCTAATAGTAATTTTGAAACGTTCAAAGTGCTGATAACCAATGAAATTATTCTCTGGTTCAATAGTAACAGAAAAGCTTGGCATGGCTGAAAAGTTAAATAGAAGGGAGTTCATTTTGACGTGTCGCCCATATATGAAGAAATGCATTCCTCCAGAAATTTTGCAAGTAAGGTCACCCATTTTTGTCCGTGCTGCTTTGGTCCTTATTTAACAGCATCTACCAAATGGGGATCCTACATCGGTCACCAAGAGTGAAAGAGACAGGTCTATATATACATGAGTATGTGTATTCTTTCAATGCATTTGGGGCCATTTCATTATACATGGCCTCTGCAATGGTGGAGTCTCCTTCTTTGGAGGTCTTTAAACAGAGGCTGGATGGCCATCTGTTGGGGATGCTTTGATTTTGAGTTCCTGCATGACAGAATGGGGTTGGGCTGGATGGCCCTTGTGGTCTCTTCCAACTCTACGATTCTATGATTCAATAAATATACAAGCAGCCTAAATACCCTAACAGCACCAGATGTTGTCTGATCTTGGAAGCTAAGCATGATCACATCAGATTTAGTACTTAGATGGGAGACCGCCAATGAAGACCAGGTGCTGTAGGTTATATTTTAGAGGAAGGAACTGGCAAAACCATCTCTAAGTATTCCTTGCCTAAGAAAACCCTATGAAAATGGATGGGGTTGAACACACACAGACCCAAATATATAAGTAACCATTATAAAACTTAAATAAATCCCAGAAGGGGACATTATTGAGCTAGCTAGTTAACTAAGGAATTGATCACAAAAAGATAAGTATATTCTTACAATCAATATAATTCACCCCACCCCTAACAAGTTTAATTGTAAGTGTTGACATTCCAGGAGTGTCTATTGACACTCCACATTACCATATTCTTTAACTTGAAATCGTGCTTCAGCAGTGGTTGTGAAGTCCTTCTGATACTTTGCTTTAATTGTCCAAATACCGTATCTATGGGGAAAATTGACAGTAGTGAGAATAAAAAAATGAGGGGGAGATGAACCCAAATCCCCATATGTAGAGAGATCTTGTAGCACCTTTGAGACCGACTAAAGAAAGAAGTTGGCAGCATGAGCTTCCTTAGATTTAAGTCTAGTTCTTCAGATGCATTTAGGGAAGTAGACTGAAGTCTACGAAAGCTCATGCTGCCAACTTCTATCTTTAGTTAGTCTCAAAGGTGCTACAAGATCTCTCTACATACTGATTCTACAGACTAACACGGCTATACTGTATCTTTAAATTCCACCAAACCCCCATAGTGAAACATAGACGCAGCAGTGCACTTCAGTAATTTTAGACTCTGGACTTATTGATATTATTGTGGCATAGTGGTTTGAGCGGTGGATTATGACTCTGGAGACCAGGGTTCAAATCCCAGTTTGGTCATGTAGACCCACTGGGTGACCTTGGGCAAGTCACACTCTCTCAGCTTCAGAGGATGGCCATGGCAACCCCCCCTCTGAAGAAACGTGGCAAGAAAACCCCATGATAGGGGTTCGCTTTAGAGAGTCACTATAAAGTTGGCAACGACTTGAAGGCACGCAACAACCCTCCTTTTTAGCTGACGATGTGTGCTGCCTCATTCCCTTCAATATACAGGAATTTTGCTAAATTCAGCCCTGCAGTCCTACAGGTGCCACTGATCTGAACACCAGTCTCCCTGGTCCATCCTTTATCCAACCACTGTATCCTTTTCGGTCATTCTCCTATTTGCACTCTTGGCCCATAAGGTGAACATGAGGTGAGTCTACAGAGTAGGGGACCATGCCTTGCTTTGTTAAGGAAAAATTAAAAAGGGGTTATAATGCCTTTGTACAATCTGGCATAGATAGGCAGCTCTCCATAGTCCTGGTCGTGGGAGAGGGGAAACAGCAGCCTTTCCATTGTGTTTATATCCAACTCCATGCTTTGCTGAACTGATGCTCTAAAATCATACTTTGAAGGTTACAATGCAAGGATTTCCCTAGTCAATCCTCTAGCCAGACACTACATAATTTTCAATCTAATGAATGACTATCTGCTGAACTCTACAGCTAAAGATCCATCGCCTTGAATGGACTTTTTCCCTCCTGCCTCCTAATTCATTTACTCATTCTCTCTCTCTCTCTCTCTCTCTCTCTCTCTAGCTGCATCTGCACCGCATTAATAATGCAGTTTGACACCACTTTTAACTGTCATGAGTCCATCCTGAGAATCCTGCAAATCTGTGGCACCAGAGCTTTCTAACATAGCATGCAAAATGTCTCACAAAATTACAGTTCCAAGAATTCCATAGTATTGAGCCAAGGCAGTTAAAAGGGTGCCAAACTGGATTATTTCTGCAGTGTGAATGCAGCCTTGTAGTCTAAAGGCGCTGTCCAAAGATCCGAATCTGTTTGCGGGGGGGAGGTTGGGTCAGCAACCTGGATAGATCCTTTAAAGTTCATACTAAAACCTGGAGCAAGGGTACCATGAGTTGGTTCTACCAGGTTTTAAAGATCCTTCACCAGACTGCAACCTTTGCAGAGCAAAATGAGGGAGAAGAAAGGACTGGCTCCCCAACAACCCTTATATATATGTTTTCAAAGATAATATATATACCGTATTTTCCGGCATATAAGACGACCCACATATAAGACGACCCCCCCCATTTTTCCAGTCAAAATATAGAGTTTTAGCACCTCTATCCTCATTATCCTTATATCCGGCGTATAAGACAACCCCCCACTTTAGCCACAGATTTTGCAGGTAAAAAAGTAGTCTTACACACACACACACACACACACACACACACACATATATATATATATACATATCTACATTGTGAAAATATTTGAGTGTTGCTCTTTAGAAATGGCAAGTCTAAACAATTGCAGTTCCAATGAGTCAAGTCTCAAGCATTCCACTGAGGCAGTGCAAGTTGATTTCAGTTACAGTGGAGAATCCAGCTTTCAATAGCAACCCTGGCACTTTTCCTTCCTTTTACAAAAAGAAGCCAGATGTAATATTCCCTGATCCCTGTTTTCAAAGGCATTGTGAATCTCCAGCATCCTCTAGAGGACAAAATGGGAAATCAAGACAATGTCCTTCAATAAGTCCCCTGTCCGCACAGACCAAATAAAATCTCCTCCTCCTGTCCTCTTGGCAAGGAGTCCAGATGATGCACAGCCCAAACCCCGGTTCTGGTGCAAACAGTCCAAACAACATTTGGCATGGTAGCCACCTAACTAGTGGTGCATGTGTGTGTTGTGTGCCTTCAAGCTGTTTCCAATTTATAGCGACTCTATTATGGGATTTTCTCAGCAAGATTTGTTCAGAGTAGGTTTACCACGGCCTTCCCCTGAGGCTGAGAGCATGTGACTTGTCCAGTGGGTTTCACGGCCAAGCAGGAATCGAACCTGGTCTCTAGAGTCACATTCCAACACTCAAACCACTATGCCACACTGGCTCCCTCCAAACTTGGGGTATACCCCCACACACACCATTTACGTATAATGTATAAAAACCCTCATCTTTTGCTCCAGATCTTCCCAGAACAGATCAACATGGAACAGATTAACATGGCTTGAAAACTGCTAAAATGAGGATGTATTTTCTGCATCCTCTGTAATAAAAGAGCTAGATGCAGATGTTATGTTAACCTTCTTACATCTTCTGTGGATTTCTAGGGGTCTAAGTAGAGCCAGTAGTTTGAGTGTTTGGGGCTTCTGGGATTTGAACCCTGGAGATCAGGATTCCCCACTCAGCCATGAAACAAACTTGGGTGCCCTTGGTTGAGTCACACTCTCTCAGCCTCAGGTGAAGGCAATGGCAAACCTCCTTTGAACAAGTCATGCCAAGAAACCCCTATGGTAGCTTTGCCATAGGATCGCCATAAGTCAGAAATGGCTTGAAGGCACACAACAATAAGCAGAAGTAACATCAGTTAAAGAAACACCATTAGCAGTCATGTTTTGAACAAATGTAAACAGTCATGGAAGGAGTGGATCCAGATCAGGAATGCAGAAGCGGGCAAA
Source organism: Phrynosoma blainvillii (assembly GCA_026167975.1). NCBI lineage: Eukaryota > Metazoa > Chordata > Lepidosauria > Squamata > Phrynosomatidae > Phrynosoma > Phrynosoma blainvillii. Next base: position 5,753,412 of record JANUYF010000011.1, read on the forward strand.
GGGATAAAAGTAACCCCAGTGTGGATCGCAACAGCATCAAACCAAGTATCCCTTCTGCTATTAGTGCTGGCTAAATATGAACCATATATTTATTGATTTCCAAACATGCCAAAGATTTCGTTTTGTACTATTTAGAATGCTTGCTTACTTAGGATATGGAGGAATTTTAAAGTCAGGAAAAGATATAATTCCAGCGACATCCTCTTCCTTGATAATATCCACTTCTACTTCTTCTGGATCCTTCAGAAAGGGGAGAAAAACTTGTTAATTTTTGCAAATGAGATACAAAACACTGGTAGCTTTTCACATGGAATTGCTACTATCTAAATGTTGCATGGTTTTTAGTTTTAAATTTTGCTTCCATTAACATGGATAACATATGCATTAGTGTTCTCATAGAGCTGGAAGGAGCCTCATGGACCATTGAGTTCAACCTCCTGCTTAGTGCTGGTTTCTATCAAAAAACCGTTCTTACCCATCCATGTTCTCACTTCTGTACTGTTTAAATTTAAATTCTGAATAGTCAGGGTTTAATTTTAAATAGGATGGACTTACCACAAAGGTTAAGGTGGCTGCTCTTCGTGCCGGCCTTAGTTCTTCATTCAAAGAATAGACCCGAACCTTCACTGCAAGGATAATTTAAATTAAAGGATATTGCATTGGAGGCATTTGTAAAGAAAGTTATAATGCCCTGCATCTAACTCAGAAACATCTGGATAGCAAATCATTAGGATCTTCATAAAATTATAAAACACAGCCGCATAACAATAATATACGGCAGCCCTGTTTGCCGAAATACAGAATTACGGTGAGGTGTGTAGCGGCAAGCCAAATAAAAGGGATCTTCACCTGTCTGATCAGGAGTGTATATAGGTTTGTCTGTCTGAACAAAGAGAAATCCATTGTCATAAGTAACCGGCATTTTCTTCTCTTTTGTAAAATGCGGAGAAACTGCTTCCAGGTATACATATTGTACTGAGGTCTTGGGGTCTTTGCTCGATAAATCCTTTGGCTGAAGCTGGAAATGGAGAGAGGATATTTGAACAAAAGCAGTGAACCATCTGTAAATCATAAGAAAATTTCCAGGATAACAAATGACACAAAAACCCCACTGTCTAATATGTTTGGTATCATGAAGCCACATAAGCCAAGGTCAGAATTATGTGCATGTTATGTTTCCCTTCAAGTTGTTTCTGACTTATGGCAACCCTAAGGCGACCTTATCATGGCAAGAGTTGTTCAGAGGAGGTCTGCCATTGCATCTCCCATCATCACTTTCCATTGTTTGCACTGCTTGGGGCTTCTGGGATTTGAAATCCATAGCATCTGGAAACCCAGCCACCACCATCCTGGCCAGTTTTATTACCTACCGTCAAAATTACAGAACCTTGGAACAAGTTGTCCGGAGTTAACTGAGTACGACCAGAAGCATAAGTAGTTTGTTTATCTGGGAAGCTCTTAAGAGATATTGTCACTGGAAACTCTTCTTCATATCCAAAGGCTTGGATCACCACCTTTTCAGAGGCTGCTACGCGGAGATTTTTGGGTGCCGAAACGACGTATCTGTAACAGTAAGGCAAAACAATTGCTCTCTTTTAGAGTTTATTAAGAATTTCTCTAGCCCAATGATCAAACCGCTATATCGCACTGGCTCCTAAGGTGACCCTATCATGGGGTTATCTTGGTAAGACTGGATCAGAGGCAGGTTGCTATTGCCATCCTCTGAGGCTGAGAGAGTATGAATTGCCCAAGGTCATCCAGTGAGTTTCGATGGCCCGGCAGTGATTCAAATCCTGATCTCCTGGAGTCCTAGGGTGCATCTACACTGTAGAAAAAATGCCAGTTGACACCACTTTCAGTGCGGTAGCGCCATCCTATGGAATCCAGGGATTTGTAGTTTTACAAGGTCTTTAGCCTTCTCTGCCAAGGAGTGCTGGTGCCTCACAAAACAACAAATCCCAAGATGCTGTAGGATGGAGCCATGGCAGTTAAAGTGGTGTCAAACTGCATTATGTTTGCAGTGTAGATGCACCCCTAGTCCATTCCATTATGTTTGCAGTGTAGATGCACCCCTAGTCCAACGTTGAATCCTGTATACTATGCTGGCTCAGGTCTATGAATCTATGAGAATCTATCTGTTTACCTAATGAAAAAAAAGCATGGGGGGGAAAGGAGTGCAGCCGAAAAATGGCTGGGAAAAGTTGAGATGGCATTGCCAGCCCCCATACACACATATACTGAAGTTGCAATCTATTAGTTATAAAACCTTGTGAAGGAGAAAGTGTCCAAGAGTTAGCATCAGTGCTTCCAACACAGAATCATAGAATCTGAGAATTAGAAGGGACCACAAAAGGCATCCAGTCCAAACCTCTGTCATTCAGGAGCACAGCGCTAAAGCAATCCTGAGAGACATCCATCCAGCCTCTGTTTAAAGGTCCCCAAAAAAGAGGAGTCCACCACCCTCCAAGGTAGTTTATTCTATAGTTGATCAGCTTTTACAGTCAAAAAGAAGAAGTCTTCCCAACATCCACGTGGAATCTCGCTTCTTGCAATGCAAACAATGGGGGGTTGCAGACTGCCAGAAATAGTGTGAATTCAGTCCACTTTTAGGGTTAGGGTTAGTGCTAGGGAATCATGGGAACTGTTATTTTTCTGAGACATTGAGCCTTCTCTGTCAGACAACTCTGATGCCACAATAAAATACAGTTCCCATGGTTCCCTAACTCTAACCCTAACCCTAAAAGAGGACTGAATTCACACTATTTCTGGCAGTCTGCAACCCCCCAATGACTTTTCAAATTGCAATACCAATAAATCCCCATCCAGCATGCCCACTGGACACTGGACAACATTTGCTCAGCACCGTGTGCGGTTTCAGTTTCGGATCTCCAAATGCTTCCTAAAATAAAAAATGTTCTAATCAGCGGCTGAAAGCTATGGGCTATTTGGTAAGTTTCTTGGGACAAGGATGTCCAGACCCCCCTAAGCCCCTGTCATGTTGCCATCTTTGTCATTTCACGAAGCATTGGCGCACGAATCTGAGCCCAGGGTTATATATTCGGAACATAATATTAGGAGGAAAGTCATGCCATGGAGAGGTGGTTCCTTGGATCCAAGATATGCAAGGCTTCAGAAAGAAATGCCAGCACTTTCAATTGCACTAAGAAGACAACAATGATTCAGTTAAGCTCTTGAAGAAGCAACATAGGAGGCTTGATCATTCCTTCAGGACTCTTTGTTGTTTTTTCTGCAACAAGCAAACACAGCTATGCCTTTAGGAAATTAAAGACTGAATCCTATTAAAAGTAGGCATCCATGGCCATAATTTCAAACCCGCAGAAATCAATGAGGCTTTAGTCACTCACAAGGAGAGCCAATGTGGTGTAGAGGTTTGAGTGTTGGACCACAACTCTCGAGACAAGCGTTCGAATCTCCACTTAGCCATGGAAACCCACAGTAAACTTGGCCGAGTCACATACTCTCAGCCTCAGAACAAATCTTACCAAGAAAACCTCATGATAGGTTCACCTTAGGGTTGCCATAAGTCGGAAACGAAGGCACCCAACAACGACAAACTAGTCATAAGTGATTTTAGTGGGCCTACTCTAAGAACATGTAAGGATCCAACCCATTATCTTCTCTATAGCCTCATTCTGTTGTTCATGGTCTGTTTTAACATCTCTGTTCTTTAGCACTACAACAGACATAACTGCCATTTACTTACGTTTGCTCCTGAGCCAAATCTTTTCCGCAAAATGTCAGAAATAAGAAAATGCCTAGAAGATTCATGATTGCCCCAAGCTGGGGAAACCAGCCTTGATGTTGTGTCCCTCTACTCAACCACCAAGGGAATTTGTTTGCAAATTTATCTAATGGTTAATTATTCACGGGGTTATCAAATCTTGGAAGAGGATTTCCATGGCATTGTAGCAAATCCCCTTTGCGATTTCGGGCCAAATCGGAACACCTATCTCAGAGGTTTTCTTTTCTCTGTTTCTGTTTCTGTGCACAGAAGACCCAATTGTGGAGAGAGACACACCTTCTCTGGTTGAGTAAGCAAATATATTTTTTTTTCTTTTAGGAAGTAATGCAAGATCTTCCTCTTTAGAGAGTTCTTGGGGTTTTGAGTGATTTCTCTTTATTACACTTCTTGCCTTGTTTTGAGATATCGTATTTCACTGGGTTACTTTGGTCACGCTCTCTCGGCCTCAGGGGAAGGCAATGGCAAACCTCCTCTGAACAAATCTGGCCAAGGAAACCCCATGATAAGTTCACTTTAGGGTTGCCATAAATCAGAAATGACTTGAAGGCACACAACCACCACCAATTTTAAAATATTGTCTACGTTTATTTTGTGCATTTCTGTTTACATGTGTTTTTCCCCCTTGTTTCATGCTTGTGAAATCTTATTCATCAATATAATAAAGGTGCTTTTCAGTTATTCCAGTCATTATATACAGCAGGAAAGCCTAGAGCTGTGATCTTCATAGTGCATTGGGAGGGAAAAATTAGTGTATCACAAGGAAAAGATGGAAAGCTAAAGAGGTTTCAAAAATTAAAGCATTCAATGCATGATGCATATGAAAGCGGAGAGGCACCCACATATATTCAGAGAGTTGCAAAAGAGAGTGAAGAGACCAACTTCTTTGTAATGAATTTTCACGTTCTTTAGTGCACCTGCCATGGTTAACTTTGCAAGAGGCGCTTTTGTCTTCCTTGTTTGCGTATCGAGTGTAATAACCTCAGGATCTACAAAACACAAAAGTGGTGCCAAGATTGTGCAAGTTTAAAACAAATAGGGTCTAATATTTCCGGTAAAAGACAGTTTACAGAAGAAATAATTGACCAATAAAATCCACCCGGGGCATAGGTCACTTTTCTCTCTCCTTTCTCCCTTTGCTTGGGATATCCCCTCTTTTGCTGCTGCTTCCTTTCCAGGGGGTTATTTATTAAATCTGCTAATCTTTTGGATTAGAAAAGTTATTTTTTGATCACTCTTTTCTATCCCCAGTTGCAATCGGATTTTCTGTGGGATTGCATAAAGAAGCTATCCTTAGAGTGTATATTGTCAGATGGGATCCTTGCAAAGTCTAGAATAGATTTTGCATCTTGGCTTTTTAAAAATGTTTTTTCTGCCGCCAGGCCTTCGCATATTGACATGGGCCCTGTTTTGTTTTTATTTTAAGGAATTTAAAAAATTTTAATTTGAATACTGTAATGTTTTGAATTGTTTAAATCGTTTAATTGTTTTCTAAACTTTGTATTTTTTTAAATGTTTTATACTGTTTTAACTTGGAGAGCAGTTCAAGTGGAATAGCAATGCTTTAAGGGTGTCATGCGATAATCTCCTTAGATTTGTTAGCTGCTTTGAGTCCCTTTACTGGGAGGAAGGTGGGTTAATAATAATAATAATAATAATAATAATAATATAGATTTTTGACACATTTGTACAACATCCCAGTATACAGTTAATTCCAATAGCTGGTACCAGTTAGAGTAGATCCACTGCATGAATGGGACTTTGGTCCAAAACACATGGCAGAAATAATCCAGTTTGAGACTGCTTTAACTGCCCTGGCTCAGCGCTAAGGAATTCTGGGAATTGTAGTTTGTTGTGGCCCCAGAGCTCTCTAACAGAGAAGGCTAAACATCTCACAAACACTACAGTTCCCAGAATCCCCTAGCATTGAACCAGGGCAGCTAAAGCAGTCTCAGACCAGATTATTTCTGCAGTGTGCTTTGGACCAAAGTCCCATTCATGCAGTGGATCTAACTGGGACCAGCAATTGGATTCAGCTGTATATTGGGATATTGTACAAATATGTCAAAAATCTATATTATTATTATTATTATTATTATTATCTCATCTTCCTCCCAGTGTGTTTTGGGCCTTATTGATTCAATAGGTCTACTGAAGTTAGGACTTTAAACTGTTTAAACTTAATTTTATTTGTGTGTGGAGCTCAAAAATAACTAAACTCTTTCAAGATTCAAAATAGAACTCCTTGGTTTAAATAAAATTACATTTTCAATTAAGATTCTTAATACTATATATATATATATATATATATTATTTGTGAAAAGGAAGGAAAACTGGAGCAAAGGAAGACATAATAAAGTATATATATATATATATATATATATACAATTTACATACTTTGTATGATACAAAGTAAAGCAACAAAGCGGATAAAACATTACTGAGAATAACAATTAATTGCAAAATTGCAAAAATATTTACACATTGAAGTCAAAGCTACATCACTATATATATATATATATATTGATGTATCATAGACTTTGATGTGTAAATATTTTTGCAGTTTTGCAGTTAATTGTTTCTCTCAGCAATGTTTTATCAGTTTTGTTGCTTTACTTTGTGTCATATTTTAGTTTGTTTTTAACTTTTATATATTTTGTGTGATTTTTTTTATGTTGGATGTGGATGTTTTAATTGTTTTGAATTTTATTGTGATTTTAAATGTTTTATTTGTGAGCCGCCTTGGGTCCCTCCGGAGAGAAAGGCAGCATATAAATGAAATAAATAAAATAATAAATAAATAAATAAATAATATTGTTACTTTATTTACTGTATCCCTGTTTCTCACTGTCAGATTTCTTGTGCACAGGATGGGGAAAGGAGATAATAATATACAAACTGAACTTAAAAAGTAAATAAATTGGGAAATGCCTAGTCTTACACAGGACTGTAAAAGCCCAAGGCTGCAAAAACCTTAAAATCCATTTATTAATGAATAATTCTCATGGTATACACTGGGTTTTAAGAGCCAGACAGGGTGCATCTGCACTGCACAAACAATCCAGTTTGACTGACCCCACTTTAATTGCCATGGTTCAGTGCTATGGAATTCTGGGAATTGTGGCTTCTACTGTGCCCTTTAAGAGACTTTGGACTTCAGCTTCCAGAAGCCTCAGCCATGTTGGCCAATAGCCTGGGATTCTGGGAGCTGAAGTCCAAAATTCCCTTAAAGGAAAAGCGGTTTCACTGGAGGGGCGTGGCCGACGGTGGAGGGGCGTCCCCCATTGGGCGGGCGGACAGCAGAGGCGTGTCCCCATTGGTCGGCTCACCCGTCCCTTCTCCATTCCGTCCGCCCAACTCCGCTTGGAGTCAAAATGGCGCCGCCGGGCGTCAAAGGCCTGGGACTAGGCTCCTCTTGTCAAGAATAAACGAAGAAGCTGGTCTTTGGTGGTGGTTGTTTTTTTTTTATTAATTTAAAGCCTTTAAATCCTAAGGAAGAGCGACAGGGAAAGTGGAGAAGGCCAAGAAGAGGAAAAGCTATATATATATATATATATATATATATGGGAATCTGCGCGCGCATCCTGACTGCCGGCGAGGCCCGTGGCCTTGAGGAGGGGTTGCTATGGCAACGGCTGTCATCAAAACGGAGGCCTGAGGCCTGAAAAGATTCAGGTAAGAGAAAGAGGGAGGCTTGGTTTTGGAGTTTTTGCAGCCTTGGGTTTTTACAGTCCTGTATAAGACTAGCCATTTCCCTTATTTATTTCCCTTTGTTTTTGGGAGGGAGTAGTTATGTTTCTGTATTATTATCCCCTTTCTGTTATTATTCCCTTTCTATTATTCCCATCCTGTGCACAAAGAAATCTGACACTGTGAGTAACAGGGATAAAGCAACAAAATATGATACAAAGTAAAGCATCAAAGCCGATGAAATGTTGCTGAGAACAACAATTCATTACAAAGCTGCAAAAATATTGACACATCAGTCTGCAAGTCAGATACATCAGAATATAATATGTATATGTATTTATATATGTGTGTTTTCATATGTATATATATATTATATGTATGTATGTATATATGTATGTACATGTATAAATATGTATATATGTGTGTGTATGTATATGTAAATGTGTATATGTATGTATATGTATATTTATGTATGTATATATATATATGTATATGCATTATGTGTATATATATATATATATGTGTGTGTGTGTGTATCTACATATTATATATATGTGTGTGTATGTATATATGTATCAATATGTGTGTGTGTGTATGTATAATAAGGTGTAACTGTAAGAATGCCTTTATATTTTATTCTTTGTGGTACAAGGTAATAAAAATCTGTTTAAAAAAAGGAAAGAAAGGGATTGCCATGGCCATCCTCTGAGGCTGAGAGAGTGTGATTTGCCCCCCAAGGTCACCCACTGGGTTTCCATGGCCGAGTGGGGAATTTGAACCCTGTTCTCCAGAATCATCCAGCACTCAAACCACTACACCACGAATCGCAGAATTTCTTAGCATGCACTATAACGCAATGTGACACCGCTTGCAGTGAGATAAGTAAACTGTGTAGTTTTGACACACAGTCTAAAATACAACTCAAGATCATTTTAACAAAGGCCATCAGTATCAAGGCATGCAGAATTATTGTAAATGTACAGTAGTACACTTGGCCCTCCACATTTGGGGCTTTGGCGTTTGCAGATTTGATTATTTGCGGTTCTCTGATTCATATGTTTTCTTTAGAATTTCCAAGTCTTCCAGTGCAACTCTGTCGGAAGTTAACCATAGAGTTGCACTGGAGGACCCGGAGATTCCTAGAGAGGTGTTTTCTTAGGTAAAAAGAATAGTGGTTTGCTTTTTTTTTTTTTTTAATTTATGATTTTTCCACATTCAGGGGGGTCTTTCACTCCTAACCCCAGCAAATGTGGAGGGACCACTGTAATTGAATCCATGAGATTATACATGGTAAAATGTTACTCTTTTGTTTGTTTTTTCTCTTAAACTCATAATTTCTCAACTGCTACACTGTATAGTGATTAAAAGATAAGACAGTCCCTGCCTGAAAGCTCAGACTAAGGGGGGTTGCAGACTGCCAGAAATAGTGTGAATTCAGTCCACTTTTAGGGTTAGGGTTAGTGCTAGGGAATCATGGGAACTGTTATTTTTCTGAGATATTGAGCCTTCTCTGTCAGACAACTCTGATGCCACAATAAAATACAGTTCCCATGGTTCCCTAACTCTAACCCTAACCCTAAAAGTGGACTGAATTCACACTATTTCTGGCAGTCTGCAACCCCCCTAAATAGGCTATATGCAAAAGAATGGAGAGGGAAAGGGAAAGAATGCCAACTGAAGCATCAGTTCTTGAATTTATATAATTTTGTTAGCCCCATTTGTTTGGACACATGACTCTTTTGCCTTTAAGTCAGGATAGGAATCAGGCAGCCCACCAGGTTTGTTGGACTGCAAGTCCCAGAAGCGCCAGCTAACACAGCCAGTGGTGTGGACAACTTCTACAGAGCCTCATGATTCTGACCACTGCTTTAAGTATGCCCATGGAAATCAGCAGTCCTCAATCCCCTGATGCAGTGGTTCCCAAACTTTGGTCCTCCAGGTGTTTTGGACTTCCAACTCCCAGAAGCCCTAGCTGCCTTGGCCAGTCGGGAATCCTGGGAGCTGAAGTCCAAAACATCTGGAGGACCAAAGTTTGGGAACCACTGCCCTAATCAATGGTAGAAACTTGAATGTGTTTTCTTTCAGTTCAGCTATTTGCAGTAGGAGCCAAGTTTTCTTTCTGTCATGGAGAAAGAAGCTCCTTGAGGCTGCTCCTTCTCTGGCCAATGGAAAGGGACAGACTGGTCTTTGCTTGATGCCATGTTCTTCTTTACACAAAGCGCATATAGCCTGTGATCCCCTGTCCGCCATTAGAAGCTAGAACATGGTACTGGTTCTGCAATTGTAGGACAACAATGAATATTTGTTGAGAAAGACTTCATAATGGAAGCCTTATTTCTTTGGATGCATTTCTGTGTTAGCTTTAGGCAATGTGACTGGCTGCTTTGTGCATCACCAGATGAAAGCCTACAGCAAAGACCATATGAGCCATCAAAAGGCACATGCTTTATATATCAAATGAACCAAAGTTAAAAAAAATCCACTCTCATAACTCTATCTGGACTGCTAGTTTGTGGAAGCAGACGGAACAGCTTTTAGTTGTGGTTGAGAAAGCAATGCGTTGGATTAGTTTATATACATCCTTAGACCTTAACTTTTTGTCTGGAAGCAGATGCTTTCAAATCAGCCTTTTCAGCCTCTCCCCCTCCCATTGTTGTTTGATCTCTAACCTTTCTTTTCTAATGCTTAAAATTTGCCATCTTTGTAGGTCCCATTTTGCTGAAACAGATAAGGAGAGAACGTCTTGATCCTTAAAAAGGAGAGAGGGAGGAGGAAAGGAGAACTCTAGCAACATTGTTGGAGCTAACTCATTTATTTTAGCTTGAGCTTTTTCAGACGCATGTGAGCTACACATTGATGCCTCTCTCATCATAACCAATGTTGAGGAGAATTGGCAGTTGCAACATATTAACTTCAGGAGAGCCACATCCACTTCTTCTCAGCATCTGGTTGAAAACCACAAAATCTCATGCTTAATTAAATCAGTTAAAGGTATTGCTAGATTCCACTTGTCCCTCCTCTCGGGTTTCTTTTTTGTGCTGCAACAGACTTAACATTGATATTTCTCTGTATCTTGATAGTTGTCACTCAAGTTGTTAACTATAGGATTAATAGGATTAAGCCGCTTTGATCATATTCATGGAAAGGCGGGGTAAAAATAAAATTTATTATTATTATTATTATTAATAGGCAGACAGCTTCTACCTGGAACTGATTCTGCTTCCCTGCAACTCTGAAAGAAAGTGCTATTGTCTACTGGAGTATTTTGCTAGGGAGGGAGGGAGGGAGGTGGTCACAACTTCCTGGAACCATTTTGATATATGGCCAAGAAGAACCACAGTTTCTTGGAATCATACGAAAGAGACATGTGATAATTTACCAAAGATGGAAGGCATGGCATCAGAATTAATCCTTGCTGACTAGCCAAATTATCTTTAGGGGTATGTACAGTGTTATTACTAATCAGTTTTATGTTTGAATAGCTACCAGAATATTTATGCATCTGGGAAGGCTTTGACAAAAAATTTATGTCTGTCTTTGCAGCTTCTCACCATTAATATGCAGCATTTTGTGCAATGAGGAAAAACCAGCTTCAACGAGCATCACCTAGAATGAGGCTGATATCTCCATCTCGCACCCAGAGTCCAGTGTCTACTGTGAGTTCAGCCAGTAGGTCACCATCTCCCTATGGGAGACAAGAAACTCCACCTATTTATTTAACACCAGGGCAGGGGTGTCAAGGAGATACAGCCGAAGAAAGTGATTCAGTTATTCCTTCTGAACATCTGGTTGGACAAGGTATTGTAATAAACTGATAATCGTACACTCTGTATTTTGGAACAATTAATGGCAACAGAACAACATGTGAAACCAGGAGGTTATGTAGTCGCAGGTGATCAGGCTTGATTTTAGTTGGGAGCAGGACCTGAGAGACTTCGGAGGAAGAAATGTTGTGGAAGGGTTCCAGGTATATGTAGGAGAGCACTTGGGCGTTTCTTGTAAAAGAGCAGGAGTGCAATCCTTCTTTAAAAGTATGACCACTGTCAGTTGACTGTGTAAAAGGACCTAAAAAAGAAGATAGATGGTTAGTTGTTGTGTGCCTCCAAGTCACTTTTAGCTTATGGTGACCATATGGTGAACCTATCATGTGGTTTGCTTGGCAATATTTAGTCAAAGTGGCTTTGTCATTGCATTCCTCTGGGGCTAAGTTTAGTTCCCAGTTAACCTAAAACAATTGTCTTTCTTATCTATAAAATGAACCTATAGATTTAGGTTGTTATGGATGTGATAAAAGCAGTTCCTCAGAAGAAGCCCAGAGATTTTGTCCTTTGACATTCCTTTGCAGTTTTTCTTCTTCCACTGTCATTTTATTGTCAGTCCTTTGTCATTTTGAACTCAAGATATCTTATTGTTGACTTCAGGTGACAACTATATTAGCCCAGGCATCAGATACATAACAGAGCCTCTTATCAAGAAGCTGGCCAAACAAGAAAACCTGGGACGTGTAGCTTCTCTAAATCTTTCTCTTGCAAAAGATGGAGGAAAGAAGTTCAAGGTATATAATTGTCATAAGTTTCTGTTCATCAAGAATAAAAATATTTGTGCACGTACTCCTAATACATCACCTTCCAGGAGGGATGGATACAGTCATGATATCGCAGTCAAAAACTTTAAACTAGAAACTAGCAATAGGCATCTTATGCTATGTCTTACTCTTTAAGTGGGTGGTTTTTTTGAACTAAGTCCATATTTGGACAATCAGAACTTCTTTTCTGCTGCTTTGCTCTTCCCTTTGAGTCACTGAAAAAGTGAGGAAGTCACCATTAACCACCGTTTCCTGTCATATGAGAAGTCAGAATTGAAAGCCAACTTTAATTCAGACAGGGTTTGATCAGGGTTGGTACAGTATTCCCATTAACTGCTCCCTGTGCTGTTGTCTGCCCAGAACCAAGGAGAAGCATTCTTTGGGTTAGAGCTTTATGGGCTATAAAATTCTACTCTTAAGCAAGAGCTGAAGGACATGCTCTCACAGTACTGATAACAAGTGGCCAGTACAGAGCATTCATACTGATAGCAAATCACAGGGGCTGATGATCCACACCCTTCTTTCCTTCTATATCTGAAGAGGGATCAAGACTGAATAAAGGGAGTCTCAGATGGTTCACCAACTCCCATCTCTAGCCAGGAGGTTGTCCATGTCCTGAAATTACTTTGATGATCACTCAGTAACTACTGTTGATATACACAGTAAATACTCATTAACCTATTTATAAAAATGACATGGTTAAAATTAGTTCAGTTTGTTTTATTTCCTTAAAACCATGCACCACCACAATGCATCGAACTCAGATGTAATTTAGTAACTGCTTTACATTTTAGCTTACAGCTCTAAATTTGGCCACTTGAGAAACTGCCTCCTAATTCAGCATTTAAGGATTTCCAAATGTCTGTTTTAAAATGCCATCTCAGTCATTTTCTTTCCGTAACCTTTAACTGTTCCAAAATATGATAGTATAATAATACCCCACAATTGGTTCATCTTGATAGCATGATACATTATTCCAGTCAGCATGGTTTGTAAAAACAGTAGCCTACTGTCTCGTCTTATACAAGTCCAGTGATTTACAGCTTTGTTCATTCTTGCAGTACATAGAAAATCTGGAGAAGTGTGATAAATTAGAGGTCCTCAATCTCAGTCACAATCTTATTGAGAAGATTGAAAAACTGGACAAACTTTTAAAACTATGTGACCTCAACCTGTCTTACAACAAAATAAGGTAAGCAAGGGGGGAAATAACAGATAGATATGAAGAAACGTTGTGAATGTTTCTGTACCATAACATAGTATCTTAGAATTCATTCTTACCAGAGCATAGATACATTGTGAGCAATGAAAAGGAAATAGTGGCTGCTAAATAGAGAAATCAAAATCACACTGGATACAAATTAGTTGGTATTATTATCTTTTTGTAGACAGAAACCACTTCCAAAACAAAAGAGCAAGAGGGGCTGGAGTGGATTCACCACTACTTCTCTGGCAACATGTTAATCCAAAGTTTTTAGGATTATCACAGAATTAGAACCTGTCCATGGATTTAATCAAAAGTATGCCCAAACCCACTTTTAATGCAGTTTTGTCTTTTCTAGCTAATACCTCATGATACTGTAATGCAACAGTTTTTCAACCTTAAGTTAACCCTTTTACAGCAACACATGTGAGCTGCATTCCAAATCCTCTAAATTGTGCACTGCAGGACCAGAAGTTATCCTTTGTCAATCCATTTCTCTGTCATAGCTGAAACTAAGATTATTATTTGCACCCTAGTTCTTTCACCATGCCTGATCTTATTATTTGTCTCTATTTTTTAGTAAAATAGAAGGCATTGAACACCTACACAATCTGCAGAAACTGAATCTTGCTGGGAATGAGATTGAGCACATCCCTGTATGGGTGGGTAAAAAACTCAGGTCCCTGCGCATCCTAAATCTGAGAAAAAACAAAGTATCATCAGTAAGTTATTTTAACCTATGAAAACATTTGCCTCATACATTTGTAGTTAGCAGTATGTATAAATATTATTGCTGTCTGTTTACCACTTTGTTCAAGCCCTTTCCATAAAAGAATACTTCTTAGCATTTGAAAACCAAAATATTTCTTGAATTATTATTATTATTATAATATGTCTTTAGAAATTTAGGCAATGCTTAGACTGTCTATGACTGTCACAGTAACTTAACGTTCACAACCGCCTAGCATCAATTTTAACATAAAGGATTCATTTTATTGTATCCTCTAATACGCTGCTAGATCATATGTTTGTTAAATTGCACATGTCTTAGCAGAAAAATGGAGTGTGATTTGTGCTTTAAGAAGTGTTAATTCTTGCCCATTTTTCTTTCTTCCAGCTCCATGAGGTAGCTAAATTGAAGCCTCTAAAAGATTTGACTTCTCTGTTCCTGGCAGACAATCCTGTTGCAAATCTGCCACATTACCGTCTTTACACAATTTTCCATTTGAGGTCATTACAAGATCTCGAAGGACACTCAGTGACAAACAGTGACAGGGAAGAGGCTTTTGAGAGGTTTAATTTAGGTAAATATAATTCCAGCTGCAAGCAGTTACAGTGCAGTCCTATGCACTAATATTTATCTGGAAGTCATATTGAGCTTAGTAAGAATGGTATATCCATGTAAGTATGCATACGGATTGCAGTCTTATATTAAATTTTACAAAAATTTTCATATGTGTGCATAACTTTGAATTTCATAAAGAAAAGACCTGTGCATAGAAGGTGGAATGTAGTAATAGCTGCTTTTGTTTTTATGGTTTTTAAAAACCATGTTTTTAGGAATATAGCAAAGGTGTTTTAAGTGCCCAACTAGAGTAGGAAAGAGTGTAAGCTAGAAAAAAAGGATATCCCACAAATACTCAGGCAACTCAGAGTATAGGGGTGCCTCCTTGGGAGCATACCTGGGTAATGTGTGCTTTTTTGCCAACAAGTGAACAAGAACTGTGTTTTGATATGCTGGTTTGCTGCATTTTGCAGAAGAAATAGAAAATCTAGAAAAGGACTTGGAGAAAACGGTGAAAGAGGTGGAGGATCTTAAAAACAAACAATCTGACCTGCTTAAACAGCTTCAGCACCAAGATGAACAAAACAGGTTATTGAAACAAAAGCATCTGCAACAGAAACAAAGCTATAAAGACCTGGAGAGTGAGCTGGACACAAAAAATGAGCTGGTAAAGCAATTTTGGTTTTTACAAATGACTGTATACTATTCATTATCGTAAGTTTGCAATTTGCATAGATACACTATCCCTCTTTGCCTGCATCCACACTGCAGAAATAATCCAATTTGATACCACTTTAAGTGCCATGGCTCATTGCTGTGGAATTCTGAGGATTATCGTTTTTGTGGTTGGGCTATGTGGCCATGTTCTGGAAGAGCTTATTCCTGACATTTCACCAGCAGCTGTGGCAGGCATCTAAAAACAGTTCACTTTCAATGAAATATTGAGCCTACTGCCTACTCTTGTCCTTTTGAATGATTTTGCTTGCATTCTTTTTCCTTTAGCCAATATATTTATTTCATCCAGTTTTCTGCAAATCTGAGCCTTTATTTCTCACTGAAGATATCTATATACTCTCTGCATTTTGATATAGTCTTATTTTTTATTATTTACTGCTACCCTTAGGACATCCCTGCATGATCCTAGTTCAGACTGTGTCAATAAAGTTAACCATACTTTGCTCTGTAATTGTTTGTTTGCTCAAAACTTTACTGTGTCATGTATTTTTTTCCAAATTAGAATTTTTTCATGATGTTGGATACTAAATCTTAATTCTTTTCCTTGTTCAATCTTTCCTGTTCCTACCAGTCTCTCTTTTTTCCTCCCCTTTAGTTCTTTCTTCTGCTACCTCTTGGAACCTTGCTGCATGCTCTCCCTCAGGTATCCAACAAGACAAAGCTGTCAAAAAAGAGAGCACACACTTCTTTATAAACCACATAAAAATAATAGGGTAGTTGCAAACTAGAATGACTTACAGTTTCATCAGTATATTTTAGTTTTTGCTGTAAAGATGCAGGACATATAGCCTTCTGAATTCATGGGACATATACAGCTGCGGTTTGTTTCCCATTCTTAAAAAATGGTTGCAGAACTGTACATGAAACCGTGGTTTGCATTAACTGCATTAACTATGGTTAATTATATTTGTATCTGAGGAAGTTAGGTTGACATTTTCCTCACCACTCCAGTTGCAAAATAGCAAGATCTTGTGGTGTCTTTGGATCATACAGAGACTCTGGGAAAGGACAGCTCAGCAAAATTAACTCTGGTTTGTTCTGCACCTTTGGGATCGTAACCAAGGTCAAACAGCCCAGTCATAGGGGGGAAGCAGACGGCGCAAAGCGCCATTTTCAGGGCCAAGGAAGGGGAGGGGCAGCTGCACGGTGGGCGCCCCAACCCCTTCCCGAAGGCATCGTCGGAGCACCGGCCCCTCTGCACGGCCGGCGCTCCGAGGATGCCTTTCCGCCGCAGCGTCCGCACACGCTGCGGCGGAAGAGTCGCCGAAGGTGCGCCGCCAGCCTTTTGCAGCGCACCTTCGGTGACTTGTGGAAGGAGCACTATTTTAGCGCTCCTTCTTGGGGCGGCAAAGCTGCGCCGCGAGGCCGAGGTGTGGGGATACCTCGGCCCCGATCCACAGCTTCCCGGGGCGGCCCACGGCCACCTGTCTGCTTCCCCCCATAATCTTGTTATATACAGCATTCAAAGGGAGATGGGGGAAATAGGACCATGGCAACATTTTCAGTTGTGTTATATTCAGTTTGCTCCTTAATAAGAGTGTCGTTAGACATCAATAGAATAAGTACCTCTTTCTGTCCATTAAAAAACAATATAAAAATAATGGGTTTAGAATTAATAGTATGAAAATAGAGTCTAAAGACTCTAAAATATGTCAGTATTTTAAAAACTGGTGTGTGCGAGTAATCAGTTAGATTTTGTGCTTGTGTACATATTTATTATCAGCATTGTATATGGCTTAATTTTCGAGTCTTCTCATGTGATGTGTTAGGTAGCGAGTAGCTATTATGCAGTAAATCTTTTACGAAGCCATTGTCAGCTATGGAAAGGAAAGCAGAGTACTGTAGCATTCATTCTGTAGCTGACAAAGGTACAACATTCCAGTGTGCTCTGGCATGACCTTTGTGTGTGTGTTTCATTAAATTATCCGAGCAATCTAAACCTGGCTTTATGGAGAGATCCACCATGCTGCTAAAACACAAGTAGGCAGGGTGTGAGGTACAGGAAGTAGTAGTTTTCCCACTCCTTTGCTTCCCGCCTGCTTTCAGGGGGAGGGAATATAGATAGCATTAATCCAAAACTGCCTAAGCCAATATTTTGGGGGGCTTTCATTGGCTACTATGAATTGGAACACAGCTTGTGGTAATGTTACACCCATGGAGCTTCTCACAGCTCTAACTTGGGCTTCATTCCTGCCAACAGAGAGAGGCTTCTGCTTTATCCAGATCATCTCTTGGCAAAAGAGCCTGGTGGCTGGTGGTTAAGATTGCACTGTAATTGTAGAAACATAACATTTCAAGCACATCCACTTCTTGCTTAAGTCTAATTGGTGGAGAAACCCTCTGTTTACTATGAAAGTTTTGCCATTGTGTAATTCATGCCCATATCACATAGTGACCCATGGTATTGACATACTACTTAAACCTATATTTTATTTCTGAAACTCACTGGCTTTCTTTTTCTTCTCAAAACCAACCTTTTCCATTAGCTGAAACAGAAGACAGTAGAATTAACCAGAGCCTGTCAAAAACAATACGAGTTGGAACAAGAGCTTGCTTTCTATAAGATTGATGCCAAGTTTGAGCCATTGGGTTATTTGTATCCAACAGAGGTAATGATGAAAAATGATATTCGTTTCAGGGGGGTTGGTAGTCAGGTTTGTGGGTGCTGGGATCTTGTTAATTACTTAAATTCCTCACCATTCCAGGAATTTTGTCCTTGATTATATACTCTACCTCTGAAACTATCTATTGAGCAAAAGAGTTGTAAACATGCAAAATTATCCTTCATTTCAAGTCTGTGGGAGACTGTACTTTGATATAACTGATTTGAGCAGATCACTTGGGAATTATGCCCATTGTATCTACTTCGAAACATATGACTATTTGGTGTCAAATAGTAAATCCATGTAAGTGTGTGTCCTTTTGTTTCTTACAATGACAAGGTCTTTATACTATCACAGTACAGCCCTTTTTTGGTTTAACCAATTGTAGATTCTTGAGACTCAGGTTGGTTCATGAATGGACAGTTGTACAAGAGGTTTGGAAAACGTGCAGTGAGTTTCACCAAAATCAAGGATTTGCATAAAGATGCTTTAAAAACATATCAGCAGAGTTAAAATATAAATATTTCAAAACATTGAAAGTTAAACATGTATTTTGTCATGCCGCTTTGATTCATTTGGCCTTTAAATATGACTGTTTTAGGATGTTGAACTTGATGATGCACCAGGTGAAAGTCCTTACATTGGGAAAGCTAGGTACAAAAGGAACATGTATGCTGTGGAAGGTCATATCTCTGGCCGGGCTCAGAAAATGCAAATGGGAAACGTGGAACAGGATGAGCAACAAAATGTTCAGCAGTTTAAACTGAATCTTCTTCAGTCACTAGATGTACAACTGGAAGAAAAGCAGAGAGAGATTAAAGGAGGTACCGTAATCTTTCCTTAATTTCATCCTTACGCTTATACGTGTGGAGTGTTTTCTGACTCTTGATATACGATGAGCTTTCAAGTGAACAGCTAAAATTTAGTCCTGTCAGAGCAACATTCGAATATATGAATTCAGTGAATTCTGTGCAGAGGAAACATTTGAATTGTGCCTTTCCAGCTCATACTTTTAACTCACTTTAGATTTCAAGCTATTATCAACCTGCCTTCCCCAGCCCATTGCTCTTCAGATACATTGGGGGGGTTGCAGACTGCCAGAAATAGTGCAAATTGAGTCCACTTTTAGGGTTAGGGTTAGTGCTAGGGAATCATGGCAATTGTTTTTCACATCTAGACAACGGGGGAAGGCTACCATAGACTAGTGTAGTTTCAGAGCTTGTTCACTTTAATGTACACTTGTCACTCGCTGTTCATGGTCTTGCCATTCACGTCCCTTGCTCCTTCACGGACAGCAAGCCATGAGGGACACAATAGTACATGCTCCCGAGGCACACACAGAAGCATGCCCTCATTGAAATCAATGGGTCTCCAATGTTGGCGATTTTCCCAATTCGCGGGTGGTGGTGGTGGTCCAGAATAGATCCCCCACGAATTGGGAGGGGCAACTGTAATTCTATTTCCATAGGCCCTTATCTATAACTTTTTTCCATTAATATTTTTCTCAGATCATTTTCTTATTTGGCTCCCATTATCCTCACCCAGTTTGCCTTCTAAGACAATAAAGGGCTTGTGGCATCCATAGTATTTCCTTTTCATTTTTGTGGATTGTGATCACCACTTTCTATTGCTCAGCATGTGCTTTTCGTCACTGCAACATCTGCCCATCTGCATTTGGCTTGTTTCAGGTTTTACAGCTTTCTATGTTTGTCTTTCTTTAGCCCAAGAAAAACTGGCTGAATTGCAGAGTGAAATAACAAATGCAGAGCAGCATGTTTTAAAAGCAACAGAGGAGCTTAAACAAGTCCAAGATGCTGTAGCTCAGAAGAAGGTATGTATAACCCAGCTGTGGTTATATTTCAAAAACTAAACCCTTATCTTTTGAAGGTCTGAGCCCATTGTATTTCTGTGGCTTATATACATTTTGCATGTTCAATTTTAGATGTCAGAAGCAGAAAAAGACAGTTATAGACAACAGCTAGGCAGCAAGATACTTCTTCTGAATCAGCTACGAGAGGAAGCTCTGGAATTAGAGAAACAGATGGAAAGGCAGAGGCAAGAAATGGCCAGAAAAGAGAAAGAGTTGGAAGACCTGCATAATTTTATACAGACTCTGGATCCTAATGACCCAAGACATGTAAGTCAGTGTTCCTGTTTGATGTGAATATTGATATCCATGAATGGGTTAAGACCTCCACTGCTCAGGAAGGCAAAGATTGTCTTTTTGCTTAGTTGTGATGATCCTTGGCTCTTTTGCTTCCTACCTCACCCGAAGGTAGAATATAGTTATGCTGGGCCACTGTCTTCCTATGATATAGCCTTAGTACCATTTTAGGCACTCTTTGTGATTCATAATGGCCAAGATCTCAATGGTCAAACTTAAGGTGTAAGAGTTCCACATGTTTGTGTTGTCATGAAGTTGGTAATCTCTCCTTTCGTCTACTAAAGCCACCACCCTCAGACTCACCATTGTACTGTGATAGGTTCCTCACATTTCATTGCCAATGGAGAGTTAAGGGAAAGCCAGACACAGACTAGTGACATCTAGCACTCTGGAGGATCCCAGTGAATCTTGGTGAAAGATTGGTTTGTGTCTAACTATGGGAGTGCTTCTTTGATCTCCTCACTTTCTAAAAGCCATGCATTGCCTGGCTTTGGGGAGGGGGCTATTGCAGCACAACAGTGAGTCTTGGGAGTGATAATGGGGATCTGTAGTGCAGTCCCACATGTGGAACTCTTACCTATGTTTGGTTATGTATGATCTCAGCCATTATGTGTAGGAGCACACATAAGCAAAAAGCAAATGAAAGTATGGGATTGGATTCATAGAGTTGTATGCTGAGTTCCGCTCATGCACGTCATTACTTTTCCTACCGCTTCTCCTCACTGTGGCCTCCTGGGTACTCTCAAAACACACCCCAAATGTATATCTTTATTTTCTGATAATTTGCTCTTGGACATCAAAGGAATCTCTAAATAATGTGGAACAGGGTGTGAGGAGATGAGGATGATGTCTAGAGGATAACATCTACTGATTTGCACTAGAGACTGTTTTGATTTAGCCCACATAACATGAACAGTGTAGTATTCCTATCTACTTTCTCAAGAAGGACAGTGGTGATGCTATTTGGAAATGCCTTTAGTCTTTCAGGACATATTAGATGCAAATGTCTCATGAAAACATTCCAGACATCCATGCAGTTAGTGTGTTGGTCCAGGGAAGCATCAAGGTTTTGTTTCTCAGTATTTTTTAAGCCATGTGGCTAACTGCTTTTGAAACTTCTTTGTTCAGAGAAAAAAAGAGAAGTCCTACAGGGTTCATTACATTGAATTCCAGGCAGTGTTTTATTCAGGTATTGGCATGATGTTTTGATCGAGTTTCAGGAATAGTCAGGTGTGCTTTTGTCTTTGTCTTAAGAAGTAGGCATATGACATTGCCCTACATATGTTTACTCAAAAGTAAGACCTACTGAATACATTGTAACCCCACCCTCTGTCATTAGATATATTTAGGTCCACAATGTGTTACTTAAGGTATTCAAGATGAGTTTGGGGTTTTGAAAATAGTATGTACTTTGTATCTATCTACCTTTTCCACCCAGAAATGTTGGTGTATATCAGTTCACATCTGAAAAGGAGTCATCAGCTCTCTACTTGTGGTTTTTGGTTGGGGAAAGTTTCTCATTAAAGAGGAACTCTCTCTCTGTCACTCTTTTCCTTGTGTTGTTTTATGAAAAGTCTGCTGACTTTCTTAGGAGTGGATCTGTTGACTGCAACATTGGTTAAACAGGAGAATATAGCCTGCTCAGCCAGAGAAATATAATCATTCATTTATTTAAATAGGGCTGGGCATGTTCAGGAGGTCTAGCAAAGGAATAAGAGGGACCTTGGTGGCTGCCTCAAACTTGCAGGTCATATTTGACCACCCTGATTTTATATATTATTATATTATATATATATATTACGAGAATTGTGTTTGTATATACTTTGACATTAATAAGCTGACTATGTTTTTGCGTGAAAATGAAAAGGATATGCAAGTCATCTTATTAGCGTCAAAGTATATAGACACATAATAATAACACAATACAGCTGCAGTATCTACAGCAATTAAAACAAAAGAAATGGCTAACACACAAAGCCAGCCATTAGTTGTCTACTGATCCCATTCTCCTTTGAAACATCAATGTTTTACACTTACTTTCTGAACTTAGAAACTTAGAACTTAGAAATGTGAAGGAGTTGGGCAATTTACAAACAGGAAGAATTTCTTCACTGTAGGCCCTACCAGTGAGAAAGCCTTATCTTGCATAGGAGCTTATGGAGCTGGGCCCCCAAAGCTTATTTAAATAAGCCAGTAGGTTCATGTAGGAGAAGACAGAAATCCTCAATGCATCATGATCACAGACCATTTAGGATTGTGAAGACCACAACCAGCATTTTGAATTTGGGTTGCATCCAGTTGGAAACAGCAGTATTAATGCAAGATTGGTATATTATGCTGTGTCTAGAATACAGAGCAAGAACTACAACCCATTTCTTTTATGCCATATTGTGGCACTACATGCAAGCAAATTCTCTGTTTCTCTTTACGAGTGCAGAACTTATAAGAACAGTAAAATAATGTTCCAGTAAGAGAAGGGCAACGATGGGTAGCTTCCCTTGTCTTTTCCCAGCGCAAAATCCTGTGGTATAGAGACACACCCAAGGAAACAAAAAAAAAAAAAAAAAAATGGCATTCCTTCATAGAAACAATGTGGATGGGCCAGTTTCTTAGTTGCATGCAGATACAGATTTTAAAAGTTGTCTTTCAGCATTTTTTGTTGTGGACAACTTTGTTTAATTGGTCCCAGAGGAAGCAAAATGGAGGTATATGTATTGTAACTACTACTCAGCTTTCTGAAACTGTAATCCAGCAGAAATTGA
Organism: Phrynosoma blainvillii; assembly: GCA_026167975.1. Taxonomy (NCBI): domain Eukaryota; kingdom Metazoa; phylum Chordata; class Lepidosauria; order Squamata; family Phrynosomatidae; genus Phrynosoma; species Phrynosoma blainvillii. The sequence continues at coordinate 5,776,200 of JANUYF010000011.1, forward strand.
ATTTAGATGGAGAGAGTTCTGTGCACCTGAGTCTGCAATCCTGTGCCCTCTTGGGAATCTGGTCAGATTGACTTGATATTCCTTCCAGTTGACTGTGTTCATGGTGAGCTGCAGGATGTTCATGTACAGTTAAACAAACACATCTTGGTTTCATTTTTTAAAAATGCCACTTTTTATTAATTCAGGCTGTTCTATGTTAGCCGTTCTGGTATAAAGTCTAGTGAATTCTGAAACAAACATGAAGACTTGCATGTTACCAAAGGGTGGTGGTGGGGATGTTCTTGCAGTAGTTCATGCTTTCCGATTAGGTGGGCGTGAGTGAAATCTTTTCATTCCAAATTGCCCTTTGTTTCTGAGGCCCAGGGGCTCACTTAGAAAAGGAACTGCCAAGTCAGCAGTCCAGAATTGGAGCCCTCCAATAGTAACAGTCTGTAGAGGAAACTGCTTTCTCTGGAGACCCAGCTCAGCCTTTCGGAGAGCGGAGAGCGGAGCTGCCTGTTACTAGCCCCGGAGTCAATTGGCTGCTCGGGCTGCTTCCTGTGTTGTGATTTAAAGCAAACGGGACAGAGTCCAGCTAGCTGAGACAAATAGGGATTGGAGCACATGTTACCACTGTGCAGGGCCGTCACAAAGAAACTCTCATAGCCCCAGGGACCTCGCTTGTTTCAAGCCACATCCTAAGCAAAGCTCAACTGTCAAATGGAGAAGCCGATGCAGAAGGCGAGATAGGAGATCAGGGGAACAATGTTCCGGTTAAGCAACTTTTCTCAGTAGTGCTTTCTTTCACCATGAGTTCTGAATTATGAGTGGGGCTTGAAGCACGTGATTTGAAAAGAAGAGAGGAAAGAGAATGCTGTAAGTGCCTCCTTCCGCTCCCTAACCCACCCCTATCTAAAGACCCTTGAAAAGCTTAAACAACTGCAGATAACTTTTATAAAAGAACAGCCTTAAGCCGACAATAATCTTTTAAAAATAGGATCTATTTGACTTGTGTTACTGCAGATGCTTAGACTCCATTCTTTAGTTTCCTGCTTAACAAACTGAATAGAGATTTGGTCAGGGGGCAGTCTCGCTAAAATGAAACTTTTCCTTCAGCCATTTTGTGTTTTCTCAATTACTGTATAAAAAGCAAGTAGTAAAGTATAGTTGACCCTCCACATTTGCGGCTTTGACTTTAATGGATTTGATTATTTGCAATTTTGATTAATATGTCCTCTCTAGGAATCTCTTGGTCCTACAGCACAACTTTGCCAGAAGTTGATCCTAAGAGTTGTGCTGGAAAACCTAGAAAACACTTCTCTAGGCATTTGTAGGTCCTCCAGCATGATTCTGTGATCAACCTTGGGCAGATGTTGACCACAGAGTTGCACCAGAACACCTTGAAATTCCTGGAGAACTGTTCCCTCAGGTAAAAAGAATAGTGTTTTTTGATTTGAGGGTTTTCCACATTTACAGGGGTCCTTCACCCCTAACCCCGGCGAATGTAGAAGGACCGCTGTAGTCTCCATGCCTCAAATTATAGTAGCAAGGAAGGAAGAAATAGTTATTAGAGTGCTGCATTAAAGAAATAAGTACATGGTTGAAGCACCTCTTGTGTGTATATATTAACCTTATTTTTATATGGGTATGTTCGTATTCATTTTAATGATTGCTGTATGCCTAGAGCCCTGGTTAGAAGTTGTCGGCCCTATAAAATTTGACTCCAAGCGTTTCCAAGCCAGGCACACACTTCTTTAGCTCAAGTTAAGCACTGATAACAAAGCCAGACATTGTGACTGCTTTAGCTATGATGTCATGCATGATACATATTAGGAGGCTCTGCAGACATCTATGCTTAGTTGATACTGGATATTACAGCTCAATATTCTCTTAATGTAAATATTGCTTAATGTAAATTTAGGAGGAAAGAACAAAAATGTCATTTTGGTATGAATGGCTTATAGATATTTTATAGATATTTTATATAATTATGTATTTAGTAGAGAACAGCTAGCAGCTAATCTCTTATAGTTGCTGGTGTTAGACTTTTACTGTGAGATTCATCATTGGTAATAAGTATTTACTGTGAGATTAGTGTGAATGGTCCAAGATGGGGTTACAAAATATTGAGCATAGTTTAAGGGTGTGCTGAAACTAACATTCCTGTATTGTTTCCCTCTATAATGCAGAACAAATTGTACCTTATAGCATCACACTATAGATTTTCCTGCTACCAGCACCCAGGGATTTAGAATAGATGCAGAGGGACAAGCAACGTGAATGTATTTTCTCGTAAAGTATAGCTTCTCCATGAGCAACTTCTTTAGGGAATTGGGATCCATAGTAACACAAATTGATGATCAAAGATTTGAAAACCAACCAAGTCTTGTGAGAAACAACTTAAGGCTATGTTTAGCTTGGACAAGAGAAGATTGAGAGGTGACATGATAGCTATCTTTAAATAACTGAAGGGGTGGCATGTAGAAGATTGAACCAGCTTGTTTTCTGCTACTCCAGAGACTAGAACACCCAACCAGTGGATTCGAATAACAAGAAAAGTGATCCCACCTAAACATTAGGAAGAACATTTAACCATTAGAGCAGTTTGACAGTGGAATAGATTGCCTTGGAGGATGTAGCTAGCAGCAGCTCTTCAAGGTTTCAGGAAGAATTCCAGCCCTAGTTGGAGAGCCCTGGTGTTCTCCTATCCAGGTAGTAACCAGGGACAACCTTGCTTAGCTTCTGGAATCAGACAAAGTCAGATGTGTTCAGAGTGGTTCAGTGCCTCATGACTGAAGTAGCATTGTCCATATATTTGTATTACTGAATCATTTTGGGAATGGACCGTAGCTCAGTAGGTAGAGCACATGTTTTTCATGCAAGAGTTCCTGGGGTCTGGCCTTAGTGCCTCCAGGTCATGGCCTTTGTCTAGCAGAATAAACACATTGATGATAGCATCTCCAGGTAAGGAAGAGGAAAATCCCTTGTCTGAAACTCTGGCGAACTCCTGCCAATTAATTTCATCTAGATTAGGATTTCCTACATCGTGTTGATTCTGGAGAAGACTATTCCATACTGCAGGGTATCTGTGTTTGGAGACCTGGTGGACCTGAAATATTTTGGCAGTAGTGGGGAGTCAACAGGCATGTTCAGTTTCCTCTTAAGGTATTGGTTTGAGTTGATTATTTTAACTCCCATTCATAGGCTCACATGAAGGCTCAGAAAGCAAGAAAGGAACAGCAACTTGATACAATGAGCAAGCATTACAAACAGCTTGAAACTCGGCTGGATGAGATGCTGTCTCGGATTGCAAAGGAAACTGAGGAAATCAGAGACTTGGAACAACAGCTCACAGATGGTAAAACTTTAAAAAAAATCTATAATTTTTTATAGTCCACAAGCTGCTGTTCCCACAAAAAAGGCACTAGTATTTCTTCTCAAAACACTTAGGTGCTGGAGGTATACATACATCTGTGTTTATTGTCTAAACTTTTGAGTCACTCTTATCTACAGAGTGTTGTTCAGCTTCTTGTCATACGTAGGAAGCAATAAACTGCATGTCCATGGTTGACAATCTGGGACAGGAAACCCATCCTCTCTTTATTTACCATTCCAACCAGACTGATACTTACACTGGCCTAAATCCTATTGTTGAATGGTGAGTCAATATGTAGGGCCGAAGTGAGCAACTACACAGGAGGGTGGGTGCCGTTTTGACCTGTCCCCACCTATCAGAAAGTACCGATACATTTCAGTGTGCCCAAAGTGATACATCACTTCTGACTGCCATTTTGAGCAATTTTGGAGCATTTTTTTTTTCTTTTGAGGCTTTTTGAAAAGGTTTGGCAGGCTCTTGGCATTAAGAGAAGCAAACTGCTACATTTCAGGCATTTTTGGCAGCTTTGAAGCAAAAAAAAAAAAATCACCTGAAAATCTTCCAATTGTTTTTAATGGGGAGACTGGGGGCTTAAGAGGCTGCACCTAGGGTTCCCAAGAGCTGCATGTGGCCCATGGGACACACTTTTGCCACTCCAGATGTACATAAATCCTAGATATTCAGCAGGCACTCTAGTTGGGACTAACAGTTGGATTTAGACCATAATCTATAAACCCCAACACAGCATTCTGCCCCCCCCCCCCCAGCAAAAATCTCATGTGTGGGACATCCTGCTCTATTGATTTAGGCAGTCACCCCTGTCTGCTTCACCAAACGCCAGAGGCTAGCTAGAACCAAAATGCTCAGTTACCTGTCAGTGACAGAGTTGAGTAGTGAGCAAACTGATTATTTTTCCACAAACTGGATTTTGATACATGAATGGTCAGGTGATGGAGATGTGCACGCTAGGGTTGTTCTCCCATTTGTAGTAGAAGAATGTCCGCTGGAGCCTTTGGAGATTAGCTCCTTAAAGAACTCTGGTTGTTATTTTTTCTCCATAGGGCAATACTAATTAGATAAAGAATTTTCATCTGGGGATAGTGCCAAGAAGTAGGAACAAATAGCCTGGCCAGAAGAATAGGAAATTGGATTACTGTACACTCAAAGATGAAGATGTTTCTATCTTAGTAACTCAATCAGTAAGCATTTATTTGCCATGTTTAAAGCCATGTTTAAATGTAGTAAATGGGAGAAATGTGGTTGTTATTTTTGTTTATCTTCTAGTTCGTTTTCCGTTCCAGAAAGTTCTACAGCAGAAAATGTGGGTGATTCTCTCTTTTATTAGACCAGCTTCCTTTCCCAGGAATTTTGGATTGCTTTCAATTTCTATACTATGTAGAATAGAAAGATTGCTGATTTTTCACAATAGACATGTCAGGTAAATGCAAATATACTTATATCAGTTCAGATAATGAGATTCAAGGTTATTTCTCCAATGTTTGGGATTCGATTAGTATTATCGTGGCTTCAACAAAATCAGGATTTGTCCTGCTGTTCTTTGGTCAACCTAATGGTTAAATACCCTTCTTGTTTCTCTCTTGCTGTTCAAAGGCCAGATAGCAGCAAATGATGCACTGAAGAAAGACTTGGAGGCAATTATCACTGGGTTACAGGAATACTTAGAGAGTGTTAAGAGTCAAGCCAAACAGACCAGCGATGAATGCAAAGAATTACGGAAAGATAAGGAAGCTTTGCTGCAGAGGGTGGAAGAACTGGAGAATGAAAGAAACCAGATGGAAATAGTTACCATGGATGCGGAAAACCTGAGAAAAGTAGGCTATAGGAACATTTCCATACCCAAATACCATGCTGTATTCTCCCACTCACTAGCAAGCTTGTCTCAACCCGACTCAGTGTTGTTGTTAAGCAAAACGAGGTACTGGCCTCAGCCAGCACATCAACAGCTGTGCTACATGCCAGTTCCTTCTCTCTCTCTCGTTGACCCAGTTTTACCTGATGGTGAGCAGCTCACTGTCATTCCTTGCAGATTGTACAGTAGCTACTTTTTACCACCATTGGTTCCAAAAGGAGCATAGGGCAAGCCACATACGTTCTGTGGAGCCCAACAAGCTTGGCCATCCTGCTGGGTATCCTGAGAATGCCACAGCTTACTTTCTTACTCTTCTCCCCAAACCACACCAAATTAGAAAAGCAGCTGGGAGGCTTCCTCTCCAACTGTTTCTCCTATATAGATGTTCCTTGTTGCATCCATGTCACACATGAATGGATGGTATTGAGAAGCCCATGTTTGTAAACCTTGCCTTATGGATTCAAAGCCATTGTGTTGGTGTCCCAGGTCTTGGTAGAAATGGTTTAACTCCCTTTTCATCCACAGTGATTGTCCTGAAGTGCCTGATCTGTGGAGCACAGTTACTGTCTGGCAGTGATAGAAGCTGTAGCCATGCAACTGATAAGATACAACAACCCTAAATCATAAACTACATTTTTGATTTCAGGACATTGCAGACCTTGAACATGCACTCCAAGAGCAAAGAGAAGTCAACAAAGGCCTGCAAGAGGTCCAAGGAAACCTTAATGCTTATGGGGCTGAACTGGAAGCTGAGTTGGAGGCGCGAGACACAGAAGTCGATCAACATAAGAAAGAGCTAGAAAGGCTGAAGCAGCTTAGTCAGGTATACAGGCAATCACAGAAAAAGAAGTCTGTCTTCCCTAGATTATAAAACCAGGCTTCATTTAAATTTTTTTAATGATCTTTTTTTAAAAAATCCAGTTATAGTCACGTTGAAAGAGGCCCTGACTTTGCCATGCCATAATGCATGTATTGATCCTTAGGGTTATGATTTGCCAAGTGGAAATAACACTGAGATTTCTAATTTGGACCTTCTTCCACCTGGAGTATGGTTGGAAAGATAACTCATAGAAGAAGGTATTCCTAACCTGTCTCTTAGTGAGATTAAAGCAATGGGGGGGGGGGGGGTAACCTTTGAGCTTCCAAAACTTAGTTTAGCTAGGATCAGATGTCAGTGTAGATTATGCAAGAGAACACTCTCCAAAGGAAGCCAGGCTGGACAAACAAAAATATTAGGAAGCTCATATGGCACAGGCCATACAGTGTCCTGAACTGTTGATTGTTCAGGAGAAATTTGCACTCTTGTTACAGTCAAGGCATTTACAGAAACCGAACTCAGCAAAGCTGAAAAGTGGGTGCCCTGTTGAAAGGATAACTTCTGCCTTAAAAGAAAGAACTGTTCTTCCATTATCTGTTTTGGATTCCTTTCTTCAGTATTTATTGGAAAACTTTAGAAGAATAAAAACAGAATTTCTTCCTCCTCCTCCTCTCTCTCTCTCTCTTTTCTGTTGGGGATAGCTGGAACACTCTGCTCTCCAAGCTGAACTTGGTAAAGAAAGACAGGCCTTGGAGAATGCCTTGACCAAAGCACAGCTGTTGGAAGAGAAAGAACAGGAAAATAATAAGCTAATTTCCCAACTCAAGCAGCTGCAGGTATAGTATTTGTATCCCAAATTTATGCCCTTGAATTAGTACATGTGACACTCTGACATAATTATCAAAAGCCCCAGCTGTTTCAATGGAAATCAAATATGCATTCATGCAGTATGTTTTATCTTCATGAGAGTCTGTTAAAAATTAACCAGAGCTGTATCTTAGGAGAATTCAGTTAGAGTAGTCAGGGGAGATTGCTATTTTTATAACAAATTGTTCCCTGTAGCAGATAGCTTTAAGCTCCATGGGGTGAGTGATGGTACAACATGAATATGTTCCATTTTCTATCTATTCTTAATTTATAGAATTCAAAGCAAGAAAACAAGATAGATTTTGCTGAGAACAAATGACTGTGATCTTTCAAACCTGTTTCTTACAGAAGGATAATAACCTTTTGAAACAGAAGCTGAAAGATGCTCAGAACCAACTGAATCACGCAGTTGACAGCTTAATTCATCCTGAAGAAGTCTTGTCTCGTGTGAGTGAGCTCAAAAGAAAACTACAGACTGGTGCAGAAATCAAGTGAGTTAAAATCAGATATGTGAAACATTCATAGGGAGAGGAGATGAGTTTGCAATTACTTGCTCATTCATACCTTGCAAGCCACTTACAACTCTCTGCTGTGCATTTGCTATCGTTTCAGGATATGCATTTCCCTTTCAGGTTCTGGAAAATACTTGTTTTCAGTGTTGTACAAAATGGCCTTCAATCTCAAAGTACTTTTTATGTCCAATGACATGTTTGACAGAGACACAATTGTAGAAATATGTCTTTCAGGCATGTAAAAACAAATAAAATACTCTTCTCCCAACCACTGTGCCTTTCCTGTACTGAGCTTGCTGCTTTTCCCCTTTCAAGGTTCCCAAATACATGTTTACTGTAGCTTTGAGAAAATCATGGAGTCAGGAGGGTAGTGGCAGGCTGGAAATGCATATCTCTATTCTTGCTGGTTTTTAGATGTTTGACAGAGATGGGGGTGTAGCTATGGGGGAGGGAGGAATTAGTGCATTGCTCCCCCAAATAAGAATTATGCCCTTTCCATGCAAGTTTTTTCACTCCCAATTACTACCATTGCAGTAACTTAAAACATCACTTGAGTATTTTTAAATACAGTTTAGGCATCCAAAGAAAAGGGACAGGAAAGTTCCAAGGGATTGTGAATGTAGCAAACAGAGGAGTTCTTATATAGGAATGATTTTTAGTGTGTCACTCTCTGCACTACTAGAAATGTGGTGACTGAAGGAAAAAATCATTTGCGGGGGCCATAATTCTTATTTGAGGGGGGAAAGCCCTTATTCCCTCCCCCTTTGTAGGTATATCCTTGACAGAGATCCTCATTATCTTCGAATATCTACCTTAATTATAAATCTTACATCTTTAATGGAGTATTGTTGATCACCAAACAAACTGTTCTCCTTTTTTCTTTCTTTCTTCCTCTCCATTCATTTTGTATGATGGATTTTTATTAGGTGTCATAACTCAAAAGATATTTTAGGGAAAAGTCTTGGAGATCTGCAAAAACAGTTTGTTGAGATACTTGCTCATTTACAGCAAGAAAATGAGGCATCCCAGGCCAGAGAGAGAGAACTTCAAAAGGAGATGGTATCTCAACAAGCTAAGCTGGAAGAAGAACAGGAAAAATACCAACTGGCCTGCAACAGAGCTGCTGAAGCCAAAGTAAGAGAAAGGCAAATTAGGCAGAGAAGTGTGAAAATAAGGGAATGAGAAGCATTCCAAAGATGCTCAATCATTCAGTCTCTTTATATTGTAGTTATAGACCCAAACAATAAATAAAACTAAACATGGAAAACAACATAGAATATATGTTTAAATGGTTACAAAACATCGATAATTTATAGTATCTAAAATATTTAAGCTGTGTCTAAAATAGAATGTGCAGCTCAGTATGTGACCTTTACAGTCTTTATGGTTAGTAAAAATGTTACATCATATTTCCCTTTTTCTTGCATTTTACTTTCAGATTAAATCTGAGAAAAAACAGAATGCGACCCGAGTTCGACAGCTAGAGAATGAAATCCAGCATCTAAGTGAAAAGCTGAAGAGCATGGAAGAAATCCAAGGGCTCACAGATCAACAGCTTCAAGAAGCTGAGGAGGAGAAAGAAAGACTTCTTGGTCAACTGGAAGAGCTGGCAAACAGGGTAGGTCTGCACATTTTGAAAAAGATGAATAGTTTAGAACTTGTTCAACCTGGTACCCTCCAAATATTCTTGAGTTCCAACTTCCAGAATTCTCCAAATAGGAGCAATAGCCTAATGTAGTATAAAGTATTCCCTGTTCTTTTCTGTAAGTAGTAGTATAGCACATCACTAGGACAACAGAATTCCCAAATATTTATGTAAATATTTTAGATACTTTAAATTGTGTTTAAATTCCCAACAGAAATTGGGAAAGGCCAGTTTGAAAGTAAGTTGTAAGTTCTACACAACACTTTAAAAGCATATGGTTTTAATGTGAAATGTTTGCTGTGAAAAACAAACATACTACACTCCAGCAGTTGCAACTGTTACATTGTTTTTCATGTCCATTGAATGGTGCTTTCTTCCCTTTCAGAAAAAAGTTGAGGATGCCAGGGCACAAATGCAATTCCTTGACATTGATAAAGAGCTGAAGGAGTTAAAGAGAGCAATATCGGCATCAGATAAACAGGCGACAGCAGAGCTCTGTGCAGCTAAAGATCAACTACGATCACTTCGTGGGACTGTATCCAGAATTAATCAGGAGCGCACTGAGGTACAATATGGTAGAACTGTACACTTATACACTATGGCATTCTCGGGATGGCAGGTGCAATAATCCACCACACTTGGGCTTTATCCCCAAGCGCCAACCCATGCTAGCAGGAGCCCACGTTCTTTTCAGTTATAGCTCAGTTACAGCCATTGAGACTCCCTCCTTCTCTGGCAGTTTAGTTATCTAGCTTCCTCTGACTGTACTTCATATGTATTATCTACACTTATCTTCCTTTATTTATCTCCTCCCCCATTTCTTTTGTTATTAATTATATCCATGGGAGGGTGTGGATCACTGCTCCTACCATCCCAGAATGAACCTTCTCGGTAAGTATAATTTCTCATTTTCTATATGCCATATGGAATATCATATGGCTCTTATAATTTGGGCATAAATTTCAACTATAAATTGAAGTGTGAAAGAATGTAATGATTTTTAGTAATAAAATATACATTTGTTAGTAGGATGGATGCAGTACCTTACTACTTAGTGAAAGAGGAACAAAGAAGGAATTGAATCATTACTTTGTCTAAGATCACCTTTCTATTCTAGGTGCTTCAGTTCTTATCTGAAATTATTACAGCTCCAAGTTATGGCCACCATCTCTCAGTCACTCTTTAGCATTTTAATAATAAGATCCAGGCAATATTGGACTTCATTAAATAGGCAGAATATATTGGAACTCTCTGCAAATGAATTCGGCTGGAGTAGTACAAATGCAAAAGAGTAGCTCATTAATCATTCTTTTCACATAAGACAATGAACAAGACACACATCACATTTATAGAGCTTTCAGTCTAATGTCAACACATAATTCCAGCAAATGTTTGAAATAAATTAATACAACATCTTTCTTTCTTTCTGAACTGCAGGAACTTCAGGAAGCAGAGAAATTCTGTATGCAGGCCAATCAGGCTTCTCAGGATCTTGCCAGGGCAGAAGCAGAAATAGAACTATTGCAAAAACTTCTGAAAGAGAAGGAGGAGCAAGTATGTTATCATTCAATTTACTCTGAACATTCCTAAGGAACACCAAACATAGGAGCAAAAGTGAAACCTAACTAGTTATAAGCCAGAGGTACCAGATTCACTTTTATGTCTTCTAGTGAGGCCTTAAAATATGAATGAGGGCTGGTTTTCAGGAACAATTAGTGGATTGAGGTAGATCCCAGAGTCAGATGAAGGTGTTGGTCATGACATAGTTGCCTTGGGAGAGCAGTGAGGATATGCCATGTGAGTCTCTAAATTTCTTCACTAAAGTTTCAGATATTAGCAAAGTAGTTGACTTTGTCACACAATCTTAAGTGTTCAGTTTTGTTAAACTTGTATGCAAGGTCAAAAAGGGTTGACTGAGGTGTTCTTGTATCATTTCAGTATGAAATGGAAAAAGCTGTTGCTGAAACTACTGCTTCCTGTTCTCAGAAAGAGGAGATTGATAAGTTAAATCAGCTTCTGAAATGCCACAAAACAGAAATTGACCGACTGCGCAGTGCATTAGATCAGGCCAGGGCAGGTAATATTTTCTCTCCAATTTCTTTTTCCTCCATAGTTGTTTTTAAACACATTTTAAAACACATTCAGATGTATTTCCATGTTTCTGCAGGCCAGTATCATGTACTGAGAAAGTCATTCCAAACTAGTATATTTCCATGATGGAAGGAAATTTCCATAATTTCTGTGATTTTGCTTATCATGAGGAAGGGAAAGGAGTTGAATGGGACACTGAATCTCCTTCTTCTGACCTATGGACATACTGGAAATATACAGGCTTGGAACTGCTTTCTCAGTGTAAGCATTTAGTTGCTCAATCTGATTGATAGGTTCTTTCATTTGCCTGTAATCTCACACATACAATGAATTAAAAATCTAAATTGTCTTGCAGGCTCCCAAGAGGAAATTAGCAGCATTTTGAATGAAATTGCAGTACTAAAGCATGCCATCTCTCACCAGAATGATGCTATCGCCAGCATAATGGAGCCGCTCAAACAGAGGGGACACTTGTTTTATGTCCCTTCATCATCACAAGTATGAAAACTAGACATTTGATGGGAAAGAATCAGAGACAGATATTATTTTCTCATGGATCTTTTAAAGTGCTTAAATGAATTTAGAAAGGTGGATTGGAGATTAATTTTCCATGGAAATTATCTGTAGTTGGCAAATGTCATTTTATTTTTGGCATGAGATGACTTCTGTCTTGCAGACTTTTCTGGCTCACTGTGGGTGAGAGTGAAGGTATATACTCTCAGAGACAAGAGTCCCTTTGGGCACATGCAGCCAAAAAAATTAAAACATCTGTACTGTATCCCAATCCCTCAACTTGCTTCATTTCAGCAGCTTCATTTAAAAGAGAACAAAAAAATTATCTCCTCTGCATCACTATTACTAAACAGTAAGAAGTCAGAAAGTGCTGCAGATCTATCTGAAATCAATGAGTGATCAACCAGTGGATCCCAATCTGTCATCTACCAACTCCTGTTTTATTTCAGATTTTTCTCTTGCCTCAACACTAGCTGCTCTGTAAACACAAGTTCTCCAAAATTAGTCACAGCTAGTTGCACTAAGAGAGAGCCAGTGTAGTGTAGTGGGTCTGAGCATTGGACTAGGATACTGGGAGACTAGGGTTTGAATCCCTACTCTGCCATGGAAACTGGATGACCTTGAGCAAGTCACACTTTCTCAGAGGTCAGTTTCTACAAAAGGAGCAGATGGTCAGTTACTCATTGGCTATATTCATGTGAAAATGGGGGACAAGTCCTCCAGGAGGTCCTTAAATAGCAATATTTGAGGAATTCTGAGAACAAATTTAGATGTAAACTATCGATACATTAGTCTCTTCTGCAGATGGGAGCACCTCTTCCACACGCTGCTGCTTCTTTAATTGTAAAACATAAACATGAGGTAACATATGATTGTAATGCTTAAACATGTTACCACCTTGCTTTGTAAGAAACAGTCTTCAGGTTTGTACTGTGGGCCTCCAAACCTGTTATGCAAATCAGTAGCATCTTGCAATGTGTTGCAGCTTGTCTTAAGCCAGTGTCCCAAATGACTCAATTGACTTAATCATACTGGGTAACCATGTTAATAGGCCTCTTTCTTACAACTGCTCCTTATTTATTCATAAATATGTGCACTATGTTTTTCTGACTGAGGTGTATACTTTTTGACAACAGTGTTGTGCCATATTTTACTTGAAGGTATTGCTGACCGGATTAAGGAACTACCCAAAAATTATATTGTCCCATATTTTGACATTCGTAACAGAAGCTGGGCCCTGGAGAGTATTGTGTTCTCCCTTTGGCAAAATTACTAGGGCATTTAAATACCCCTGTTTCCCTGTTTAAATTTGATTGTCAGTTCCTTATTTTGAATCAAGGAGCGGGAAGAGGACTCATAGATGACAATAGGTAATATTTTTCATGAAATGTTTAACAATGTTGTTGCTTGTTTGTTTCTCAAATTCTCTTAAAGGCATCGACTCCTGCATCTCAGAGTACCAAAGATTCTGGTGTTGGTTTACAATGTCCTATGTCAACCCCAGTCAAAAAAGGACTTGGAGAGAACAAGCCAAGCAAGAAGGAACGTTCAGCCTCCCCTACCATCAGAGGATGTCGGTTGCATACTCCAGTGAGGAATGGCCTACAGGAATCTGTCTTCAATGAAAGTAAGTCAGTTCAGCTATCATGCCATATCTGATGGTTGTTTCTGTACTTTTTTCAGAACTGTTTGCCAAATACAGTTTCTCCTATTGCTCTAAGAGGGAAAAGCATGAGTTTCCACTACATAGCTGTTAAAACCACAAGTGACTAGTTGTGGTCAAAAACCCAATAATGCTATTATTCCACAGGCATACAAATTATAGCCTATATCTTTGCAGTCTTACTCAGAATTAGATTCCACTGGTGTTACTAGTTCTGCCATCACAGGATTCTGCTCTTTAAAAGTTAGTGCAAGCAGTGTCTACTGAGGCCACCTCTTTTTTGCCAGCATTTCTGTACATCCTTCTTGTTGAACAGAAGCAACTCCCCAGCTTATTCATTGCTATTTCTTCTGGAGATAATTGTTGTTGTTGTTGTTTTAAATGACCTACATACTGGCCCAGATGAAGCTTTCAAACTGGCACATACAGTTGCATATAGCTGCAATAAAATTAGACAGATGCAAAGCCATTTTGACAACAAATAACATCATAGAATCATAGAATTATAGAGTTGGAAGAGACCACAAGGGCCATCCAGTCCAACCCCCTGCCATGCAGGAATTCCTGATTAAAGCATCCCCGACAGATGGCCATCCAGCCTCTGCTTAAAGACCTCCAATGCAATGCTGATATGCAATGCTTATTGTTCTGCAACAATCAGCTTAGAATTGTTTCTGCACTCTGCACTTGTTCTCTTGGAGATGGATGTTTTTGGCTTTTTGTGCCTGTGTTTCTATTCCCAGATTTCTTGACAGTATTCTTAAGCTTTCAGGTCAGATGTTTTTGTTGTATTTTCCAATGCAGGGAACCAAGAAGGAGGTCAGCTGAACATTCATGATGCCTCTTCCTTTGTACCACCTCCTGGGTCAGTCATTTATACTCTCCTGCCAGATGGTGCTCCAGCACCACCGGGAACAATTGTATATTGCCCACCTCCTCCGTCCATACCAGCCAATGGAGGAATTCTTGCTCCAACTACAGTGGTACATGGTTCGCCTCCTGTTGGGGCTCAGCTTGTTTATTATTCTCCTGTTCCTGCTAACTGTTCAGTGTCTCTTGTTCCTGTTGGAGTACTTCATTGCAATATCCCTGAACATCACAACTTGGTAAGATTCTTGGCTTGCCAGACACCAGTTCATGAAACTCAAATAAATGTCTTAATGTTATGGATGAAAATTGGAATGTCTGCTGGTTCTCCTCTCCAGCCAGCCATGTCATTAGGTTGCTTTAAACAAGCTACTCTAGCTATACCCCACCTGTAATACAGGAATGATAAGCATTGCTAAGTTTTGCTACAAAAATGCTATGCCCTATTAATAATAGGACACCTAATAAATCTAGATCACCAGTTCATAATTTTAAAAGATGACTGATTCTTGCTTTCTTTTCACTATACACTTCAGACTTTCTCTTCCATAATCTATATTTCCTATTACTGAGAACATGGTAATTACCATCTTTTATATAAAACACTTGAAACCTCAATAACTACTACAAATGGATACTTGCAACACAATTTTCCAGGTTTCCATTCTGTATTTGGGGTGATATATAGTTGAGATTGAGATACTTGTCTCCACAGACACTGAACAGTCATGGGACTGTGTCTCTCTAGCATGCATCTGGTGTATTTTCTTACATAATACATAATACACCATTATGCTGTGCCATATACAATGACCTGGCTTAGAAGTCAGAGGCCACATGAAGAAGTGTCTTTCCATCATGAACGACTTTGCAGCATTACACTATGTTCATATTTGTCTGTTGCAGGAAAATGAAATCTTAAGGCTAGAAGACAGTATAGACAAGTTAAAGTCTCAAAAGCAGGAAGGCAGTTCTCCTAG
This sequence comes from Phrynosoma blainvillii, assembly GCA_026167975.1. Classification (NCBI taxonomy): domain Eukaryota; kingdom Metazoa; phylum Chordata; class Lepidosauria; order Squamata; family Phrynosomatidae; genus Phrynosoma; species Phrynosoma blainvillii. The sequence continues at coordinate 5,791,380 of JANUYF010000011.1, forward strand.
ATACTCCCATCATGATCATAACAGAGAGATGGAAGAATTGCACCAAGGCATTCAAGATCTGTTGACTGAAAGAGAAGAGCTGGAGCACCAAGTAACAGAGCTACGTAGGATAGCCCAGAAACGAAATAAACGCAAGTAAGGAGACTGTCTCGAGGATATTGTTTGCCTTTCTTTTCTTTGAGCCTGCCCACTGTCTTAATGATAAAAGGCCTGTAGCTTTTTTCTTCTACCTCTGTGATAAAACTAGTAGTTTGGGATACATTGGAAGTGGAGAGTGGGACAACATTTGGAATTCCTAGGAGCAAACATTACCTTTTCTGGCATCTATTATCGTTAGGGAAGATAGCATGGATTGGGTAAAATGGGAAAAGGGGTGTGGGTTTCATCAAAAGCTTCCCTTGGCTTTATTTATTTTTTAAGGTAATTAATAATCCCTCTTGTGTTTTAGAGACTTCCTTGATGGACAAATAAGTGGCCTCCTTTCAGAGTTGGAGTTAGAGAAATCTCTACAGCACCATGGGGACATTGTGGATGAAATCAAATGCATGGAAAAAACCCTCTTGAAGCGACGGGCAGAACTCCGGGAAGCAGACAGACTTCTGGCTGAAGCTGAAATTGAACTTGAAAATACACGAGGAAAAGTAATTTTTGATTTTGTGTGTTTCAAAAAAAGGCATCAAAACTCAAAATTGCAAACGATACCATAAGGCAGTTATCATGGGGGTTTTGGCAATATTTGTTCAGAGGGGGTTTGCCATTGTCTTCCCTTGAGGCTGAGAGTGTATGACTTGCCCGGGGTCACCCAGTGGGTTTTCATGGCTGAGCAGGGAGTCAAATTCTAGTCTCCAAAGTCGTAGAAAACATTCAGACCACTACACCATGCTTATTCTAGTGGATTATTTTTTGTTATTCTACTGATTCTTTGTAATATACAGGCAGCCCTCCATATGCACAGATTCTATATCCAAAAAGCCAAACTTTGATTTTGCCATTTTGTATAAGGGACAGCATTTTACTGTGCCACTGAATATAATGGGACTTGAACATTCATGGATTTTGGTATCCATGGTGGATCCTGGAACGAAACACCAGCAGATACTAAGAACCCACTGTACTTCTCTATGCTGATTACAATAAGCAAATGTAATAATAATAGGGAGCCTGCTAATTTGAATAGAAACATTCTTCTCAAAATATGTATATATATATTTTTCTCTAGACCAAAGACACCATCCAGAAATATAACAGTACTAAACAGCATTTGTCTCAAACTGAAAAAGAAGCCGAAGAGCTGGAACGACGGGCTCAGGAGATGGCTGTGAGGCTTGTAAAAGCAGATCAGCAGCTAAGGTAAACGGTGGAGCTATGTTAAGTCACACTGTTCAGCCCTACATAGTAGGGTGTCATCTTGTGGCTTTTGAGGCACTTGTGGATTCTGAGTAGGTCCCATGTGACTCATTCCAAGCTTCTCCTGAGGATATGCTGAGAAGGGCTGTGGAAGAGGGATGTGACATTCATCTTGATCAGTGTCTTGTGGCTGTTGGCCTCAAGAAGATTCTTAAGATTTGAGTCTTTTTGCTTATACCCTGTATAAAACTGAAAGAACTGTAAGAACCTGAGCTAGTAATCATGGACAGGTAACCAGCAATAAACAGACATTTTTATGAATATATTTCAGATTGCTTCAGGCAGATGCAAAGGACTTAGAACAACACAAGATGGAACAAGAAGGGGTTCTGAATGAAATCAACAAAGTCGTATCAGCAAAAGATTCTGAATTTCAGTCCTTGAGCCAGAAGATTGAAATATTGACCGAAATGTAGGTTAGACTGGTTTTGATTTGCAATTATCAAGTATGGGAGGTATTTTTTTAAAAAACACACACACTAAATTCAAGTATTTGAGGAATCTTCGTTTTTCATCCACATTGTATCTATTTAATCTCTCACTAATTCACACTGCTGCCAGTGCTCAGAATATTGTACTCTACAGAGGGATATAAAGAGCCATGCAAACGTAAATAAATCAAATGAATCTGGCATTATCTCTTGAAGGATGCCTGCACTCAGAACTGCCTCCGTCTCTACACAGCTCTCTCCTATCTTTGTGCTTGGTGATGTGAAGGGCTAGAGCAGTGGTTGCCAAACTTTGGTCCTAAAGGTTTTGTTTTTTTAGATTTAAACTCCCAGAAGACCCAGCCAGCTTGGCAACAGTCAGAAATTTCAGGAGCTGAAATCCAAAAACCTGAGAACCAAAGTGTGGGAATTACTGGACTAGAGCCTTCAATTGGGCATCTTACCAGAACCATCAAATCTGTATAGCTTCTTTCCATTGTCTCTCAACTTTCTCTGATGTTTACTTTGGCTACCAGTGCACCAGGCCCTAAAAGTTTCAGTATGATGGCAGCAAATATGTGCAGCCATGGACACATGGGGTTCATGAGTGGGACTGAACCAGTGACATTTCCAGGCTGGTCAGATTAGTATGTATTGCTTGTTCACTTAGCAATTTAACTGAGCACCAATGGACTACTTGGTATATAAACTTCCTTCAAAAATTATTTTAATCCCAAACTCTTCTAGTCTTCAGAAGCTTCAGGCAAATATACAAGTTGCTGAAGGCAATGAAGACCACCATCTCCACATCCTTAAAGAAGCAGAACATATTCTTCAGAGCAAAAAGAGTGATCTAGAGAGGCTGAAGGATGAAGTGAGTAGAATTAATGGTGTGGAAAAAACAGTTTGATCCATCCCATCCTGTGATATTGATGTCCTAGTCCCAGGACAGGAATGAGAAGTAGAAAGCTTTGCTAAAGAGCAGAGAAGAGGAAATGAACCCATCTTATTAATGCAGTTGTCAAATTTCAAGTCACTGTAAAAAAACTGACAATAACAAGAGACCTTCTTCTGCAGGTTTATGTTCCTGGTTTGGAATGAGGAGGCATTTGAATGAGTTAATCCTTCCTTCCACCAGGAAAGGCAGAGACCATGTGAGCCAAGTGTTTTTCACCTAGATAAAGCCCCCTATAACTTTCTCAGATAGTTCAGAATGCATGGCACATTGGAGAGGAAAGGGAAGAAAGGTCAGTCAGATTAAGCCGGGGTGGACAGATGAATACAAAAACAGGAAGAGAGTTGGAGGTTGGGAGGAAAGATGGTCCTGTGATAAGGGAAAAGGGACTTGGGTGGGAGATAGGAAGAACATTTTTAGTCTGAACTAGAGGATTGGTTCCTATGGAGAGGAGGTTCAAAGTGAAGGCAATAGGAAAAGAAGACAGATTTTGAACAATAAGACCATAGAGACATTTTGAAAAGAAAAAATACGTGAACAATTAAGGCAGTCAAGACATACAAGTCACATACAAAGAGACAAGGGAGATTCATCGCCTGAAGATCTATGTCTAGGCTGGAGTTCCGTCCCCATTTACTTGGGAGCATGTTGTGTTTAAGCCAGTGTGGCATGCTTGTGAGCAAACATGGCTGAAATGTCACCATTGAAAGACTTGCACACTTTTTACTTGGTCTCTGGCATTCTATGCCTAGAGAGATAAACGGGAGAGACCTTACACTTATTCCTGTTCCCTTATGTGGATAATAGTGATGGTAGTAGTCACAATGATAATAGAATTACTTAGCATTTAGGTAATGTTTTATAGGGTTCTAGATATTCAAATTATATCTGTTCCTAAAACAACCACATAAAGCTACTCATGGTTGGAAGGGGGTAGTTTTGCTAAAACAGCCCTAATAAATGGGCAACCTATCAAGCACATACAGGAGCAAAGTAGTTAGTGGATAAACCCAAGGTGATAGCCATAGATCCCATTGGAGTTTGTCTCCTTCCTGTTTTTTAAGACTGCAGCGCAACAGCAGGAGCTCCAAATTTTGGACCAAGTGCTTGGTCAAAAAGAGAAAGAGCTACATCTTCTCCAAGACAGCATCATCCAGAAAAACAGTGACCTTGCTGAAGCTCTCAGGGATGGTGAAGTTGAAGTGGCCAAAAAACAACGGCAAATAAAGGTTTGTTTAGTTACTTATTGGAGTTATCAGAAATTGGAAATGTTTTCCTGGTAGATTTGTAGTTCAGACTATTCTGTTGCTTTATCACAGATTTTTTGAATATCTAATTTGTGTTTTTTGACCTAGATTAGAAGTAGGATGTGGGAAGTTAAGTGAGGAAAAGAAATTACTTAGGTTGCAGTGCTTAATAGGGAAGAAATGTTACTGAACTTTCTAGGACTTACAGTCATAGGATTGTGCTTTTCAACTGAACCATTATATTTTTTTTAAATGGCAATGTCGGTTCTTTTGCCTAGGAAGTGAAATCATTTCTAGAAGACCTGAGTGTTCAGAAAGGTGAACTCAGTGCCCAGCTAAGTGAGAAAAGAGCCCAGCTTTCTCTCATAACACAGGAAATCCGAAAAGAGGAAGAGAAACTGCAGGACGTTCTGCACCTGATCATGAAACATAAGACAGGTATTGGCATAAACATAGTTATTGTGCACACTTAATGGCGTGCCCCCATTGATAAAAATTAAAGTGATAAGGTTGTAGCCAGATGCACCTGAAGGGCATCAGTTTGGGGAAGGCTAATCTACTCCCAACTGACAATAACCATTCAGGGTTTGAAGCAATTTGCTCTCTTTCCAACATTGTTTCCTGAGATGTTGAGTGTTAATTTCAGCTGGAGATGGCAAGAATACCCTTTATCTCATTTGATCTGGCTTACTTAGAATTTAAGTGGTTTTGTCTCTCTCATCAATCCTCAGAACTCAAGCATGTTCTGGAAAGGTTGCAGCTGAAGAACAGTGAGCTAGAAGATCTAGAAATTCAGCATAGCCAAAAAATTAACGAATTGGAAAAAATGCAAGTTGCAGTCCTGGAGGTAAGAAAGACTGGATGTTACTGTGATTCTGCAACATAGGAAGCCTTGTACAATTCAAACATAGTTAATATCAGGAGGAGTATAATCAGGCCATTAAATGAATGGCTGTATCCACTGTGCTAACTAAATCCCACTTGCTTCTGCCCATATTACATTTTTTAGAATATGTGCTGCAAGAAGATATGTTGAAAGGAAGCCAAAAAATATAAAATGGGATGCATAGATATCTTGCATCAGAGAGATGTAATTGGCAACAGCTCTGTAGTAATTGTACTCAGTAGCAAGCTTAGGTTGTTTCCTTGCCATGATTGAAATGGCTCAAACAGCAGCAATTTATGCATTGTGCAGAGGAAATGTTATTTCCCCAAGTACAAAGTAGAGTTGATTATTCAAAAAGTGTCACCTCTTTGGAGGGGGGAGGAGAGAAAGCATGACTTTGAGGAGGAGTGAGAACTCTGTACTGCTTATTACAAATAAAATTAAGATCACTATGCTTCCAATGTACTCCCCCAAAAAACCCACCCTAGAATGTATGGAGAAGTGGAGCATGTTTGTTTGTTTTTTCAAAATTAGCCATGTGGAAGAATAAGGGTGCCAGCCTATGAATGCTTTCAGCAATATGGAAATGTAATACTGTGCAGCTATGTTATACTAGACAGGAAGCAAATATAGCAAATTTGTATAAAATAAAAATACTTCCCTGGGTTTATATGTGTCTAATAATGTGTTGACTAGGAGCAATTGGAATTAGAGAATCTCCAGCAAGCATCCCAGCAACAGCGTGGGGAAGCAGAATGCCAGAGGCAGCTTCTCGAGAAGACTCGGCAAGAAGTGGAGCGACTGAATTCTCAACTCCGCAATCTTCAGAAGAGCATCAGGGCCCTGAGCAATGAGAAACAACAACTAGAGGAACACTGTGAGAGTTTGGAGGAGAAACTCTCCCAAACCAAAAGGTAAAGAAAGGAGTTAGATGAAGAAAGATATTTATGTTCTGAATGTTGTTAGAAGTTGTCAGGCAGTTTGGTGAAGGTGTTTTGTTCTGTAACACCTTGATGGCCATGGTGATCAATTCAGCTCTAAGCAGCAATCACTTCTGTGTTAAAGCTTAAAGTCTCATCTAATAGCTGGAATGACATGCTCCATCTTTCCTTGCCAAACTTGCTAAAAATACTGGTGAGAATTCTAAAGAACTCTATCTTATTCCATTTCACAGAAGCTTGGCTTCTGCTGAAGACAGCAATAAAGCTACCCTTGCTAGCAAAGAAAAAATGAACTTGGATGCCCAGAAATTGCAGTTTGACATTGACCAGCTGGAAAAACATAAAGTATCTTTGAATGGAGACATTGGAGACCTACAAAAGCATCTTCACGGTAGAGAAAAGTTTTCTAATTACCGCTGTAATAGTCATTTTTATGAGAGCCACAATATTATAACCTAGTGTATGAGAGATTTTCTTTTATCACATCTACCCTCAAATATTTCTATTTATCTTCATTACTACATTTTCTTTCAACAAGCTGTACAATGTATTTTCTTTAGAAAAAAAGGAGGAGCTGAATATATTAAGGACTGAACTGAGTGATTCCAGGCATCATCTTCAGCTACTGGAAGAGGTGGGATTAATTTAGCTTTAGTATTCAAGATACAACAGACAAACCAAAATCTACTTTGAAATATGAAGCCATTAACAAATTAACAACCTAATTCTGAACTGGTTGTGTATCCTCTTAAATTCAGAGGGATTCAGTTTCTGAATACGCATATACAGAATTAGGCTGTGATGGGATGAAGGGTACATACAAACTTAAAGATTATTATTTTTCTCCTATTTCAAGCCCTTCTCATCATGGCTCAGTAGCAAGGGTACATTTGGTAGGTTCCTGAAACATCACTGCTGCAATCTTGAAAGATCTTAAGATAATGGTTAATTGTAGCTAAGTGTTGCTGTTATTTTATCTTATTTTACCTTCTAAATATTATTTTGCTGTATGATGGCAGAATGTGAAAAATGCCACAAGGCAGAAAGAGGAGCTGCTTCAAGAACAGACAGCCCTGAAAAGCAGCATTGGAGAATATACACAGGAATGCAAGAAATGCCAAGAAGCACAAACTAAAATGGAAACCCAGCTGCAAAAAATTTGCAAGGAAATAGAAGGGCAGAAGCTGGAGCATGCTAAACAAGAGAAGGTACCTGATTAATCCACTCTGTTGGGCAATGCTAAAGTGTTCAGCATGTTGAAAAAACCCACACTGAGCATAATATAAGAAGAAAAATGCTCTATTTTTCTGAGTCAGATCAGTGGCCTAACATCATTCCTGTCTGATGGCCAATCTTTAAAGCCAGTTGAGAGTGTCTTGGGCCAGTGGGTCATTTAGCTTTGATATTTTAAATTTAAAATGTCAGGAACTTAACCCTTTGGCCCTTCTCTGTTGCACACACATTCTTTAGTTCAACTGTTGCTCTGTAAATGGAATTGATTCCTAAAACCTATGTGTGAAAGACATGGTATTACTGCCTCTTTACAAATGATCCGTTTGATAAGATAAGAACTCACCAGCCATGCTGATATGAGGGAACGCATTCAGCCTTGCATTTTCCAGTTCTGATTGTCAGAGGCTCCTCAGGGTCTCAAACAAATATTCTCCTTGACCTTCTTGAGTAGCAGTGGCAGTAGTCTATGTGCAAAGCAGGTGCTCTGCCACTGAACTCAGTTCCTTTGTGGACCCAAATACAGTAAAATGGTTTCACCCTGAATGTGAATTAATGTCTACTCCCAGAGACTCCATAAAATGGTTTTCTTGAGTCTATCAACACAAATCTCTCCTTTTATATAATTTCCTTCCACCTGTGCAACACTCTTGGGGGAAGTAAGAGAAAGAATACTGTCTCCAAAGAGCAACATAGGAACAAGTCCCTGACCCCTGTTAACTAACTGATACATGTGATTAAAAGGGGAGGAAATATTCTGCCTAAAATGCATCAAGCTCTGTCTTAAAACAAAGGAGGATTGGGGGGCCCTGGGAACTTTATGGGATGAGAGAAAAATAAGGTGGGATATTTCAATCAACAAATAGTACGTTTTGGCCTGCTGTCTCTGGCTAGATCCTTCAGCACCTCAGGAAGGACACACAGCTTGAAGAAAAGAAGCTGGAGGAATGCACGGCTAAACTGAAGGATCGGAAGCAGCAGCTGGGACAAGAGCTGGCTGAACAGGAGCGCCAACTGGAGCAAGTGATTGCCAAAGTTCAAGAGGCAGAAGGACAAATCCGAAAGCTTCAGGAAGAGGAATCCTGGCGCTTGACGCTTGAAGAATCCATCAACAAAACTCGTATGTTAGACCTTAGGCTACAGCCACTGATATTTTGGTATATATCAACTAATAGTTCTGTTCAGTCCCTAGGGGCCCAGATAGCAATATTTTCAGAACAAGCCCTTATAGAACTTGTGTGATACTTAGGCCTCATTTTAGACCTGGGAATCAGAGTTTCAAATGCAAGCTGCCATGTAGCTCACTGTGTGGCCTTAGTCACAAAGAGACCCCAGTGAGATAGCTTCAAAAACTGTTCAGACTATCTTGAGGAAGGAGCAGGAGGAATCCACAACTGTGAGGGTATGTCAGCAGTTGCGGGCTGAAATTTGGTACGTCTGTGACTTTTCTGGTGACCCAAGCTTAATTGATCTGATTTCAGGTCACCAGCTCTCTGAAAAAGAACTGAAGCTGCAAGAAAAAGTAGATGAGGTTTTATCCCTCCAGCGGAAGCTCGAACTCTCAAAGGCTGAGGAGAACATGCTTCGTGACAAGATCCAAGCAGAGAGAATAAAGGCCGAAAAGCAAATTGCAAGCCTGAAGGAAACTATCAAAACTCAGAGGGCACAGTTCGAAACATCTCTTCATGTATGTTCTTACTATGTTGAAAGAATGTTTTCAATTACTTCAATTATGTTTTTCTTTAGGGAGAGCAAGCATTGATAAGAGCCTTTTTTGGCCCCATTCAGCCAAGGTGCACTCATGTTCAACACACGTTTTTTAGTGTTCAGAATATTTCACCTATGTTACAACAATAATTTTTATTAAAATCCTGTAGGTCAGTATTGTAGATGGAGAGGGTGTTTCTTAGCTCAGACAACCTCCTGAATTTATGAGAGAGAAATTTGACCTGGATATGTTCTGGGTCACAGTTTAGTTACCCCACTGCTCTTCCTTGGATGCTTCACCATACTAGGGATGGGAAGAATATTTACTGTTACTCATTGTCTGGCTGGGGGAAAAATCCTGACACTTGGAAAACCTCATTGAGAAGAATAGCACAGTACTAAGGCTTCTGGGGGATTATTCTTCACAAAAACACAATGGTTTTTTTTTGTAGAGAAACAGTTCCTACACAGAAAAAACACGCATATTTCAGCACAGAATGATTTCCTATAGAACTTTAGGATGCATTAATATGGAGAGAATATTTTGTAGAAATACTGCTTTTTCCTACAGTGAGGAGAAAACAATGGAAATAATTCATCCTTGAATATGAGGGCAAAGTAGTTATACACCCCTGCACTGCACATACATTACTTAATGTCACTTGCCTTGGCCTTAGTCCCATCCAAGGGATGATTGTTTCCCCATCCATCCATTTTGTTTTATTTATTTTTTTAGGAACAGAAACTGGAGAACCATTTGTTGCAGAAGGAAGTGGCTTCATTAGAACAAGTAGCACAAGACAACCACCAGCGAGCAAAGCAATTGATGAGGGATCTTGGCCAGATTGAAGAGGAATATGTGCAACTTAAGTCACAGGTATTGGCCTGGATGCCACCACTGACCTTCCTTTAACTCAGTTTACACCAGGTAAAGCAGGGATGACGCCATCAACTTTGTGTTTTGGTTGCCTGGTCCCCTGAATCTTCCCGTTCTCTTGGTTGGAATCTGTATCAAACAAAACAGCAGAAATGAAATCCTTCTCAAATAGGGAGCCCACTGGTGGCTCTGTACATTATTGCTGATAGTTTGTCTAGGGCTTGCCTAGTGCCTGCACTGAATTTTGTTGGTAAATGGGCCAATAGTTCTTGCTAGTTTCCAAGTGCCTCTCTTGTCCTTGTATCCTGTTACTTAGATGAAGAATCAAGAGGATTTGGAGAAATGTCAGAAGGAGCTGAAGGGCACAGTGAAGATGCTGAAACTGGAGGTGAAAGACAAAATTAGGACCGGTTTGAAAGATCTGAGTCAGTCTCCTCCAGGACTGCTGCAAGATCCAGACACTCATTGTGAAGCAAATGGAAGACCTCAGAATGACATGGAAAGTCTGAAGGAAAACTATCCCTTCACAGACAGTGAGACAAGAATGCGCTGCTTTGATGAAAAGCTGGATCTAGCCAAAGTCCACATCACGGTAAACACACCCCTACTAAAATCAATGTTAAAAGTCAGTGCTGTTTCAGTTATCAGCATGCTGTGCAAATATAAAAAACAAAAGTCACCCTTCCTGTATTCAGGCATGGCACAATCTCTTTCTGGAACAGGAATCCACAGATCTTTCTCACTCTTAATGACATCTGCATTGGAAATTCACATATACAGGAAGTTTTTCTCACAATGGCTGAAATCCTTATCCATGTGCAACTTCCCTTGTGGAAGAAGTCGGACATTTTTGTCTGATGCAGAACATCTACATTCAGCTCAGGGCTATGGAAGCAGAACTGTGTATATAGTGCCATTTTGTGTCCATACGCCCAACCAATCAATTGTGCATTTAGAGGTGCTGTTGCACAATATTGCCCACCTAAGATTGGGTAGCACAACTGTGTCATTCCTCATAGAGTATGTAACCTCATTGTAGGGTCTCAGCCATTGGCTGCTGGAAAAGCTCCTCCTCCCTTCCATCTGCTCTTCAAAAAACCAAGTTTCTAAAATTCTGACCTAAAATCTAGCAATCTGCTTCCTAAAAAATTTAAACCCTAGCCTTCTTAGGAGTTCTGGAAGCTTATAAGCAAGGTTCCATAATTGAACGGAGTAGCTGCAGATGCATTATATTCCTAACTTGTATTTAGCAGTGGCTTCTACTCCAAGACCTATGTTAATCTGTGCTGTCAAGACAACCTTCTGTGTTTTATATGTAGTTCACAAGCACATGTAAAGGGATGTCAGCACCCCATTATAGGTACTTGACACCTCTGGAACTGCCCGCCACTAGACTGCGCAAAAATTTCTTGTAACGTTCTTTTTTCCTCTCAAGGACGAGCAGTGGCGTGGCAAGGTGCGCCGAGAAAAACTGCAGCACCATGAAGATCGGCTGAAGGTAATAACAGCACATGTCTAGTACTACTATCCTTGCGAAGTTTCAGTGATGTAAGAGAGAATGTTTTTGTTCTATGTTCGAAGGCCTCTAGGGGCTATTTTAACTGGGTAATACACTGATTGGTGAGATGGAGTGAGTGTCCCTTCTCTTTAGGGCAAGGGTGGGAGACTGCTGTTGATGAGAGTCTAGCTTTTCTGCAGGCTGGAGCCCTGTGGATTGCTGAAAAACAAGCAAACGAAAGTGGAAGTGGATGGAAGACAACTTTTGTTTTTGAAAAATTGAGTATTTTTTAAATGTTAAATGGGCTGAATGTTGCGAGCCCTGGTTTAGCGGGAGGGAATTCCTGGAGAACGCCTATGGTATTCATTGTCATAGAATCGGAGAACTGAAGAGTTGGAAGTGACCCCAGTCTCATTAAATACAGGAAGTCCACATCCAAAGCATCCCTGAGACATGGCCATCCAGCCTCCGTTTTAAGGCTCCAGCGAAGCAGAGTCCATAACCCTTTGTTGTTGTGTGCCTTCAAGTCGTATCTGACTTATGGCAACCCAAAGGATTTTCTTGCCAAGATTTGTTGAAAAGGGGGGGGGGGGTTGCTATTGCCTTTCCTTGATGCTGAAAGAGTGTGACTTGCACCCACAGTCACCAAGAAATTTCCATGGCTAAACAGGCATTCAGCTCCTGTTCTCCAGAATCATAGTCCAACACTCAACACCATACTGGCTTTCTCCATAACCTTCTGACTGTAGGGCATTCCATACATTGAGGGTTTGTGGAAGCACAGCAGCGTGTTTGATGGAAAGGTGCATATAGGAAAATAGTGGTCAGCTGGGGGAACAGAGTAACCAGTAATGGTCCCATCACTAATTCCCTTGCCTTGCCTCTTGCCTAATAGTGTCGGCCATTGGTATCTGCTGAGGTTTGGTTCCAGGATCTCCCGTGGATACCAAAATCCATGGATGCTCACGTCCCATTAAATACAATGGCATAGTAAAATGGTCTCCCTTATATCAAATGGCAAAATCAAGCTTTGCTTTTGGGAATTTATATCTTTTTTTAATATTTTCAAGCCGTGGATGCTTGAATCCGTGGACATGGAAGGCCAACTACTACCTCTACTCCTTTTGCCCAAAACATCTTTCCGTCTTTCAGTTTCTTTAGTATTTTCTGATCTCCCCCTTAATTTTTGAGCAACATCCATCATATAAACTGTACAGATTCACGACTTGTTCTGTCTTTCCTTGCATGCATGGGGGGGTGGAGGAGGGCAAAGTTCTAAAAAGTGCATACAGCTTTGCCTTTATAGCAATATTCATCTCATAAACTGTAAACTGACTCTGGGCTCACTGTGTTTGTTGTTCAGGCTCGGCTTCGGCAATGCATGTCAAAGCAAGTGGAAGTGTTAATTAAAGGAAAACAGCAGACTGAAGGCACCCTCCACAGCCTGAAGAGGCAGGTCGACGCATTAGATGAACTGGTTAGCAGCAATTCGACCGATTCGCTCTTTCTGTCCTTAAACTCCTCAGGGTTGACAGACTCTTTGCAGGAAGAGCCGAACCTTATAAAGAACCAGGTAAGCTTTTCTACGAAGGCGAATGTTTTTACTCGTCTGCATATGAGAGCCTTTGTTTTTGTTTGAAGATGAATAATCCTGTCTTTGGATCAAATCATGTTTGCAAATGAGGGTTGGGAATTCCTACTCTGGCTGGTGGCGGAGGCCAAGGTTTTTCTTTCTTTTTTGCTGCCCTGAAGTAACTGTTGGGACAGAGTTATTTCTTGCAAGCTCCTTGCAACTCTTTCACCAGTGGCAAGGCTAAGTTTCCTATTAGGGTGTAGGGCTTTTTGGGAGGAGAGATAGTCTGTAGTAGCCTTACCTCCCCTGGCTGGTAATAAATGGCATGAAACTTTATCTCAGCATCTGCTCCTACTAACATTGTCTCTGGCACTGGCTTTTCTTGTGCACATTTTTCTGACACAGTCTGAAATGATTTGACCATAATGGTATGTGAGGTCCTAACAGAGAATTTTGATATGCTCTAGTTATTTCATTCCCTAAGGCATACCTTTAACTTGCCAGTTTCAAGAGTTGTAGTAATCATTAGTCTCTTGCATTTATGTTTATGTCTGAAACACTCAGGTTGTAACTGTGACACAAGTTTAAACACAATTTACTGTTGGAACTCTGATTTCTCTCCTAGTCTGCCAGATCCCCTTCCAGGAGAATAACTGGTATTTCATCACAGACTCAAGTCACCCATCAGTACAACGCATAATCCGTCAAAGCAGGTAGGATGAAACTGGTATCATTGCTTTCCTTGCCCTTTGATATTGTTTGTAGGTAGCATTGTTTATGGCAAAATAAAATTCATCTTTTTTAATTGTAGAAAAGCAGTGACATACACAACTAATGTTGGAGGGACCAGTGCCAATAATATGGGTTCAAAAGTATCGGAAGATGACTACCTCATTTGCTTACATGTCCCGGTCAACAGTCCTTGAGACTTTTCAGCTATGAGCTCAGGTTTCATTCCTTCCATGGATTTAGTTGAATGTTCTGTTTTTAAGAACTGTGACATCTGTAGTGGTATGTGTACAACCTATCTGAAGCACTGAAAATTACAGCCATGAACATCTGTGTACATTTGATAGAGATGCATGGATTTATTTATATATGGGTAAGCATGTTTAAGGTTTTCACCAATGTTGAAGGAAAGTTTTCTATTGGATAAAATATTTTCTTAATAAAAGGTGATAAATTATTGTTTACATCTTCTGTTTTCTTTGTCAAACAAGGAAAAAACTGAGTGATGGGTAACTCCAGTATATCAAACTACACTAGAGTCATTGAATCTATTTTTGAGTGATGAGCCAACACACAGATACATCTAATCGATTCAGTGGCTGTACTCTAGTTAGGATTAAAGCCCATATTCGTCAAACGTTTACAAGGACTTCGTTTTTAACTAAATGCTGAACTCAACCTACATAACTGAACTTTAAAAGAGTAGGTTGTCCTCATATGCTGAGGTGATGAACCAATACTTTTAAACTTTTGAAACTGGTGGTAGGAGTTAAACTGACTTGACGTTACAGTCATTAGTATAATAATGAATATTATTTAGCTCTTTCAAGAGCACTTCCTTAGCAATCCTGATGAACTTTGTGATGATTCTACATTACGTTTAGTGGTCTGGTGTCTGAAGTGCAAGAGCAGGTATGGAAAAATGTACATTATCTAAAAGCCACCTTCCGCCACCCCTTCCAATCTGTTAGTAGATAATGCTGCACAGGAAGGTTTCAGACACCATCAGGTTTATCCCAATGATTTGGGGGCTGAGTACAAAACATAGTACTTCTGTAGAGAGATTTTGTTACACCTTTGAGACTAGGAAAGAAAGAAGTTGGCAGCATGAGCTTTCGTAGACTTCAGTCTACTTTGTACATTACTGAAAAAGTAAGACTGAAATCTACAAAAGCTCATGCTGCCAACATCTTTCAGTGAGTCTCAAAGGTACTACAAGATCTCTCTACATACTGATTCTATGGACTAACATGGCTATATCTTTGAATACTACTTGTGGTTTAAAGCTACAGAATAGGCAGTAGCTCACCTAGAAACTACAGTGGGCCTATTAGGGTTAGGAATGCAGGACCTCTGTGAAAGTGGAAAAATCACAAGGAACACTATTTTTTTTTTTTACCAGAGAGAACTCTAGGAATTATCTAGATAGATACTTTATTTCTTAATAAATAAATAATCTTAATTAATAATTTCTTACCAGAAAGAACAACTCTAGGAATCTCTAGGTCCTCCAGCACAACCTCTGGCTGACATTGACTATAGAGTTATATTGGAGGAACTAGAGATTCCTAGAGAGAACATATTAATCAAATCCGCAAATGTGGAGGGCCAGCTGTATGTTTAACTTGTGCTACTTACCTCACAGCAGTTAAGATTCAAAACTAGGTAGGAAAGTGTGAAACTCAGAACCTTCACAGAGTAAGAGGTACATTGTAGGTTCCTCTCCACTAAAGAATTCTTCAAAGAATGACTACTGTAATTTTATCTAGATACAGGTACTTTATTTACAAATATTTAGATAATAGCATTGTTACATTAAATGAGTACAGCAGCCCAAATTAGTCCTGTCACAGAAACAAAACAAAAAAAACCCCTACTGAATTGTTAAATTTGGGGAATACGAGAAGAGTGTATTGCACCACCAGGAAGTTGCAGGAAGTGATTGCCTTTGCCCGTACTTGAAATTGTGTCAACAGCTCATGGTCCCTGGACAAAAAAAAAACAAAAAACCCTCACCTGGTGCAATTTATAAGCTGCAATTTTTGTAACACTAATCTATGATAAGAATCCAAGGTTTAAAGGAAGAGGAAACCTAACCAGAGCCAAACAAAAAAGGACACACACCAAGGGACAGTGCACAGGTTACCGAAACACTAATCATTTTTGCACATTCCAGTTTTGGCTTTTATTTAACATTGACTGTACAAATATGCTGGTTATCACCCTTTGCTTTTACATATTGGAACATGGCCTTGCTTAGTGTCTTTACAGGGATTTTTAAAAAAATGTTTGCTTTATTTGAAACACTGCTATCAATATGTTCAGAACATGCTCAGCTTGTCCCCCCATCATGTTCAACCCTTTGTTGCCCTCTTTTTTAAAAGAAAAAGAGAAGAAAAGGCCAGGTTGCCAATGGAGAGAGTACAGTACAGATTCAAGATTGTTTATGGATGTGGCTCCAAGGCAGGTCTGTGCATACACAAATCACTCTGAACTTGTTCTCTTTCTTGCAAACACAGTAGAAAGAAAGAATCTAGGCGGAGGTGTGGTAGTTAAGCCCACTCAGCTGTAGTGTGTCAAAAATGCCACAGTATATAGTCTGAAATCCCTAAAGAGTAAAATGCTTGTGACAGTCCAGTTAAAGGGGGTGGGGGAGAAATCTTTCCATAAAAGCGTAAAATGTGCAATAGAGCCCAGTCTTCCTATACAACAAAGCAGGAAATGAAGCTGGATTAAATGCAAACTTCTTACCAAGAAAAGGAGGGAGAGGAAGAGCGGGTTAGCACGCCATCGACCGCACAAGACCAGGAGCATCAAGGAAAACAGCAACAAGTTGACCACAGTGCAGGGATGATGGGTCAGGCGCCACTACGCTGGGGCAGAGAGCTCTTTTGCACTGGAGCAGGAACCAGCTTCCTAAGCGCAACCTTTCAAATGCCAACATCACAGAGTTAAGCCAATGGTCAGTGCGCTGCACATACGAAGCAGGGGGTGATGTGGCCCTTACAAGGTTGAACTGTACAGACTGATATATTATCATCTATGGTTTCAATGCCAGTAAATCAGTTTTGTTTTTTTCTTCATTAAAATCATATACATACACATGTATTTTTTTTAAAGTGTTAGCTAGGTTCCTTCAAAATGTATACATATTTACGTTCTGTTAACAAGGGCTGCCAAATGTTAAAAAATAGTGAGAAAGAGGCCGCATCAAGCTATGGAGCACAAGATAAGTTAACTTGCTGTGTGCTAGGCCCAAGATGGAGGAGAAAGACATACACCCCTGCAATGAGTGCTCCCCCCACCCCTAACTTCCAATAAAAGGAACCTTATGCAAGATCCCACTCTACCCCTGAAGTCATTTCACAGCAAATCAGCTTTTCCCCCCTCTGACTAAAAAGGGACAGATTCAGACCAGCTACAGATTGAGAAGAAAGGCTGAAGCTAACAAAGTTAAACCTTACAAGAAAGACAAAGCCCTGCAGAGAGGAGGAGAGTAAGAGTAAAAATCATGAGGTCCAGCATCAGTGCTCTGTTTTTATAAATCATGGATTGGTGACATCTATTCACAAGGACAATCATGGCAGGGGAGGGAGGGAAGGCGTTAAAGACTTCTAGATTTACCATGCAGGGAGAGGATATGACTCTACTTGCCTTTGATAACCTGATTACATCTAAGTTTCTCTTATTTTATTTTTATTTTTAGCAGTTTAGTACTGTGTTAAACTGTTGCCTCAAGAGTTTTAATTAAACCCGGGTTTAAGATGTACAGAGGAAAACTGAAGCAGCCGAAAGCACTGCTCCTAACAGAGGTGAAAGGTCAGGAAACAGAGCTGAGGAAGTGAGGTCACTAGCAGCCACAGCCTTCTCTCTGGGGCTGGGGTTCGCTGGTTAGCCGGCCGCCCTGGGGAGCTGAAGGCTTGTGCTGTACACCCGACTCTGCAGCGTTAAGATCCAGGCTCCCATCTTGGATGTTCTGGTAGATTTTCTTGGCAGCCTCTAGGAATGCGTCCTCAACATTCTCTCCTCTGGAAAAAAAAAAGGAGCAGAAGTGGTTAAGAATATTAATTTGGAACAGATGTGGACTGCCGCACAAGGAATTCTGCACAGTTTACTATTCAGTATCCAAGAACAACAGCTCAGAATTTCTACGTTCTCCCCCTTTCCTATCTCAAGGTTGGCTGTGGTTGTTAACACAGTAGTTGCCACCGACTAGAGGGTTACAAAGCAACATTTTAACCATCTAATTCAGTGATTCCCAAACTTTGGTCCTCAAGATGTTTTCAACTTCAGCTCCCAGAATTCCTGACAGTTGGCCAAGCTGGCTGGGGCTTCTGGGAGTTGGTCCAAAACACCTAGAAGACCAAAGTTTGGGATTCTGCGAGCAAAAATGCCATTTTTGGCAGTGCAAAAGTTGTGTGTCATCCAGTTTAGTACTGACAATCCAATCTGAACATGAGCTTGATTCCTAAAAACCAATAGTTTTCAAACTGAGGGGCAGGAGCATAAGAGCTGCTCAAAGAGGATGTGAGACTAGGAGGCCCTGATCCTTATTTCTCCCCTCACTTCTCAAACTTTTCTCTCCTGGAGGGGAAAGAAAGGCAAGGAGGGTGCTTGGACCCAGAGAAGGAGGAGGAGAGCCATTTCCTTATAGAAGGTAAAGATTTGCATGAGTATATGAATGAAAATATGCACATTAAACGAAACAATTTTTAACTCATATACAATATCAAGCAGGGGGGGGCATGACGTCCACATGTAGATGTAAAGAGGATCACAAGGGTAAAAGGTCTGAGAACCACTTCTGTAAACTCATCTGCCACACGAGAAGTCAATCATCTCACCCCAAGGGTAAGACCCCACACAATAAATCAACATGGCCTGCCGAATCCACGACACACAACACTACAATTCCAACCAGGTCCTCGTGATCACTTACTTAGACAACAATGTCTAATTCATACAGCAACACTGCCTGAAAAAAGTTCACAATTCAGAAGCTACCTCATTTTGAACTAAGTCAACTACTCAGCAATGACATCCCCTAAAGTTTGTGAGAACCACTGCTTGCTATTACACAAAGCATACGATTTGTACCTCAAGTGGCAACATATTAGTGAAGTAGAATATCCAACCACAAATTTACTATGAACATGCAAACCTTAACAAAGCTCTCAGCTACTGGTATCACTTAATATTCATAAACATTTTAAGAAGCAAAGGTCAGATGCAGGAAGCTAGCCTGAAGAAAGGAAAGCCTGGCAGCAAAATGAATTTCAATAGACTAAGGGATAAGGAAAGTTGTTGATACAGAGAGAACAGAATGAAATGGTCTGAAATGACTAAAGACTAAAGGCACAAGACACAAGAGGGCTAAAGAAAAGGAGGCAGAGCAAGCAACAACCTGAGGGGAAAAAGGTAAAGCGAAGCCCCAAAAACATTTGAGGGAAAGGCTTCACACACAACTGGACCTGAGGCATGGTTGGGACAGGAAGACTAGGGAATTAGTGTAGATGCAACCAATTCACCTTAAGCAATTATCCCTCCAGATTTGCTGGTTAAGCATTTGTGGATTTATGCCAGTTTTAACAGGGACTATAAGTCTCAGTGTTACTGGATGAAAATCTAACTGGTGGGGTAGCTGGGCCTGGTGGCTTGCATGTTACCTTACTCGCTCACACATTTTGGTGGGTAGTGGGGATGGGATGAGTGTCTCGTCTCTGTCATCCCAGGCACCACATCAACAGAGGTGCTTTTTGTGTGTTAAATACAGTTTGCAGGGCCTAGAGATATTTGTGTTTTTTTTCCACATAAGCAGGGGTCTTGCACCCCTAATCCCTATGTAAGTTGAGGGCCAACTGTATTGCATATGCCAAAAGGGTCAATTCATCCACGTAAAAAGAAAGCAGTAAAGACTATTAAGTCAGTCAACAGATTCTACTCCATAAGAAATCTTTTTTTGCAAGTGAAATTAGGAATTCAAACGTCAGTATCTAGAGATTGGCACCACTTACGTTTTTGCACTTGCTTCAAGAAACAGCAACCCTGTTTAAAGACAAAATGAAACTTTAGCCTCTGTAGAAATTCCAAGCACCCTACCTCCCCCTTTCAGACTCCATAAACAACTGTTTGTATAGTGAGGCTTACAGATGGGACACTACCTGTCCAAAGGGGCTATGGCCTTACTTCCTGCTGTCTAACATACTTCTGAACCGTTCGCTTGGTACTGTTGTGTGCCCACCACTCTGCTGCCGCAACACTCACCGTTCTCCTCAGCAAACTGTTTGGCTTCTTCATATGTCACATCCCTCTGGGCTTCCAGATCCGCTTTATTTCCTATAAGAATTATCACCTGTTTCCAAGACATTACACAGAGGTCTTAATAAACAACTGCAATTGAAGGCAAGTGTGGTCAATAATCATATGCTAATCCTTGCCCATGAACTACAGCCTTGTTGCTAGCACAGTTGGCCTTCCATATCCACAGATTCAACTATCTACAGCTTGAATATATTCCCAAAATATATACATTCCAAAAAGCAAACCTTGATTTTGCCATTTTATATAAGGGAGACCATTTTACTATGCCACTGTATAAAATGGGATGTGAGCATCCATGGATTTTGGTATCCACTGGGGGGTTTTGTGACTAAACCCATAGGATACCAAAGGCCCACTGTAACAATTCCTTGCCAAGCATCTTGTCAGATCTGCCATTTAAGCCTTCCTGTGATACAAAGGTACCCATGAGAAGGGCTGCTAAATGCAAAATGTACCAAACAAACTCGAAGTGAGACATTTCCAGCACTGAGACTGCTGAGTGACTGAACATCCATTAACTGTCACTTTGGTTTCTCATTACTTCTGGGGCTACACAATTTCATGCAAGTGCTCCTTAGGCAATAAAAGTCACACAGAAAGAGGAAGTGAGGTTGGCGAGCTAGAATTATTGCTGCAAAGACCAGACCAAACTGAATCAGGACCAGCTGGGTACTCTTAATGCCACAAAGAAAAAATAAGGGAAACCGCACCAACACTAGAGATAGGAATAATTTTCAGAAAGTTAACTGTGTTTGTTTGTTACTGGGAAGGGAGGAGTCCATAAATACTAACACAGATCCAAAACACACTGCAGAAATAACCCAGTTTGAGACCACTTTAACTGCCTTGGTTCAATGCTAGGGAATCCTGGAAGTTGTAGTTTATTGTGGCCCCAGAGCTCTATGACAGAGAAAGCTAAATGTTTTGGACTACACTTTACTGAGCATGTCTTGTAGGTTACAGTGCACTTCAGCACATGCAGAACCAGGAACGCCACTGATCTTCAAAACAATCTGGCCAGACACAATATCTAACCACTCATCAAGAGTAACAGGCAAGAAGAGCAGGTCCATTCAGTCTCTTTGTCTGGTTGCTTCATTGCTCAGCTGGTGGCAGTCGGGCTCCCAGAACTGTGCCTTCCAGAGCCCACAGTAAGCTTCCCATGGGGACTCTGAAGAACTGTCCAGCTAGCTAAAGTTACTTCAGAACCAAGACAGTCACAGGGCAGAATCACAACATCTCCTCACTGATAGTGTATGGCACCTTGACCATTCTCATTCTCTTTTCTCCCTAATGTCTCTTGCCCCTGCCTTTATGTTATGCTGCAAAAACTAACAGAGGTTGCTAATTTCTGAACAGTTCCCAGCAACTTCAGAAGTTTGTTTGTAAAAAAAAATTCCATGACCAAGGTGCAACTTGACCAAATGTTTCAAGTGCCACCAATACCTTAGCCATTTTAGGATTATGCTTTGGGACAAGACCCTTTAATCCAAGTTGCAACCTTTAATTTTTAGCTTTTAGTTGATTTAATCAACAAAGGATGCTTTAGAATCACTGAGGATAAGAGGTAAGGGAATTCTTTTTTGATACGAGGCCAATTTCATTCTGGCAGGTTAGTACAACTGGGAAATTAAAGATGACCTCTCCCTTTAAGTGGTACCTTGTGTTATCAAACAGCATAATTCCACACATCCAGTGGCTTAAAGGCATACAATATGGATGCCATATTAAATGTATTCACGTTGAAAAATAAAGAACATTCAGACAAGCAAAAACTAAATGTTCAACAACCCTAACTATTAATCAAATTACTTTTAAATGGCCAAACTCACAGTATTTGGATTAGTTAGGTTTCTTGCATCTGTCAGCCAGCTGCTTAGATGGTTATATGTGCTTCTTCTGCAAGAGAGAGAAAAAAATATTAACTATTTAATACTTAAAAAGGATTTCAACATGATTAATATGCCAGCTTATTTCCTACTTCATTTGGGGGAGTGGCACAGAACATAAGACCATGGCTTTTCCTCCCAATAGAGGCAGTCAAACTGAACTATTAACAGAAGTGACTCCTGCTATTTTTAATGCCTGATTTGCATGGGGAGAAATTTGTTAACACAGTTGTCTAAAACCCATTAAAGTCCAATGAAAACTCTTGACAGATACAACACTTGCAAGAATACTGCTGCTAATACAAGAGAGGTGTCTCCTTCTAAAGCTGAAGGAGAATAGAAGGCTGTGCAATGCATAATCAACCTCTGGAATCCACTTCAACTTGTGGCAACAGGTGTTGCCAAAGAGGCATCATAGGATAGATTGGAGGTCTCTCAATTCATACGGTCATCAAAAGTCAAAGTTAACTTGATAGCAATTGACAACAACAAAACAGTAAGAAAGGGCTTCTGACTTCATGGCCTACTTAAGGGTTTCCAGAAAACATCAGTCTGGCTCTGCCACATGCCAGGGGTGCAAAAAACACTAGGACTCTGACTCCCCTGCCTACCAGAAAGGTCACCATGGCAAAGAAAAGGCCAACCTGGTGCTAGCCATTGAATAGAGGAGAAGATGCTGCTCCAGTGCAGACTTAATGGCAGAGTCTATCTTGTCTTCCATGACCTGTGCAGTGCTTAGAAAACCTAAGGTGCCTTGAAAAAATTAAAACAATGAGGCTCGCTGTTGGGAAAAAGAAACAAGGCCCCTGGCTTGAACAAGCAGAATAATCCTTACATTAGTAAAAAGAGCCAGACCTTTAGTAGTGTACCTCAGCAGCAACTGTATAATCACTGCAGATTTAAGATACAGCAGTGCTGAGGACAGCAAATGGACCGAAGATACCTATCAATGGCAAGACATCTTACCTAGTAATATCATAGACCATAAGAGCTCCTGCTGCTCCTCTGTAGTAGCTCCGTGTGACGGCTCTGAATCGCTCTTGTCCTGCTGTATCCCAGATCTGCAGCTTAATTTTTTGGCCACTAACTTCAATTATTCTTGTACCGAACTCAACACCAATTGTATGGGGACAATCCGCCATAACTATTGCCAGAAAGAGAGAGATTCAGGTGATCAAGTAATTCCATCCACAGTTCTCCAGAAAGACAACATATAAGCACTCTAATACTGAGGCCGTGCTTGATATCTGCTTCACAGTTTTCAGCCCACGATCTCACTAAACAAAAAAGGAGAAAATATACTCCAAAGCACAATACTTCCAGTAAACCCTAAAACTGAACTAAAAATGAATTAACACTGAGCCCTGATAGGAAGAAAGATAAAATACTTTTAAATAAATAAGTAAGACTATACCACACCAATGGCCAGCTATTCAGTCTCAAGTAACTACGTACTACAATGTGTGTTTGTTACATGTCTGTTTTGAACTTATACGTATTTAGCAATGCTCTGTCTGAAAGCTGTGCTTTTCCAAATTTATTTAAGACAGCTGAGCTACATCATTAAAAACCTCACTTTTTGGGCAGACTCCCAGATTTCTCTAGCAAGCATGGTCAGTGCCCATGCTGGCTAGGGAATTCTGATCAATACTCCACAAAGTAACCTTTGCAAGTGATGGGCTGAACTAAGCTTGAAAGCAAAAAGTGTTAAAACCTTTGTGTTAATAAACACACCTTTATGCAGTCTTGCTAAGTATTCTTCTCTCAGCTTTGTTATTCCCAGAGATTGCAAGCCAAGCCTATTATTGATATTACAAAAGCCTAAACCTATATATGATGGGACAGAGGGGGGAAAGGCCACACTGAGGATTACTACTAAAACTGATTAAAGAGGATATTTGTACACACACTTACATTTCTTTTCTGTAAACTGGTGGAGTAAGCAGGACTTTCCTACACCCATGTCTCCTATTAAAAGGGAAGAGGTTAAAAAAGGGGAGAAGTCAGTTCTTCAGACATGTCTTGTGACTATTCCCATTGCTGTGTGTGACTTAATAGCTACTGCAGTGGCTAACTGTGGAATAACACAATGCTTTTTCCTTGAAACACTAAAGTACAATCCTCATTCTCGCTTATTAAAAAGTTCTAAGTAGGACTCCTTTGAGGAAAAAAAATGGCCAGTGTTGTGTAGATGTTTTTCTTGGACTACAACTCTGGGGACCAGGGTTTAAATCTCCAGTCAGGTATAGAAACCCACTGGGTGACCATGGACAAGCCACATTGTCTCAGCCTCAGATAAAGGCAACCCTCCCCCAGAACAAATCTTGCCAAGAAAACCCCATGATAGGGTCACCATATGTTGGGAAATGACTTGAAGGCACACAGCAACAACATAGTAACATTACACAACAGTCAAAAGTCACCTTTAGGACTTTAGCTTCCAGAATTCTTCAGCTAACATAACCACTGCCCATACTGGCTGGAAGATGCTGGAAGCTGTAGTCCAAAAGATAGCTTTTCCAAACTCTAACCAAAATACTCATACATCTAATAAGTATGACAGTTTATCCAAAAATGAAAGCATGGAGAGATATCAAGAACTCTGAGTAACGTTCAAAGATACAGATAAGAAAAGATGGCCAAGATTAAGCATTAGTTCTTCTTCTTACACTGCTTCTTGTTTGGTGTTCTTTCGGAAAGCAAGAATAGAAGAAACCTAATAGGGAACCACTAATTGTTAACAGAAATTTAGCCCCATAAGAGAAAGTGACCCAACCAATTAAGCTTGATTAGTTGGAATATCATTGGACTTACCGATAATGATGTACTTAAAGATGTAGGAATAGTTGTAAGGTGCAGTGGCCATTGTGGCACTAGAAGGGAGGGAAAAGAAAAGACAAGGTTAGTACACTCCAAATCAACTCCCAAATTATACGTTTCATTCACAAGTGGCAGCTAGTAGTTCAGTGTGTATAAGGAAAAAGGAGCTACAAAACTCCAAAGGCAACTGAATCCATGAGTGTGTACACAATGGGAAATTTACTATTGCAGCAGTTCTTTAACTCACTGTGAATATCCATAGTGAGGTTTTAACTACAGTGCTTCTTCAGAGCAAGAGAACTCAAAAAATTTGGAGAAAACTTAAGAGGCATATCAAGCAGAAATTCTCTATGAAGTGTTTCACACAGACTGCCAGAATCTTAACACAGTACTGTTTTTCTTCCTGAAATCCTCAAGAATATTTCTCCCAGCTTCACAGAAAAGGCCATGAACTCCAAACAGAATTACTAAACGAGGAGTGGGGAAGGTACCATTGTTTTTCATAGGGTTTTCTTAGGCAAGGGATACTAAGGGGTGGTTTTGCCAATTCTTTCCTCTGAAATATAGCCTGGTCTAAGGACACCTAATGAGTCTGTGACTGAAAGAGGAACTTCTATGTCACAGTCTTAGCCAAGGAGGCTGCATCAGCACTCTTCCTAGGGTGGCAGTGACTTAAAACAAGTTCATTTCTGGAGAAATTACTGAACACTATGTTCCTCCACACACTTATCTTTTTCCACCCCTTCACACAATTTTTATAAAATGGAGGTGGGGGAAGAAGGGAAGTAAACAACTTGCTATGCCATATTCATCCAGATGCCCTCCCCCCACCTTCTGGTTTCTAGATCTCCATGTTTTATTCAGTCCTTCTCTCTCTGCTGGAGAGCAGCTTCCAAGGGAAACTCAGCCTGGTACCTGGAGTATAAACAATAGCAGTTTTCAAAGCCGAAATAGGATTTTGAATTACGCTAGACTAAATTCCCAAAAGAGGGCTTCTTATAATCCTGTTGAGAAGCACAATTGTGTTCAGATTTGCCAAGCGTTTAGAAATCCTTAGAAAGAGAAGTCTTTAATCTCACACAGATATACACATAGCTGAGCTCTTGGTTTCTAAATCGATTCTCCAAATACTATGTTATTTTCAAAACTGCTCCCAAAGTTTCCATGCTCACGCTAGTATATATGATCAATGGTTATATATCAGTCACTATGGATTCCACTGTCATCCTGATTTTGATCAGAATTTCTATTCTCTTTGGTGAACTACCACTAAACATAGCATAAATTATGTTAAGATTTAGGAATTCCCCGTATTCACATATATGAACAATGTGATGCTCCTCCGCACTGTATTATGTACACTGCATTTTAATACTTAACTGATTCAGGTTCGCCAAAAAGTTTTTGCATGGCTGATATAGCTTTCAACATTTCTTGGGATTCCCCCGACATACAAATCAATACAGCTTATAAAAATACTGGCAACACTAGCCGCCTGTTGAAGAGAAAGAACAGGGCAGTAGGCACTGGATTTATTCCAGATATCTCCTCTTGGATCCCTCCAGTTAAAAGAAACAATAATCTGTAATGCTGCAGCAAAAAGCCAGTTCAATTCTAGACTACATCTAGGCGACAGTCATAATTTTAGGCTGCATAGTTTCCGGGTCAAGGGTAGTAATACTCTTTCACTTTGTTCAGACCTCACCTAGAGTACTATGTCCAGTTCTGGGCACCACAATTCAAGCTGAAGTGTTTCCAAGGGGAATGACCAAGAAAATAAAGGGTCTGGAAACCCCAAATCTGTGAGGAATAGTTGAGAGCTCTGGGTGTGTTAAGTCTAGAGAAGAGAAGGCAATATGACAGCCATCTTTAAATATTTGAAAGGGTGTCACATGAAAGATGCAGCAAGTCTATTTTTTATTATTTGAGAAGAGAGTGCTCAAACCCCTCCACATCTGCGGCTTTGATTATCTGCAGTTTTGATTAATATGTTCTCTTTAGGTTCCCCAACGCAACTCTGTCAGAAGTTGACCATAGAGTTGTACTGGAGAACCTAAATGTTCCTAGAGAAAACACTTCTCTAGGCTTCTGTAGGTCCTCCAGCATGACTCTATGATCAACTTCTGGCAGATATTGACCATAGCGTTGCATTGGAGGACCTGGAGATTCCTAGAGAGCTGTTCTCTCAGGTAAAAAGAATAGTGTTTTTTTAATTTGTAGTTTTTCCACATTCACGGGGTCCTTCACCCCTAACCCCAGCGAATGTGGAGGGACCACTGTATATTCCAATCACAAAATAAGAAATAGTGACTAAAATCTTAGGTCAACTCTCCTTGGATTCTCCTTTGAAGATATTTAATCAGAGGTTGGATGCTGTATCTGTCAAATTCTACACTGGCAAGAGACTAGAATAAATCATCTCTAGAGTCTATTCCAACTTTGTGATTCCACAGGCAGGAAAATCATTATTCTAACCATTAGCCATATGTAAAAATTGCTTGCAGGTGGGGGCTGACAGCAGAAAAATGGATATTAAAGAAATAGAATATCCTATTTCAGAAGTCTAGGATATACATCTTCTGGTTTTCTACCAGCTCCTTCAAGTGTCATCGGTTTAATTTTGATGTCATTCACCATTTCTACTCAGAAGTAATTTCCCAGAGGCAAACATGAGCTATGCAACACAAGACACACGCTGTCCTGTCATCTGATCAACTCTGTACTGAAGGGCATGCACATTAAACTATAACAGCAGCAGTGTTTCATTCTACACAGGATGGGCTGCTATATTTATGAATGATATTATTTCAGGCCAAGTGCACACTGAGAATATCTTATGCGGCTCAGTTTTGTTAACTTTTTCCAACAGTCATTCACCACACAGAGGAGTGCTAGCTTCTAGATTAAGTGGAGTATGACTTGAAAGCATACTAGTAGTAATAGTAGTATCAGGATAACCTGGTAGCTTTCACTTCCACTTTTGGTCAAAAAATCTCTCCAAAACCAACAAGGTTAGTTTTACTAACACCTTGTTAAAGATAACTTTAAACTATGGTTTAATAAGCTGGCTTGTTCCAACGAAGCACAGGTAAAATTATCCACAAAGAAGACAAGTTATGCTGCAAGTAACCAAAGATGGAAGAAAAATATGGCACTCTCTTTCTTGTGACCACACCAGAAGGAAGATGGGGAAAGTTGGGGGGATAGAGGAAGCATCACAATAAAATGCCAGTGTGTGCTTGGCACTAATACCTTTCTCTTTGCACATTCCTAAGGAGGTTTTTATACAACATATGGGTCCGAATGCCCAAGAATTTGAGATCTTTCTTCTGTCTTGCTTTTAGCCTCAGTGGGTACCACTTTGATATGTATGTATGTTTGTATGCATTTGTGTGGTTAGATATTTGCAGTTACCAAACCAGAAAGTGATGATGTGATAGTCTTCAATCCAAACTGGGTCCAAAAAAATCCATATTTAATCCGACACATGAAGGCAGAGGAAGGATTGGTAAGATGCTAATAAAGAATAAAAGTCCACTGCTCAAGTGTAAAATCCATTTCAAAGTCTATGATCTGACACACATCACCAGAACAAAATCAGCACTTCATGACATGCGAACAGAATGTGTTTACTTAACCCTACTCCAGGAAATAAAAGATCCTATGGGAATCTGAATTAAAAACACTCCAAGTATGCAAATACATTGTAGCTAACCCTAATACAAATACATTTGTATATTGTATTCTTTGTTTACCACAACATCTTAGCAGTGTTAGCTGAGCAATAAGACAGCAAACCTGTGGCTCAGCTGTACCTCTTCAGTCTACATCAGGGGTAGGCAACCTTTTTGAGCTGGGGGCTGGGTTGCTGTCCCTCAGACAATTGACGGGCCGAAGCACCAAAAATAAATAAATAAATAAATAAATAAATAAATAAATAAAAATTAAAATTAAAAAAGAATTAAAAAATTTAAAAAAATGCATGCACACTCTCTCAGCCCCAGAAAAGCCATGGCAAAACCCCTGTGAAGATTTTGCCAAGAAAACCCCAAGAACAAGTAATAACAACAATAATCAATATCATCATGGCGGGGGGGCGGCGGCGGTGGGGGGGGGCGGCGGCAGGACCGGTTTGGGGCCGGTCCAAAGGCCTTGCTGGGCCGCATCCGGCCCCCGGGCCTTAGGTTGCCTACCCCTGGTCTACATCTGTCTGTTATCACATCCAATGCAAAGAGAAGAATCCAACCTACAGAAAATGACTATATTGAGGGAGAGAGAGAAAACTAATATGTTGGGGAAGGAGCATCCTGATATGTGATCCACATGAGGAAATAACAGAGACCTGTTGTAGGTTTACCGCCTGAATGTGAGGTAGACACAACAATCAAAAGATAAGCTATTCCATCCATCATAAACCTATGGGTTAAGGTAGGGACAAAGGGTGACCTCAAGGAAGGGAATGTGCACATACAACATGTTCTTATTGTCTCTCACACACAAACACAGCTAAAATAACCTTATTTTATGCACACTTATTCAGGATTCCTGCCTTTCTCAATGGAACTCGCTCCCACTTCTTAGGAATGAAACCTTTATAAGAGCTTGTCTGCATCTAAATCTGGATGAAGCACAATTATTTCTATGGCAACAGGATGGGCATAAGGCTCAGTGTTTGAAACAGGAAAAAATATGGAATTTAACATGTATTAGGAAGTCAGAACAGAAGCTATTTATCTTTCTAGCTATCAAGAAAGGAGCAGGAAGACCTGACAAGAGATGTTCAGCCTATGGTCCAAAACACACTGCAGAAATAATCCGGTTTGAGACTACTTTAACTGCCCTGGCTCAGTGCTAGGGAATCTTGGAAATTGTAGTTTATTGTGGCACCAGAGAAGGCTAAATGTCTCACAAAACTACAGTTCCTAGAATTCCCTAGCACTGAGCCAGGGCAGTTAAGGTGGTCTGAAACTGGATTATTTCTGCAGTGTGTTTTGGCCAGATGATAAGTATCCAAAAGAAGGGCAATGGCAGGGAAGCTACTTACACTTTCTTGCCCTTGCAGAAATTACAATTCCTATTGCTTTGGGGAATATCTTGTGGGACAGTACAATTATATACATACTCACTCTGAATCTGAGTCAAATGGGTTTCATGCTGCAGCCCATTTTCTACTAGAAAGCAGCTATTTCAATGGGGGGAAATCAAGTGTAAGAAGAGCAAACAGAAAGTGAATAACTGTGTCAAAGTTTTAATTAAAATCCAAACTATGAAGCTTTCCTCTGGAAAGACATGGAAATGGACAGTCTTCCAGGATTCCTCATCAAGAACTCCAATTAGAAATTATGAAAAGTGATAAGCCTAGTTTTCCTCTGTGGTATGTAGGTCTCCTTTATTATCTTTTCCTTTTTTAAGAAGTACTTCCTGCCATGCCAATCTGAACTGGAAGTGTAAAATCGTACCTGCCCCAAGTGCTCACAGGAAAAGGTACGAACAAACACACATCTATCCCTCACTAAGAACCTACTGTTTACATATAGGATGAGAAAGCAAGGAAAGTACAGAGTTCATCCGACACGCTGATCACAGAAGCGTTTGATCCCTAGCATCCCTCACTGGAAAGTAATATTACACTTGTGCAATTTAACAGCTGATGCTTGAAAAAAAGAAATTAGTACCTTTCTGAGTTCAGATTCAAGTCTAAGTATGCTATCTCTTCACTCATTTGGAAGGACACTCACTCAAGGATGCATCCAAAAGGCACACCTGAAATGCACATTGCCCACTATGTGGTACGCCACCCTTCTACCACTATCTACTAGCACATTTTGCACAACTATGGCTGTACCTGCATTGCAGAAATAATCCAGTTCAACTCCACTTTAACTGCCAGGGCTCAGTTCTATGGAATGCTGGAAATTGCAGTTTTGTATGATATTTAGCCTTCTCTGTCAGAGCACTCTGGTGCCACAACAAACTGCAGTTCTCATAAATCCATAACACTGAGCCACGGTAGTTAAAGGGGTGTCAAAACTGGATTACTTCTGCAGTGTGGATGCAGCCTGTGTGTTGCAGTGTGTCTAGAATACAAATGAGACTGCTTCACACATGAAGAATCTCTCTATATACATAACTCACTTCCAGCACAGGCAGTTGTGCAAGTGCTTATTTTGCAACATTCACAGTGCCTTAGTGGCATTACCATTTTTCTCCTTACCTCAAAAGTTATCTTCATCTAGGAAAAATACCATATGTGAAGCACCTTACAATACAAGTTTCTGCAACACTTGTCACCTGCATAAGAGGCATGTCCAGTCGGTCTTAAGAGGCAGATCGGTCATGAAGGGTGATGTCTCTCAGACACACCCCAACATTTAGCAGAGGTGTGTAGCACCGAATTGGTACAGAGAAACACATGCCAGAAATCTGCACACAAACCAGACAAGCATGTACTGCATTTATATCGCAACCATCTACAGCAGTGATTCCCAAACTTTCCAGTGTTTTGGACTTCAGCTCCCAGAATCCCAGACATTAATGGGATCCAAAACATCTGGAGGACCAGAGTTTGGGAATCACTAATTTACAGGGATCAGGGAAGACTGCTTGGCACCCAAGTACAAAACCAAACAGTGTGGAAAACACCTGTCTGTATAAACCACAATCTAATATAAACCACTCTCCAGCACTGAATGTACATTTAACAATACAACTCTTGAA
The DNA here is from genome assembly GCA_026167975.1 of Phrynosoma blainvillii. NCBI lineage: Eukaryota > Metazoa > Chordata > Lepidosauria > Squamata > Phrynosomatidae > Phrynosoma > Phrynosoma blainvillii. The sequence continues at coordinate 5,822,605 of JANUYF010000011.1, forward strand.
AATGGAGGCCATAATCTTAATGTAAGCTAGTCCCTTTGGAGATACACCAAGAATGCACAGTTAAATCCAACCAACTCTCAAATAGTGAAGTCTCTCCTCTTACCTTAAAGACAGAAGGATTTATCACATCCCACCAAAAGTTTCTACCACAAGGATGCCCCCAAGACCACTCGTTTGCTGCCACAAGCTAAATTATCGCAGTGGGAGTAACTGATACTACTGTGTACATGTTAATGTGCACTTCGCAAAGTCTGTCCTCAAAAGCTTACAGTTTATCCCAAAGGGCGGGGGGGGGGGGGAGGGAAGGAAATATAAGGAGAAAATGAAGTCCAGGAGTGGTTTTACAAAGCTGCAGCCCTTCAGGTCAAGTTGTATCCTTGCACATCATTACTCCCAAGTAAGGCACGCTGAATCTAGTTAGAATTCAAAGATATTGCTGTGTTAGTCTGTAGAATCAGTATGTAGAGAGATCTTGTAGCACCTCTGAGACTCACTGAAAGAAAGAGGTTGACAGCGTGAGCTTTCGGAGACTTATGTCTACTTCCTCAAATGCATCGGAGACTTAAGTCTCCGAAAGCTCATGCTGCCAACTTCTTTCTTTCAGGTAGCCTCAAAGGTGCTACAAGATCTCTTTACGTACTGAATCTAGTCAGGTTGACTTCTCCAAGTCTTCCACCTTAAAATCTTGGCCCTCCAGAGATTCTGGACTTAAGCACCTATCCTCCATGACCAGTGGCCATGCTGTTAACATCTCAAGGACCAGATTCCCCAGCCCAACCTTACAGACAACCTTATTTACCAATGAAATCCATGGGAGTGACTCTTGCAAGTTCAGGCAAGCCAGGGCGGGGTGGGAAAAGCCGGGGTGGGAAGGTGAGAAAGAGGGGTCTAATGTAAACTGAAGAAATAACACGGTTTGACACCGCTTTAAATGCCACGGCTCCATCCTATGGGATTTGTTGTGGCACCAAAACACGCTGACAAAGAAGACCAAATACAGCAGTCCCTTCACATTCACTGGGGTTAGGGGTCAAGGACCGCCATGAATGTGGAAAAAGCACAAATAATAATAATTAAAAAAAACACCATTCTTTTTATCTACGAGAACACCTCTCTAGGAATTTCCAGATCTTCCAGTTCAGCTCTATGGTCAATATCTGACAAAAGATGACCACAGAATCATGCTGGAGAACCTACAAATGCCTAGAGAAGTGTTTTCTCTAGGAACCTCTAGGTCCTCCAGCACAACTCTATGGTCAACTTCTGGAAGAGTTATGCTGGAGGACTTAGAGATCCCTAGAGAGAACATACTAATCAAAACCGCAAATAATCAAATCTGCAAGCCACAAATGTGGAGGGATGGCTGTAGTAAATTTGTGAAATATTTAGCCTTCTCTGTAAGAAAGGTCTGGTGCCACAACAAACTACAAATCCCAGGATTTCCACAGCAGGGAGCAAAACAAGAAACTGAAAAGCATGTATTCACAGCAGAAGAATGAAAGGAGACAAAATCCTGAGTACTGTGTGAAAGTCCAAAACCTTAAAAAAGAAATGGAAGAAACATCACACAGGACTTTTGGCTCCTTTCATTTTTCCATAGCATGGAGCCATGGCAGTGAAAGTGGCATCAAACGGCATCATTTCTGCAGTGCAGATGAATCCTGGGTCTTGGAAGAGTTTTTAACAAGTCCCACTGAGATGAGAAGAGAGAAGCACACCTAGAAGAAGAAGAAAGGCGTATGGAGCCAAGGCAGTGAAAACTGTGTCAAACCGCATTTGTTTCTTCAACACAGATGAGATCTGGGTCTTCCAAGAGTTTGAAGAAGTCCCCACTAAGAAGGGTGTAACCTTGGGCAGGTCACACTCTCTCAACATCAGGGGAAGGCAATGGCAAACCTTCTCTGAACAAATCCTGCCAGGAAAACCTCATGATAGATTCACTTTAGGGTCGCCATAAGTTGGAAATGACTTGAAGGCACACTACAACAACAACACTGGGAAGGGGGAAACCACAACCTCAACGAAGAAGAAGAAGAAAGGCCTGATCCTCACAGATGAGTAAGGCCTTTTCCTTCTTCTCCTGGTCCAGAGTTAAAAACCAAAAAGAGTAATGGTTGGTGTGGAAGGAAGAAACCCAACAGGGGCTGCTTGTCACCTGGCTGCCCGAACCACACCTCTCCAGGGTCACAGAATCATAAGAGTTGGAAGATACCCCAAGGACCATCCAGTCCAATCCCATTCTGCCATGCAGGAACTTACAATCAAAGCACTCCTGACACATGGCCATCTAGCCTCTGTTTAATTTAAAGACTTCCAAAGAACGAGACTCCATCCCACACTGTGGGAGTGTGTTCTACTATCGAACAGCCCTTACTGTCAGGAAGTTCCTCCTAATGTTGAGGTGGAATCTCTTTTCCTGTAGCTTACCTCCATTGTTCTGGGTCCTAGTCTCTGGAGCATCAGAAAACAAGCTTGCTCCATCCTCAATATGACATCCCTTCAAATACTTAAACTTCAAATACTTATCATATCATCTCTTAACCAGAGCCTCTCTTTTTAAAAAAGCCAAAGAGGTTGTTAGCGTCTTTCTTTTTAAAAATCTGGCAGCCCTGGTGGGAGCAGGGTGTGTGTCATGTCCCTTCCAACTCAGTTGGTCAGACATGATTTATTAGGGTCCACAGACCATATAAGAAAAGAAAATGATAATAGTAGACCCACAATAATAATAATAGACCCCAAAAAATTGGGCACTCAGTCCAGATATACAACAAGTTCTCAAAATCCATCCCTAAGGCAGTGAACCTATCCTGGGGTTTTCTTGGCCAGGTTTCTTCAGAGGAGGTTTGCCATGACCTTTCCCTGAGGCTGAGAGAGTGTGACTTGCCCAGGGTCACCCAATGGATTTAACCTATCCTGGGTTTTTGGGGGTTTGGGGGACCAGGTTTCTTCAGAGATTTGTTCAGAGGAAGATGCACTGCCATGGCCTTCCCCTGAGGCTGAGAGAGAGTGACTCCCCCCTAAGGTCACCCATTGGGTCTCAGGACTGAGCAGGCAAAATTTTTTTTTTCCTTTGTAAACCCCAAAGGGCTGAGGAAGTCGGGAAAGAGGAGGCCTCTCAGGCCCAGAAAATCTTGGCCAGATTTCTTCAGAGGTGGTTTGCCATAGCCTCCCTGCTGAGGCTGAGAGAGTGTGACTTGCCCAGGGTCACACCCAATGGGTTTAACCTATCCTGGGGGTTCCTTGGCCAGATTTCTTCAAAGGAGGTTTGCCATGGCCTCCCCTGAGGTCCAGGGTCACACCCAATGGGTTTAACTTATCCTGGGGTTAATTCTTGGCCAGGTTTCTTCAGAGGAGGTTTGCCACGGCCTTCCCCCTGAGGCTGAGAGAGTGTCACTTCCCTAAGGTCACCCAGTGGCAGTGGGGGGGGAAACATCATAGGGTTTTCTTGGCCAGGTTTCTTCAGAGGAGGTTTGCCATGGCCTTCCCGCTACGGCTGAGAGAGTGTGACTCACCTAGTGTGGATTTCATAGAGCAGGTTTTTTTTTAAAAAACGAATAAATAAATATGTAAAAACAATAAGGAAGCGGGGGAGGTAAAACCTCTTTACAAGCCACAAAGGGCTGAGGGAGGACAGCGGCAAGGCCTCCAAGAAGGTCCCCAATTTTTTCCCTGACTGAGGAGTGGGAGGGGCCAAGGGGGACCCCCCCGTTGCTAGGCAACGCCTGAGGAGAGGCCTTAGGCCTAGGCCTCATCCTCTTTGTCTGTACCTGGGCTCGAGGGGCTGGTGACTGGGCAGCTTGGCTCCGGGCGGCGGCGGCGGCAGGATGTTTCGGTCTGAGGAACCGGAGGAAGAGGAGGAGGAGGAAGAGGCGGCGTCGGGGCTCCCTCGCGGCGTCGGGCCTAGTAGTAGTAGGCCTCTTCCTTCTCCTCTTCCTCCTCTTTTCTTCTTTATTTATTTAATTTTAATTCCCCCTCCTCTTTTTTTAGGGGATTATTATCTTTTTTGCTCCTCCTCTTTCTTCCACCTTTTCCTCCTTTTATTTTTTTTACCTCAGAGAGAAACAGACACACTTTATCCAAGATGGCGGCGACCCCTTCCACGGGGTTTCCCCGCCCACTACGGACGGGGAGGGGAAAGGGAGCGCCCCCCCAAAAAAGGGGAGGGGGTTGAAAATGACGCGCGGGCGGCTGACGAGAAGCAAAAAAGTTATACAGGAAAGGGCGGGGTTTAAGGGAGATAGGCATGTCGGTTGGGGGAAATGGACCTATGGAACGAGGGGAAAGGGAAAGAGGCGGGGCGAGAAGGGGAGAGAAGGGGCTTGAGGGGGTTGTTTTGTTTTGAGGAAGAAGACTTTTTTTTTCTGGGAGACCGGGAAAGCGCCTGCGCAGAAGTTGGTTCCTTGTTGCGGAGGGGGCGGGGCTTAAGGAAGATGGGCATGTCGAGGGGGGAAAGGAGCCTATGGGAGGAGCGGAAAGGGAAAGAGGCGGGGGGAAGAGGGTTGGGTGTGGCTTGAGGGGGTTTGGGAGTTTGAGGGAGGCAGAACGCTTCTGCTCTACGGCGCCTGCGCAGAAACTGGTTCATTGATACAGAGGGGTGGGGCTGAGGGCGGGGGTAAACGAAGACGGGCATGTCGAAGGGGGTAAAGGAGCCTATCGGAGGAGCGGAGGGAGAAAGAGGCGGGGCGAGGAGGGTTGTTGTTAAGAGGAGTGACTTGAGGGGAATTTTTTTTTTCACGTTCGCGGAAGGCGCCTGCGCAGTCGGGGGCAAGCCGTGGCTGCTTGTAACAGAGGGAAAGGGGCTTCGGTCGAGCTACGGCGCATGCGCTTCTAAGGAAGGTAGGCGAACAGAAGATGGAGAAACAGAATGGTTCCCAATTGGCAAAGGAGTTTTTAACT
>JANUYF010000011.1:5830000-5955000 GCA_026167975.1 Phrynosoma blainvillii
AAACCATATAATAAAAAGATTAGTGGAAGAAGGGAAGCTGATCCTTCTGGATTGGTAAAGCTGGACCACAGCGGCTGTGTCTACATTGCAGAAATAATCCAGTTTGACCCCACTTTAAATGCTACGGCTTCGTGCTATGGAATTCTGGGAACTGTAGTATGTTGTGGCACAAGAGCTCTCTGACTAAATGTCTCACAGAACTACAATTCCCAATTAATATATTATTTAATTAATAGATATTAATGTATATACAAAGTTTATAGATTTGGGCTTGAATGGGTTTGTATGTATTTGTTCATGTTGTGTGTTTTATCCTGTATGTCTTTTTAAGTAATAAACATTATTTATTAATAATAAAAAAGAATTACAATTCCCAGAATTCCATAGCACTGAGCCATGGCAGTTAAAGTGGTGTCAAGCTGGATTAGAGGTTTCATGTGGATTTGAACCCATAACCAGGGCTCTGGAGACCAGGGTTTAATTCCCCTACTCAGCCATGGAAACCCATTGGGTGACCGTGGGCAAGTCACACTCTCTCAGCCTCAGAGGAAGGCAACGGCAAACCCTCTCTGAACAAATCTTGCCAAGAAAACCCCAGGATAGGTTTGCCTTAGGGTCGCCATAAGTCAGAAATGACTTGGAGGCACACAACAAAAACAATACTAATAAAATAATTTATTTAATACAACCTTGCTTTGTTTTGTAACATTATTAGCCAACATGGGAATAATGGGAGATACAGTCCATCAGATCTCGAGAGCAACATGTTTGTGGAAGTCAAAGCTGGAGACAATCTTGCTAAAAATAATAATAATAATTCTCTTTTTATGGCTGCTTTTAGATTTAGAAAAAGAAGAAATTGGAGAGAGATGGAATGGCTGAGTCACATCTAAACCAAGCAAGTAAACAAAAAAGCCAGAGATAATCCGGCCGCAAAGGGAAATAGAGGAACCACAAGCAGACAAGAAGAAGAAAAAGTCTCTGAGAAATTCATCAGAATAAAATAAAGAAGAGGGAAATGGTTTGAGGATGACAAAATATTTTATTTTCAACATGAACAGAAGTTCCTCATGCAGCTTCTCCCTTTTTGCACTCAGTAGTAAAAGACATTTTTTATCTCCTCTTAAAGTATCTCCTCTGGATCCAGAATTAAAAGCAGTCCAACATTTCTAGTGGACATGAGGTTAGGAAGACTATCTGGCCCATGAATGACCATTTGATGTGGATGGGAAGTTTCCGTATTTATTCGTTCGGGAAATCCAATTGATTCCATGTGTCTGCTGCTCCGGAGAAGACACAATAGGGTTTGGGCCAATGGTTTGTCCTCGATTGCCTTTTAAGGGTCTGCCATTTGCCTTTTTGTAGTTTTGCTGTCAAAGCTGCAACATGATCAAGATCTCCAGGGCATCATCACTTCCTCTCCAAAATTAGAGATCTGATCTCTGCGGTGTATCTTGCCAAGCAAAAAGAGGCTAAAAAGAGAGAGGGAAGAAATCAGATTCGAGAAGAAGACACATGCACATGTCGAAATCAAGGCCAGCATGCGCATATATATATATATATATATATATATATTGCCAAGCAAACAGATGGTAAAGAGAGAAGAAATCAGATTCTAGAAGACACACGTACATGTTGAAATCAAGGCCAGCATGCATATATATATATATATATATATATAGTAAAAAGATGCTAAAGAAAGAGAAAAGAAAACAGATTCTGGAAGAAGACACATGCACAGGTTGAAATCAAGGCCAGCATGCATATATATATATATATATATATATATATATATAAAATAGCCAAGTAAAAAGATGCTAAAGAAAGAGAAAAGAAATCAGATTCTAGAAGAAGACACATACACAGGTCGAAATCAAGGCCAGCATGCATATATATATATATATATATATATATTATAGCCAAGTAAAAAGATGCTAGAGAAAAGAAATCTAGAAGAAGACACATGCACACATATAAATCAAGGGCAGCATGCATATATATATATATTGCCAAGCAAAAAGATTCTAGAGATAAAAGAAATCAGATTATAGAAGACACATGCACACATATAAATTAAGACCAGCATACACACACACACACACACACATATATATATATACATCTTGCCAAGCAAGAAGATGCTAAAAGGAATTATCTTACTAAAGTCTCTTTCTCTCCATATATAAATATATATATATAGATATAGATATAGATATATAGTCTTTAGTAAGATGATGGATTTAAAAAGTGCATTCCTCTGAATGCCAGGTGCAAGAACCAAAAAAAGAATGCCCATCATATTGTGCAGGTGGGCTTCTTCCAAGTAATGTGTGTATATGCCAACAAGTCACCTGTTGACCCATTATAGAGGTGGAAAGAATGTTCAAAAATATTTTTAAAAAAATATCCAAAAGCATGTTTTTCAATGTTGAGGAACACTGGTGAAAAGAATTCAGGACTGGTGAGACGGGTTCTGACATCTAGTTACCCTGTGTACACATGATGACTGGGGACTCTTTGCTGGACTTTGAATCGCAGAATCATAAAGAGTTGGAAGAGCCCGCAAGGGTCATCCAGTCCAACCCTCTGCCATGCAGGAATACACCCATCGAAGAAAACCCTTGCCTAAGAAAACCCTCTGAAATCAATTGGAGGAAAGGGTTCTCAGCCTGCCATGCACCCTCTCTTGCACCTTCTGCCCTGAAGGGTTGGCAGTGGAGGGATTAATAGCTTTGAAAGAGACCCCAAAGGTCATCCAGTCCAACCCTCTGCCATGCAGGAACACACCACATAAGACTTGGAGGAAAGGGTTATAATCCTACCACATACTCTTTCCAGGTTTCTGCCCTGAAGGGTTGGATGTGGAGGAAATAACTGCTTTGGAAGAGACCCCAAAGGCCATCCAGTCCAACCCCCTGCCATGCAGGAACACACCATCAAAGACTTAGAGGAAAGAGTTACAAGCCTGCCACACTTCTCTCCAGGCTTCTGTCCTGAAGGATTGGCTGTGGAGATACCCCCAAAGGTCATCCAGTCCAACCCCCCGCCATGCAAGAACACACCCACCAAAGAAAACCCTTTCCTAAGCAAACCCTATGAAATCAATTGGAGGAAAGGCTTCTGAGCCTGCCATGCACCCTCTCTTGCACCTTCTGCCCTGAAGGGTTGGCTATGGAGGGCTCTGCACCCTTGCCATCGCTGAAGTAAGTCTCCAAGGGCTTCTGAAGACTGGGTGGCTGAGGTTTCTTTGCCTCAGGCGGCACAAAGTCTTGGGTCGACACTGGCAATGCCTCTGCTGCCTGGTTACAGTGAACTGGGAGCCTGCTTCCTTCTTGTGCATGGAGTGGGTGGGTGTCCCATGGGGAGGGGGGGTGACCCTCTGGTCTTTGTCCTCAGGCAGCCCAAAATCTTGGGTCGGCAGCTGGCAAGCCAGCATCACCAAGTTTCCTTTTGGGCTGTGCTGGGCGTGGAAGAGGAAAACGCCCGCCCCATCCCCAGCCCAGCCCAGCTCTTTCCCTTTCTCTCCTTCCTTCCTTGCTAGCTCACTCCTCCCCAGCCCCTTTCTTCTACTATCTTTTCGGTGGGCTGCAATCCTCTGGACTGAGAAAGTTGCCTTTTGCATCGACAGGTAGGAGGACCCTTGAGTAAATCTGGAGGACCAGGAGGGAGGGAGAGAAGGAGGGGGAAAGGATATTTTTGGGGGGGACAAATCTGGGCTTGGTTCCCTCCCTTCTAGGGGTCTGGATCTCCAGTCCTCATCCCTCCAAATGGATTAAGGAAAGTACTCTGAAATTATAAAGATATCCCTCCAAAAAATGTACATGTGCAACAATCAAGACTCTTTCTGAAGTCTCAGAAGGACCAGCTTTGCATTGTTTCAAAAGAGAGATGTAGCACACAGTGTGGTCCCCACAGACAAAGCAGAACCATAAATGCCAAAACAATTGAATATACTGAATTAGAGAGAGAGAGACCAGGGTACTTTTAGAATACTTTCCTTGATCCATTTGGAGGTTGTTGGCATGCTTTGTCAGTCATGCTTTTTAAACTTTTGTATAGGTTTATGGGATTTTATCCAGCTCTTAGATGATTTCAATTGTTTTACATTTTATTGTAAATTTTAATTTTTAAAAAATGTTTTTTATCTGTGTCCCTTCTGGGACAAAGGCAGCATACAAATGAGATAGATTGATAGATAGATAGATATGTATGTATATATGTATTTAAAGAGATCTTGTAGCACCTTTGAAACTAAGTGCATGATCTTTCCTTTCCTAGACTTCAGTCTACTTTCTCAGATGCATTTTAGATAGATAGATAGATAGATAGATAGATAGATAGATAGATAGACAAAGATGATTGATAGATAGGTAGACAGATATGTATGTAAAGAGATCTTGTAGCACCTTTGAGTCTTACATGCATGAACTTTCCTATAATTCAGTCTGCTTTCTCAGATGCATTTTAGATAGATAGATAGATAGATAGATAGATAGAAAAAAGGATAGATAGATAGATAGACAGACAGATAAGTATGTTAAGAGATCTTGTAGCACCTTCAATCTACTTTCTTAGATGCATTTTAGATAGATAGATAGATAGACAGACAGACAATGATAGATAGATAGATAGATAGATATGATAGGTAGATATAGATAGACAGAGAAAGATGATAGATAGATAAATAGATAGATAGATAGATAGATAGATAGATAGATACGTATATACTCAACTTGAAGTTGACCTCATGTATAAGTCGAGGGCAGGTTTTGGGACCAGAATTACGCATTTTGATCTGACCCATGGATATGTTGAGGGTAAAACTTAGAGGCACATAACAAAGGATATAAAGGATGAAACTAGGGAAAACAATGCCAAAGAATTTACAACATTCTGGCAGGTATAGCTGTTTATGCTTTTCCAACCCAGGCATTCAAAAAGGTCAGAAGTGGAGCCATGGTGGACAGAGTAGAAGGAGATGGTGCTTCTTTTAGGTGCTCCTGGGATGGATTAAGCTCTCCGACTTTTGCCGCTCTACTCAGAGAAAGATAGTGGTTCCTTTTTTTGACCTGTGGATAAGTCGACGCGGTTTTTTGGGTCAATCTTTTGGCTAAAATTTCTAGACTGATACATGAGTTTATACAGTAGATAGATAGATAGACAGATAGGCAGATAGATAGAGAAGATAAATAGATAGATAGATAGATAGATAGATAGATAGATAATAGAAAAATAGCAAATAGCATTGGCATTTTAAAAACAGTTTTGGTGGATTGTAAAGGAAGGCTAGAGAAAACAAACAGCTTTCCTATTGCCACTGGTTTGAATCAGGATTATCTCTTTCTTATCTCTTTGTATGTGATAACTGGCCTTTGCAATGCCAGAACATTTGTGCTATCAGCAACAGAAAATGTTGCTTTCACCTGCCGCTATAATAGGAGAAAGCTGCACACATTTTGTCTCATACCAAGCTTGAATAAGATACAACAATAAAATAAAATATCTGCGTGTCTCTGGATGCCGTAACATTTCTGGACGCCGTGCCAAACACCTCAAAATTGGACCAAAAGTTTTGGGTTTTTCTCCATGTTCCAAGGTTGAGTTTCAATTTGATAGTGCTTGGAAAATCCCCGAGTTCAAAAGAGGGGGGGATGCAAGAAAACAGAAGACCTAATGGACCACTTTTGGGGTGCAAGGTAGAACCCTCACAATGCAAGGCTTTCCTTCAGTTAGTTTTCCAATAAACATTAAATCCAGACTCTACAGAATTACTGTTGACCTGTAGTACACATACACTTTGCAGAAGATCAAAACACGAGAGAGACAAAATATCAAAATATGTAACTTGTCGTTAAGCAGTGGCTACAAAAAGATGTCCTAAAAGGAAACTAAACCATAAATACTTAATCTCCCATACTATTTTTAAAGCTACAGAAACTTAGCATTTGAACTTGGAACCCTTTCCATGGGCAAACAAACAAACACACAAACACAGAAACTTAAGCATCTGAGTCAAATAAATATAATTGAATTAGATCATTGGTTCTTCTGGATTAGTAATGTCTCCCTGGTTGGCAGCAACTTTCTAGGGATATATGAAGACGTTGTGGATTAAACTTGGGACTGTCTGCATTAAAATCAGATGTTCTACCACTGAATTACCCAAAGGTACCAGATCCCATTGGATCTTGGAAGGTAAGCAAGGTCAGCTCTGGTTAGCACTTGGATGGGGAGCCACCAACAGATCCCAGGTGCTGAAGGCTATGTTTCCAAGGAAGGAACTGGCAAAACCACCTCTGGGTCTTCCTTGCCTAAGAAAAATCTTACGAGATCCATGGGATCGCCATAAGTCAACAGGTGCCTTGAAGGTAGATACGTACCCTTACACACACTGGTGTGTAACATCTTGCCTGATGAAGAAGAAGCCCATAGAGCTTCGAAAGCTTGCACCAAGTATATTGTGCATTTTGGTTGGCCGATAAAGGTATCACTGTTTGGTGTATTTTTGTTTGGATTTGCTAAATGGCCAACGCAGCTACCCCTGCATGTTACACATCGCTGGGTTACTGTACAAAACAAAGTAAGATTCTAGTCCCCAAGGTCTGAATAAATATTGAATTAAATGGAAATGTAGGCAAGGGCCTTACATTGCATCAGGCCATTGTTTCTAGTTTAATGTAGGTTCTAGTTTAGGGTGGCATGCATTGACTGGCAGCATCTCTTTAGGGAGGAATTTTTCCCAGTTGTAACTGGAGAAGTTAAGAAGTGAACCTTTCCGCACGCAGAGTAAATGCTGTATTGTAAAACTATAGCTCCGGAGCACTTTGGGGCATTTTATCCAGCTTTTGAATGGGCAAAAGAGCCAAACTGTTCACTGGTGTGATGGCCTCACCCACCTCTTGTTCCAAATAGTTAGTTTAAACTTACAATGCACAAGAGTTTTTGGGTTTGAAGTTCTTTTCTAAATCTGACTTCAGAGGTGTGGTTGTGAACGGATGCAGCAAGTGCACCAGGATGAATGCCAAAAGGCAGAACTGTGAGTCATGGTATTGCCTGGGTGAAACAGGATCATATCCATATCAACAGTTTATTCCTCCATCTATCACAAACACACACACTTACTTTTTGCACTGGTTCGATTTTGCAACCACAAAACAAACTTTAAAACAAAGCCTTACTAACAATGCCGTGACCCAGAAACACAACAGACACGGAGCAATGGCTAGGAATAAACCTTTGTTGAGCAAGATCACTTACACTTCAGTCATTTCCAAGATTGTGCTGCTAGTCCTCATGATCGCATCCTTCTGAGCATTTGGGCTTTAACTGTTTCTGTGTTCAGGCAAAGAGAGAAGGATAGGTTCCTGTTGTTTGCTTGTTTGTTTGTTTGTTTGTTGTGTGCCTTTTCCAACTTATGGCCACCCTAAAGCGAGACTATCATGGGGTTTTCTTGGCAAGTTTCTTCAGAAAAGTTTCTTTGCCATTGCCATCCTTTGAGGTGGAAAGAGTATGACTTACTCAAAGTCACCTAATGGGTTTACACAGCTGAACTGGGATTCAAATCCTGGCTTTCAGAGTCATAGTTCAAGGCTCAAACCAATACACCACACCAGTCGCTCTATGAGAACGTAAACTGTGTATTTTTAAAAAATGGATTTCTACCAATTGTCCAGGTTATCCTTTTACACTCTCTAGTTTCTTTTCATTTGAGAAGGGAAGGGGGTCTTTTCATAGACTGGGAAAGGTATCCAGACTTCAACAGATCCAACCCCCTTTTTATCTGAATATCCAAAAATAAAAATCCGGCGATATCCTAGTCAGCTGCCTGTCCAACCTCTTCTTGGATGCCTGCAAGGCATAGAAGCATTCTTGGCAGCCCTTCAAACTAGCAGGGGGTGTAGGAATTTCTTTTTCTTTCTTCTGCCACAGCTGCGATTTACATCCCGCTAAATTCCTAAGAAGGAAGAGGTGGAAAAGAAAACCGTGACTCAACATGACTTGTCACAACCCACCCAACCTTAAGGCCTGTTAAGAGAAGAAGTTCTTGGATCAGCAAGCCATCTTAAGCAGAAGGGCCTTCCCCAACTTGGTGCCTTCTAAATAGTTTGGGACTACAGCTCTCAGCCTTCCCAGTCCTTGCCATTGCTGGCTGATGGGTGTTGAGGTCCCAAAGAAAAGAGGCATACTGGGGTACGCATGCAGGGCTGTTGTTGTTTTTAGATGAGATTCAGGAAGGGAGAAAGCTGCTTTGGTGGCATGTGGTTACAGTAGGAATAATTGTAGTGTGAAAGCAAAGGACGGCGTTTGTCATCATGGAGCTTGGATGAGATGAAATTATTCCTGGGATGGTGGAGGGGAAGGCAGACGCACTACCTCAAATAGCAAAGCCAGGGGTTGTTTAGTTCTTCCAAGCTCCGTCTTCGGAAGACGTGGTTATGGAGGGAGGTGGGGCTCATGCATTGCCTTGCATGAGCAAAAAAATCCATATTGCAGTTCTCCTGGGAATGTTTTGTGGTCTGTAAAATTAAAGACGGTGGCTGTGGCTGGCTGGTGGTTCCATTCCACTCATATTTTCATCTGTCTATAATCTGCTTTTGTCTCTGGAGAGAAAGAGAGAGAGAGCTCACATTCTAATATTTGTCTTGGAAAACCCAGAACGTGGCTCTGGCTGCCTCCACACTGCAGAAAGAATCCAATTTGACACTACTTTAACTGCTGTGGCTCCATGTGGCCGAAGAGCAGGGTATAAATACTCCAGAGAAAGAAAGAAATGCGATGCAATGCTGGGAATTGTTGTTTTGTGAGACACTTAGCCTTCTCTGCCAGAGAGCTCTGGTGCCACAACAAACTAGAGTTCGCTCTCCTCCTCCACTTTTCCCTTCATCCTCTGCTTGCTTCAATTGCTGCAAACAAGAGTTCAAAAGTTTGCACTGAATTAATTCATCCGGAGGAAGAGGAGTAAGTGGAAGCTTGCCCTTTCTAATTTGTGTGCGCTTTCCCAAAATCCAGGGTTTTCTGTGCCCAAAATAGTAGTTTTGTGTGTCCTTTATCATTAATCCTTTTTGCCCTCCTATTCCCCGGATGTATCCTTTTTGACCACACTTGGATGTTGCTTGCTTACACAGGTCCTGGTTTTCATCTCCAAATTCTTCTTGGTGGGTATTGTATTATCCAGAGGTTCACACGCCTGGGAGAAAATCAGAGCTCGGGAGGGTTAAAAAGAAATTAAATTTGGAAAGTCCTGACAAAAGCAATTGCCTCATTAGCCCTGGCTAGGCACCAATATGATCCTTGATCTTGCTAACTTCCTAGAGCAAGTTAAGCCCATTAACACAGAGAGCAAGCATTGTGTAACTGATTTGTAAGTAAGCATCACAGGGATGGATGCACGGCTAACTGGCCTCTTCGTGTGTCACATACAGCAAACGTCCACTTTTGAGCCAAAAAAACCCCAAAATCAAATAATTCCTCCACAAGCAGAAATCGAACGTTTTGGGAACGGGAAGGGAAAAGATTTCCGGAGGTATAATAAACTATTGTCTTGCATCAAAAATATGGCAGTATATTCCTATGAAACTCAGAAACATTTCCTTTCATGGTCTCCCCTGGTGGATGCTGTGTCTCTTTTTCCTTTTTGCCTCCTTCTTCAAGTGGAATTACTGATGGAGCGATGACTGGCAAATCCTTGTTTCCTGCCTGCCTTATATCACCAATTCAGGCTAGCTGCCAAAAAAGCTGATGAAAATAGCATCCAGTCCTTAATGCCAGGAAGCCATTGAGGCGGTTGCTTTAATGGACTTCTGATGAAAGGCAAACGTTTTGCTGGAGTTCATAATTAAGCCTGTTGTGGGAGTTCTTTTGGGACATGTCTGTCATTCCCTTTAACATGTTACAGATTAAAAACTGGGACACATGTGGGCCAAGCAACATCAATGTGGGGTCAAGATGGCAAAAGTTATGAATGAAGAGAAACACTCAAGTTAGGAGATGCTGCAGCAGTTTGCTTTTGCCTGAGCCCACTGGGAAGGGCAGGATTCCACCGCCATCTTCCTTTCCTCTCCATGCATTGAGCTAACTGAATGCAAACTACTTTTTGCATTTTGAACTCAGTTTGCAGCAATGGAAGTACAGCGGGCCCTTGGTATCATCTGGGGTTTGCTTCCAGGAACCCCCGTGGATACCAAAATCCATGGATGCTCAAGTCCCATTATATACAGAGGTGTAGTAAAATGGTTTCCCTTATAGGAAATGGCAAAATCAAGGCTTGCTTTTTGGAAATTATATATATATATTAAATATTTTCAACCTATGGAAAAGGAATCTGTGGATACAGAGGGCCAACTGTACACTTAAGTTCTTTGCAATCAGGTCTCGACAAAGTTATATTTCAAATGCAAAGTAATGTATAGGAATGACCCCATATTATTTGTACCACGAGCAACATGTTCTAATGACTGTTTAAAGAGTTCCTATGGGCAAATTAGGTTTGGCATCTTGGAGACCTCCTGGAGAGTTTGGACTAAAATATGAAACAATTCATTTAAAAAACCAAACAAATGCCCTCCCATAGATGTGTATGATTCAGGCATGGCTGCATTGCATATTCCTGGAGAACAATTGCAAGGGCAAAGGAGGAAAGGAGGAGAAGGAGAGAGAAATTGGGACATTTTAAAAGCAGTGGCATGATAGAGGATTAATTGGGATTTCCAGTTGAGACAGTTGGAGGGAATGCATTGCACACACACTTGCAAAAAAAGACTTTCTTGGGGCTATTTGAAATACTGTACATACTGATCAATAATACTGCAAGAAAAAGAACCTTTCTTTAAAAAAAAGAAAAGAAAAATAATGCAGCAACCTAAACCCTATTTAAAATGTTTCCTTAGGGAAAGAGTGTTTTTTAAAAAAAGTTATGGGGATGACTTGTGTCAAAGACGCCAAGGTAGTAAGTAAGATCCGCTTTGAATAAACTGCTTGGAATGTTAACTTGCTTTTATTTTGGATGTTATGAAATCAATCCGACTTTGCTAACCATGGATTCTCATCCGACCTTCCAGCTTTGCCCCCTTTCTATGCAATGTATACCTCTCCCTCTCCCTGATCATCTAAAACCCTCCTTTCATTTTCAAAACCTGCTTCTGTGCATGCTACAAGACATCTTCCTTGGGCATGACTTGAAGGGGTGGTTGGCGGGGAAAATTCTCTAAAATAAAGGGAAGGGTGGGAGATACCTGCTGACAACCCTCTTATTCCTTTTTATAAGTATTAAATTGAATGGTCTTTCACTTGAAACTCTTGGGGTCGAAGGAAATATGTGCAAATGGATGAACTCTTTTTATGCACCCTCAATGTATTTTATTATGTCTTATTAGTTACATTCATATCCTCTCTCCCTTCCACTGATCTCAAGGTGATATGCACGGCTTTACTCCATTTTATCCTCACAACAACCTTGCAAGGTAGGTCAGGCAGAAGAAAAGAGTGTCTCTCTTAGCCAACACTTTACAAATTGACAGCAGGCTTGGATCTCAGTTCTTGCACTCCTTGGACAACACATTTGGGTAGGAAACCTTCTGTCTGCCTTATATATATATATATATATCTATATCTATATCATAGGGGAGCTGGCACAGCATTGAGTTGGTGTGTTGACTGTCCCATTAATCTTCTGCTTTCCCATTCTTTCAGCTGCTTTAAAAATGTCCCAGTTTCCCTGTTCTCCTCCCACTTTCCCACTTTCTTCTCCGCTTTTTTGAGTCACTGCAAGCTGAGCTCTAAGTACAATAGTAGTTTGCACTCCATGAAATTGGGTAGGGGAAAGAGCCAAGGAGAAGTTTTATGAGTTTTATACTTTATGAATTTTATGATGATTATTTTTTTGGGTGTAACTAATTGTATTTTATATTTTGGTCTATGGCCATAAATAAATGATGTTGATGCAGACAGCTCTTTAAAAGGAGAGGTGGGTTCTTGATCTTCCCAGAAGACTCAGGCAAAAGCAAACGGCTGAACAGTCTTCAAACTTGTGTTCTTCCTCTTTATCCATAGATTCTTTATCCACGGATTCAAGCCTCCACGGCTTGAAAATACAGTAGTCCCTCCCGATTTGTGGAAGATCCATTCCAGATTTTGGTATCCTGGAACCAAACCCCAGCGGATACCAAAGGACCCTCAGTAAAATGTTAACCACACTCAGATGTTGCTTGGCCACTCATCATACTTCTGTGAAATGTTGGAGGCTTTGTCCATTTTGCTCTAGATGGGTCTAACTCATACAATTCAGGCCCACTATGGTAAAGGATGCCAAACAGAGTAAGGAGGTGCGATCATGTTGCCTGAGCTTGTTGGAAAGAGAATGAATATTTATCCTAAAGGCAGAAAGCCGTGTGGGTTAAGGCTGCTTGTATCCTCTGTGAATCTGTTTTCTGTTAAAGTCAGATTGCTGCAAGATGGGAGCACAGTAATGCAACCGAAGCCACATTCCAAAGCAGTCGCTCCAGCCTCGTACTTTGCACACTTACCTAGAAGTAAGCCCTCCTGAATTCATACTTTTAACTTACAACGGGTAGGATCGGAGCCTCAATAAAAAGCAAAACCTACCAGACCCAACTTGTATGTCTGCTTTCAAGTGACTCAGCAGCCTAGGAACAATCTCTTCATTAGCCCTGCCATGCAAAGTGGAGAGTTTTAAAATAAATGGCTGAATAATTAGACAATCCCAAAGAACTGGAGCAAAACTGACTTCACCCATTAGCTTGACGGCTTTCTCAGGCCCTTGAATTGGCTGTGGATAAGGGAATGCAGAGGAGAGCCAGCGTGGCATAGTAGTTTGAGTGTTGGACTACGACTCTGAGTTTGATTCCCCACTCAACCATTAAACCCATTGAGTCACACTCTCTCAGCCTCAGGGGAAAGCAACAGCAAACCTCCCCGGAGCAGATCTTGCCAAGAAAACCCTTTGATGGTTTGCCTTAGGGTCACAGTAACTCGGAAACAACCTGAAGGCATACAACAAGGGAATGCAGGACATACTAGCATTATGATATCATACTGTCCAATACTTCTGAAAACCAGGACACATGTGGCCAAGCAAAACCAGCAAAAGTTATTAATGAGGGAGAACACACAAGCCAGAAGAGGCTGCAGCAGTTTGCTTGTCCCTGATCCTACTGGGAAGAGCACAATTCTGCCCTGCCTCCTCTCTCCCTGAATTGAATGCAAACTACTTCTGTGTTTTGAATTTATTTGCAGCCATTCAAGTAATCTCAGGTCAAAGAGGGAAAGTGGGAGGAGGAGAGAGAAACCGGGACAATCTAAGAGCAGCTGAAAAAGTGGGAAGATGGAGAATTAATAAGGACTGTCGCTGCCAAATTGGGACAGTTGGAGGATATGTGATATTCCTGGAAACGGGTAGGAATTGTGGAGCCTTTCAGATGTGATTTAATTAGAACACCCAGCATTCATCACCATGGGCTATGTTGGGTAGGACTGCTGGGAATTGCAGTTTAAGAAGACCTGGAAGGCTACACACAGAGGTGTTCCTATGGGAAGGGAACAAAATAAAAGGTATTGACACACACACCCTCAAATAAGAATTCTGCCTCTCCCATTAAATTTTCATTCAGTCCCCAAATTTCTAGCATTGCCATTACTTAAAACTTTAGTTGAACATTCAGAAAAACAGTTTAGGCATCCAAAGGCAAAGTTAACACAGACAATGCAAACGCAGCAAATCGAGGTGTGAACCATTTTGAGAGCCTCTCTCTTTCCCTTTCTCTGAAATGCTAGAAATTTGGGGACATTTTACAGAGGGAAATCGCTGAGGCCAAGCAAATTCAAGATTACTTTGATCTCATACAAGGAATCTCTAGTCCAAACCAAATTTGAACTTGAGGGGTCCAAGCCCAGCTTTTTGCACAATTTCTTCATCCATTCATATAGTTCATATTAGTTTATTTCTATTTGCCTAACAGCTGTATAAATAATAGATGGGGGAAAATAAAGCTGGACATTTATCCTCCTTGCAAAGGGAAGAAAATGTTGTTCTATTTGGAATAAGAGAGACAATCGAATGCAGAGGCATGGCTGAATTTCTCTCTCCCAGCAGAGGCTGATGGAAAGAAAAGATCCAGAGAGTTGCAATGGGCAAAATATTTCATGGATCCATCCATCTTTGTCCAATGATAGCCTTTAAGAATTGGACGGATTGCTTTCTTGTGGTGTCCTAGCCATCCTCTTTTTAGTTGTACTGTTTGTTCCAAACCAAATTACCCTTTTGCAGAAAGATTTTGGAAATCTGCAAAGAGAGTTGCCTCGCAAGAGTCAGGCCTGTCCAGCTTTTTCCGTCTGCGCTCTGACCGCAAAGAGTTGGAAAAATCATCCATCCAGGCAGAGCTTTGGCATTTCCAAAACTGTGCAAAGCCATTGTGAAGGGAGAGAGGGCTAGAAAACAACCTGCCCATATTAGGAACTCGCAAGCAAAGCCTTGCAGAACTATCTGAGAGGCAACTTTTAAATAGGCAACCTTTGTAAACTGGAAATCAAGCTGAAACAAAGATATATAGATATAGATATATATATAGATATATATACACATAGTTTTTGCGTTTGTGTGCCTCCAGGTTATTATTAGTTCTTCCTTGCTCATTATTCTTATTTTCTTAATAAAAAATGGTGCGGGTGTGTGTTGTGTGCCTTCCAGTCATTTCTGACTTATGAAAACCCTAAAGTGACCCTATCATGGGGCTTCCTCTTGGCAAGATTTGTTCAGAGAAGGTTTGCTGTTACCGTCCCCTGTGGCTGAGAGAGTGTGCCTTGGCCAAGGTCACCCAGTGGGTTTCTT
This sequence comes from Phrynosoma blainvillii, assembly GCA_026167975.1. Lineage (NCBI taxonomy): Eukaryota > Metazoa > Chordata > Lepidosauria > Squamata > Phrynosomatidae > Phrynosoma > Phrynosoma blainvillii. The sequence continues at coordinate 5,844,843 of JANUYF010000011.1, forward strand.
GGCTAAGCGGGGAAGTCGAACCCTGAACTCCAGAAACACTCAAACCACGCTGGCTGTACAGCATGTTTGTGCGTGTGGTGTAGTGGTTTGAGCACTGGACTATGACTCTGGAGACTAGGGTTCGATTCCCAGTTTGGCCATGAAACCCACTGGGTGACCTTGAGCAGGTCACATACTCTCAGCCTCAAGGGAGGGCAAAGGCAAAACCTCCTCTGAACAAATCGTGCCAAGAAAACCCCAGGATCGGCTTGTCTTAGGGTCTCCATAAGTTTGTTGTGTGCCTTGTGTGTGTAGAGGGACTATATATCAGTGGTCCCTCTACATTCACTGGGGTTAGGGATGAAGGACCCCTGTGAATGTGGAAAAACCGCAAATAAAAAAAATATTCTTTTTACCTAAGTGCACCCCTCTCTAGTAATTTCCAGATCCTCCAATGCAACACTATGGTCAACATCTGCCAGAAGTTGATCATAGAAACATGCTGGAGGACTTCCAAATGCCTAGAGAAGTGTTTTCTCTAGGAACTTCTACGTCCTCCAGCACAACTCCATGATCAAATTCTGGCAGAGTTGCGTTGGAGGACCTAGAGATTCCCCAAAGAGAGCATATTCATCAAAACCGCAAATAATCAAATCCGCAAAAGTCCAAGCCGCAAATGCGGAGGGCCAGCTGTATACTCCAATTGTAAATGCAATAGAGGGGCAGAATTGAGAACAGATTGCCAGATGTTTTTGAGCTGAAAAACCAACGAACAAACCTTGCCAAGAAAGGTTATAGATTCGCCTTAGTATGTCGGAAATGACTTGAAGGCATGCAACAACAATGAATACACTGAGTTGTATATACAGTACTGTTGTTGCAGTAGGTGTATATATACATTGGCTGTGGTTGTTTAGGAGTTTGGAAAGTGCAGTCCCCCAAAGGTTTTATTTTCTGTTTTTTGGGGGAGGGAACTCAGTCCATCGGCGGTTGCCAACTTGCTCTCCAGATCTCTCCGACTTAATAGGAACTTTGTGCTTCATGGACAAGTGTGATGGTGTCCTTAGTTTGTTCAGAGGGTGGATTAGCTTTGTGTCTGAGTTGCAACTACAGTTGTGGGTGGGGAGTGCCTCTGGGAACTGTCTTTTGTGTTGTCTTAGGGTATTTGCTTAGGTTGTGACCCATAAACCGGTTCAGCCAGGGGGCCCTAATTTTTTTGATCACAGTTCCAACAGAGCTTGGGAAAGTTACTTATTGGACTACAGCTCCCAGAAGTCTCCGGCCAAGTTAGTCCCCCGAGGGCACAGATTTGACTCTGATTCAAGCAGAGCTTGGGAAAGTTACTTTTTGTAACCCCAGTAAAATCAGCCAAAATTTACAAGACACATGGGAATAAATAAATGCGGGAGGGTTAAGAGTACTGTGGGTGGGTGGTACCATATGTGGCGGAATTGTAATCTAGTGAAATCTTACTGGGAAAACATTCATAGAGTGAAACGTAAAATTCTTGAAATTAATTTTAAACCGTCACAAGAACTATGCGCTGCCCCTGAGAGCACTGGATCGGGGCCGTGGCAGCCACACGCAGCAGCCCCGATCCGGCTTTTTGTCGCTCCAAAAAGAGCTGGCAAATGCCACTTCTTTTTGGGGTGGCAAAAAGCTGCCCTTAGCGCCGTGGTGGCAGCTCTATTGCGCCCCTTTGGCGCAGCATGTCTGCACCCTGCGCCAATGGGGCACCCTGACGCCATGCGATGGGGCACGCGGCATGACGGCGGCGTCAGGGCGGCTGGCGTGCGGTCGTCCCACCCCAACTCCACCCTCAGGCCGGCCTTTTTGGCCGGTCTGCATCAGCCCTATATTTATTTATTTATTTATTTATAATTATATCTTTATTAGAATAAAAGTGTACCTTTAATAGCATTACAAAAACAAAAGAACAATAACACAGAACAAAACAAACATTGGTCGCAACTATAAAATAACAAAACAGATGATACACGTACACAGTCACCATCGTACCTAACATTATAAGCAATATGACAATGTGAACAATAGAAACGAAGGCCCTATTATTTATTAAATACGCTCAATAAGGTACCAAAAGAAATTGAGAAGAAATATAGCAGATTGTTATATAGGATCACGGCGGCGAGATTGATTGTGGCAAAAATAAATAAATAAATGGAAAACAATAGAGATACCTTCTGTCGAAGAGTGGATCTGGAAATTAGTTTATATGATGGCTATGGATATGTTAACTATTAGACTAAAAAGACAAAATGTACACAAAGTAGAACAGGATTGGGCTCTAATACTACTGTACTGTGAGAAGATAAACTTAAATTTATCGAGATGCTAATTGTATGAATTGAGATAGGGCAATCGAAACAAATTAAGCTAGACTTTAATGCACAGAAGAATTGTTAAAAAACACTGTTTCTGAACTGAAAAAAATAAGATTTAAATGACAAACTGGACGAACATGGGAAGTCAATTGTAAATATGCATATTTGGAAAACAAAACTTGATCATTATTTTGTATGCAACTATTTTGTATATTACTTGCTGCAAAAATAAAAAAATTTAAAAAAGAAAGAAAGTTACTTTTTGGACTGTCGCTCCCAAAATCGTTCAGCCTGGGATATTCTGGGAACCGCGGTTCACAACGTAACTTTCCCAAGCTTTGGATCCAAGCTTTGACAGTTATGAAGGAGATCTAGTTTTAGCTGCTGTAAGTCCCAGGGCTAGAAAGGAAAGGCATGATATTAATAGATTAATAACAACAATAATGCCCCCCTGACATCACAAATTTTCCAATAGATACAGAAGACAAAATTGGAAACTGGAATTTGATTTCTTAGGAGGAACATGAAGTTTTTCATGTTTGCAAAGACAGAAGAAAGTGGGGTGGTTTCGGATGAGCCTTTAGATACGAAGCTCACAAGTTTGAACAGATAAATATTAATATGCTTGCCACCCAGTGCTTTGGAATATTTAGCCTTTCTCTTTGATTTGATTTTAATATTATATATATATATATATATATATATATATATACACACACACACACACACACACACACACACATTTGGGGTTTATTTTTTGCTTTGTTTAGTTGCTTCTTTTGCCTTCTGGTGAAAGCACTTGTTAGTAAACTAGTAGTATTTGTCTGCCCTCTTCTGGTCTATTTCAGGATTGAACTATTCACTGCCCATATGTGTTTCCACATTGCAGAAATAAAGCAGTTTGAAACCCCTTTCGCTGCCATGACTCTGTCCTACAGAATCTTGGGATTTGTAGTTTGTGAGGCACCAGAGATCTCTGGCAGATCAGGCTGGATCTCTCACCAACACTGCAGATCTCAGGATCCCACAGGATGGAGCCATGACAGTTTAGTGTGGTATCAAACTGCTTTATTTCTGCAGTGCGGCTACATCCCAAATGGCTAATAAATCCAGCCTTTCTCATCCCTTTGAAACTGGTTTGTGTGTATGTGTGCACATGTGTGCGTACATGTGCATTCAAGCCACCTGTTGACTTATTTTATTAATTTTTCTTAGGCAAAGAATACTAGAAAAGTGGTTTTATATGAAATATAGCACCAGGCACTTGTTGGCGAGTATTGTTTCTATTAGCTATTCTGACCAGGGCTGCTGGGTCTTGCAGTCCGACAGAATCTGTATGGTCACACGATTCCCACCCCTGCTGTAGACACTGTGTATTTGTGTGTTGTGTGCCTTCAAGTCATTTCCAACTTATGGTCACCCGAAGGCAAACCCATCATAGGGTTTTCTTGGCAAGATTGGTTCAGAGGAGGTTTGCCACTGCCGCCTCCTGAGGCTGAGAGAGTGTGACTTGCCCAAAGTCATTAGAGCAGAGTTAAATGAAAGTTAAATTGACTTCTCCAGCATGTACAGTAGGAAAAACTAGCAGATGGAGTTAAAGTGGGTTGCACTGACATGCAATCTCAAACCATGGTTCAGTGCGGTTTCACTCCACAATGCTAGAAATTTGGGCCTGAAAGGGGAAAAAATAGGGCTTCAGAAATGACTTGAAGGTGAACAACAACAACAACAACAACAACAACAACAACAACAACAACAACAAAAGCTGCACCCCAATGCAGTTGGAGGAAGGAGAGGAAGAGGAGGAGGAGGAGGAAGAAGAGCAAGAGGAAGCAGAGGAGGAAGAAGAGGAGGAGGAAAAAGAGGAGGACGAAAAAGAGGAAGAGGAAGAAGAGGAAATAAGAGGAGAAGGAAGAAGGAAAAAGAGAAAGAGGAAGAAGCGAAAGAGAAAGAGAAAGAAGAAGGAGGAGGAGAAGGAAGAAGAGAAAGAGGAAGAGGAAGAAGAGGAGGAGGAAAAGGAGGACGACAAAGAAGAGAAGGGAGAAGAGGAGGAGGAAAAAGAGGAAGGAGGAGGAAGAAGAGGAAGAGGAAGGAGGAGAAGGAAGAAGGAAGAAGAGAAAGAGGAAGAAGAGGAGGAGGAGGACAAAGAAGAGGAAGGAAGAGAAGGGAGAAGAGGAAAAGGAAAAGGAAGGAGGAGGAGAAGGAAGAAGAGAAAGAGGAAGAAGAGGAGGACGAAGAAGATGATGGAAGAGGAGAAGGAAAAAGAGAAGGAGGAAGAGGAGGAAGGAGGAAGAGAAGGAAGAAGAGGAAGAGGAAGGAGGAAAAGAGGAGGAGGAGGAGGAGGAGGAGGGAGTGGGGTAGGAAGAAGAAGGGGTCTTAGGGAGGAAGGGCCAAAGGCAGCATCATTGCCGGCTGATGCACATTGCTAGATCCCCTTCCTCTTCAGTGAGCAGTTGGAATGTTTGTGCACATGCCATTAGACCAAGGCAAATGATCCAAAGGGTAATTAGGGAGTTGGCTTGTAAAGAAGAGCTTATTAAAAACTGAATGGTAAGAGAAGCTGATCCCTGCCAAGAAGACCATGGATGGCCTTATTCCTTTTCCCATGCCTTGGGAAGATGGCCCTGCTAGCTTGCAAACAGTGACCCCACTGTGGATTCCTCTTTCCAAGGGCAGATGGGAAGCCTGGGGGGGGGGGGGGAGGATCAGAGAGGAATCAAAACAAGAACAAGGCATGAACTGAAAATAAAAATCCGAGGACATCCAAAGAAGTTTTGTTTTGTTTGGAGACGTTATTACGAAAGGTCCTGTCCTGGTGGAGCTGCCACTTGTGGCTTCTCTGCCAGAAGGAAAGCAATGGAAGAGAACATATTTCTAGGACATTTGTGAGCTCAGAGGAGGAACTGAACCATATAAACACAGTGTCCTATTTCTATCCCCACGAGAAAGAGGGAAAGAAGTTACGGATGCTTGGATCTCAGTTCTTCTTTATAGGTTGGGTTATCCAAACTCAGCTAGGCAAGCTTTTAAAATATATAAATTCCAAAAGGCAAACCTGGATTTTACCATTTTATATACAAGGGACACCATCTTACTATGCCATTGTATTTAACAGGACTTAAATTTTGCTGTTAATATTATAAGAAGAGGGATCCTTAATGTTAAAATGTTGCTGGATCCTTAACATTAAAATGCTATACAGTCAGCCCTCCATATCTGTGGATTCTAGCATCCAGGGTTGGAAAATATGTTGAAAATATATAAATTTCAAAATGCAAACCTGGATTTTACCATTTTATATACAAAGGACTCCATCTTACTGTGCCATTGTATTAAATTCTGCCAAGGAAACCCCATGACAGATTCGCCTTAGGGTCGCCATAAATCGAAAACAACTTGAAGAGACACAACAGCAAAAATGTATGTGAGTGGATCATTTGATTTATCAAGGCGAGAACATGTACTAATTTGGTTTATTTTGGGTGGTAGAGGCCCAGATCCTTATTTGTGATTGTCCTCTGTGTTCATTCCACATCGATCCACGTTCTGCAAACGCTGAAGAATTAAAAAGATTATTATTTTTTATTTTGAAGGGGAAGAGCTTCCCAATAATGGCAGCATGCAGCGCGGGATGGTGCAAAACATAATCTGGGTACAAAGAAGACTAGGATCCTTATTTTGTCGAATGATTGCATTTTATTTCGAGACTTCCTGCAAGTAGCAAAACTGGGAACTGGGATCAAATAACTTCAGCATTACAAAGAAAGGAGAGTGTTAATCGAATTTCTTGTAGCTTCTGGCAATATTCGGAGACGAGTGAGACTGGAAAACTGGAAGCAGAGTTTAGATAAAGATGTTCACTCAACACAACTATCAGACAGAGTAGACTGGACCAATATTTTATGCAAAGGAGATCAAGACTGATTGTAGGAAATTGTAGGATTGTAGGATTGGCCGTTCCTGTTGGTCTCCACTTTGATCCTTTATATTCAAAACTGGGCAAACAGATATTTCCCAGTTCTGTAGAGGCCTGCAATTGGTAAAGAGGGGACTTCTGAAAGGAAAAAGGAGGAATTAGAATCATAGAATCATAGAATCATAGAGTTGGAAGAGACCACAAGGGCCATCCAGTCCAACCCCCTGCCATGCAGGAACTCCCAATCAAAGCATCCCCGACAGATGGCCATCCAGCCTCTGCTTAAAGACCTCCAAGGAAGGAGACTCCACTACTCTCCGAGGGAGTGTGTTCCACTGTCGAACCGCCCTTACTGTCAGGAATTGATTGAGAAACACGGTCTACAGATCCGGCAGACAGTCCAAACTATCAGCGCTCACAACACATTGTTTATTTTCCATAAAAGCATTCTGTAGATGCCACTATCCTAGTAATCTATGTTGGGGTTTCCGTTGCAAAAATGAAAAATGGAATAAAAGTATTGTTTTTAAAGGAATATTAATTTAGGCTGCCTCCACGTTGCAGAAATAATCCAGGGTCCAAAACACACGCTGCAGAAATAAAGCAGTTTAGGACTGCTTTAACTGCCCTGGCTCAAGGCTAGGGAATTCTGGGAGCTGTAGTTTTGTGAGACTTTGGTCCAAAACACACGGCAGAAATAATCCAGTCTGAGACCACTTTAACTGCCCTGGCTCAGAGCTAGAGAATCTGGGGAATTGTAGTTTACTGTGGTGACAGAACTCTCTGACAGAGAAGGCTCAATGCCTCACAAAACTACAGTCCCCAGAATTCCCTATCACTGAGGCAGGGCAGCTTGGTCTCAAACTGGATTATTTCTGCAGTGTGTTTTTGGGCCATTGAGCCTTCTTTGACAGAGAGCTCTGGTGCCACAATAAACTACAATTCCCAGGATTCCCTAGCATTGAGCCAGGGCAGTTAAAGCAGTCTCAAACTGGATCATTTCTGCAGTGTGTTTTGGAACCAGGTTGGCTCAGTGCTATGGAATCCCGGGAATTGTAGTTTTGTGAGACATCAGGGCTCTGACCGGGAAGTCTTAACCGTCTCACAAAACTACAGTTCCCAGAATTGCGTAGCACTGAGCCGTGGCAGTTAAAGCGGTGTCAAACTGGATTATTTCTGCAGTGCGGATGCAGCCTTATTAGTCTTCTCGCCATTGTTCATATGGGCAAAGATAGGCAACACAGCAGTGACTGAAATAAGAGCCAGCTGAAAAAGACAAGTGCTGCAAATCTCAGTCATATGAAAGAGATACTTGTCCTCCTTTCTTCAGTGCCATAATAACAAAATTTCTTGTGGAGTTAGAAATCAAAGACCTAAAAGCCTGGAAAATAAAGTATGCAAAGGGATCTTATAGCAATGATTGCTGGCAAGCCTCTAGGTCTAGGCTATATTGTTGGCTTTGAGGAATAGATGCCACACTATCAGCCTTTTGCGCTTTGGCTTTGAGGTTAACACAATCAAATAGAAGACATTTCAGGAAATGTAACTGATGCACTGACACAATCAGGATAACTCAGGATAAGAAAGTTGCACTTCAGGGAAAGCGCAATAAACTTCCAAGTTTACAGCTTGCTTTACTGTCTGTTGCAATACAGTCCTTGCCTTGACAATTGTGTACCAAAAATATATAGGTATTATTATACAAAGCGGTGTATCAAAGAAAATTACACTTGGGGAAGCTTCCTACAACCAATGTGTGGGACTTGGGTAAAGTTGCAAAAAATGTGGCCATTAGGGAAAGTTGCATTTAACAATGTATATCTTGGGGAAAGTTGCATACAAATGTAACTGTGTGTTTACATGGCATCTTTCTTTTTTAAAAAAATAATGAAACATGGAGACAGGGAGGACACCTAGAAATAGATTCAATCCTCCCTGTCCAAGGCTTGCTTCCCATTGTAAAATGGTTCACCCTGTATTGTTATTTTGTTCATTTTACAGAGATTTAATTTCAGAGATCAAGGCAGCCTTGCGACTGCAGAAAGTGAAATATATATATATATTTTAAATAGGTGCCATCGAGAAATAGCACTCAGTAACACTCTTCTTTTTTAAATTTGGCAATTTCGCCTGTTTGGTTGTTTGCACTTTGTGCATCCAGCTACAGCGGCTGATGGATCTCTGTCTCCGCTCATCTGACCGTTTAATTGGAAAAGAAGCCGTGAGTTTTTAGACATCCACCGAAGCAGAATGGGGGGATATTTGGGAACAGATTAAAGAAAGGATTTCTTCATGCAGCACGTAGTTTGAACTGTGAAATGCAAATGCCGCAAGATGTAGTGATGGCCATCAACGAAAACGGCAGAGTTGATGCGGTTTGACACCACTGTCATGGCACCATCCTATGGAATCCTGGGATTTGTAGTTTGTTGTGGCACCAGAGCTCTCTGGCAGAGGAGGCTAAATACCTCACAAAACTGTAGTCAAGATGTGGTCAAGAAGATAAAACTTATTAATGAAGAAGAACACACAAGCTAGGAGAGGTTGCAGCAGTTTGCTTTTGCCTGAGTCTACAGGGAAGAGCAAAATTCTTCCTCTTCCTCTTCCTCTTCCTCCTCTCATTGAGTTGAGTGCAAACTCCATTCATTACAGCAAACACAAGTTCAAGGTGCAAGTGTCGTTTGCACCTTGAACTTGAGTTTGCTGCGATGGAAGCAAGCTGAAGACAAAGAGGGAAAGGAGGAAGAGGAGAAGGAAACCAGGATATGTAAAAGCTACTGAAAAAGTGAGATGACAGAGGATTGATCAGGACTGTTCCAGCCAGATTGGGACAGTTGGAGGGTACACATCTTTGGTGAGTTGTAGGAAGGCATTTTTCTGTTCCCATGGACCAGATTGGCTGCCAAGTTGTTGGAACCTGTAGTGATTATTATCTAAACCACACACACATTTCAGCCTGTATCATTGACAACAAGGGCATTATGGCATCTGTGGATCTACCACTGATCGGTTATAATGCCATCCCATTTGTGTGTGTATGGTGTCCCTAAGGCGAACATATCCTGGGGTTTTCTTGGCAAGATTTGTTCAGAGGAGGTTTGCCGTGACCTTCCCCTGAGGCTGAGAGCATATGACTTGGCCATGGTCACCCAGTGGGTTTCACGGCTGTGCTGGGAATTGAACCCTGGACTCCAGAGTCATAGTCCAACACTCAAACCACTACACCGGTCTGGCTTTCTCCATATCCTCCAATATTTCAAAGATGAAAACATGTGGCCAAGTAACCTCAGAGCGTGATCAAGATGGCACAGCTTATGATTGAATAAGGAAGAACAGTAAAGATAGGAAAGGCTGCAGCAGTTTGCTTTTGCTTGAGCCTTCCGGAAAGGACAACAAACATCCCACCTTCCCCAAGCTGAGTCCGTCGAGTGCAAACTACTTTTTCACTTTGGATTCTGTTTGCAGCAATTGACATCCGCCAAGGGAGGAAAGTGGGAGGAGGAGAGAGAAACTGGGAAATTTTGAAAGGGATTGAAAAAGTGGGGTGACAAAGGATGAACTGGGACAGTTCAGAATATGCTTGCCTTCTTCACCTTTATGGTTGCTGCCCTTGCCGTGGCCTTTGTGGGAACTTCCAAATCCATTCTTGCTCAGTGAGTTTCATAGGCGTGAGAAGTCCTCTTGGCCTCCCAAGACATCATTCTGCTCTTATGTAAGTGATCAGCAACAACACCAACAACAATGGCAGATTGTTTGTCGCTGGATGTAATGAATACCACATGGCTTCGCACACGGTGATGGTCCCCCTGAGAATCGCCCTCTGTTCTGTTGGACGTCTGGTTTGAAACAATTATTTTTGGCCAGGATCGGAGTCTTGAACACAAGGCATGTCCATGTGTTGTGATAGCAGCTGGGAACGGGCGTGCCTTGGGTGGGATCTTAGCCAACAATTGCACACCGATGGGAGATAAAAGGAGCGCACTGGGACTCCTTCGCTCTCTCTCTCTTCTCTGGCTTCTCTTGGAGGCAGATTTGAGAAGAAGAGCAAGCTCGGTCGAACCCTAGGCTTGGCACATTGGCAGATTAAGAGGTCCAAAGATGATACCTCGGTGGGGATTTGCTCCTCTCGTTGCGGCTCTGGCTGTGCTCTCGGCTTCGGTGAGTGACATCTCCCTTCCAATATGTAGAGAGATCTTGAGACGAACTGAGAGAAAGAAGTTGGCAGCATGAGCTTTTATAGACTAAAGTCTACTTCCTTCCAACTGCATCTGAGGAAGTAGACTTAAGTCTACAAAAGCTCATGCTACTAACTTCTTTCTTTCAGTTTGGGCCTTTGCAGACTGCCAGAAATAGTGCAAATTGAATCCACTTTAACTGTCCTGGCTCAGTGCTAGGGAATCATGGGAACTGTAGTTTATTGTGGCACCAGAGCTCTCTGACAGTTAAAGTGGACTCAATTTGCACTATTTCTGGCAGTCTGCAAAGGTTAGTCTCAGAGGCCCTACAAGATCTCTCTGCATACTGATTCTACAGAAACACGGCTATATCTTTGAAATCCCTCTTCCAACTCAAATTTCATGGAAGTTATGGTTCAACCTCTTATAGTTTTGGAGTGTCTGAAAGACCAGTGGGTTTATTGTCAGATGAGGATTTGTGGATTTATTGTTGGAACTGTGGACTTGGGATCAATACTTCTGCCACAATTTATCTCTTTCTCTATAGCAGTGGCTCCTAGCTTTTCTATGCCCCACATCCCTAGTAAATGTTAGATTAATTGCCTACAAAAGTGATATCACATTCGAAGATGAAGAAGTCCAATGTCTAATTTTTGAACCACAAATTGAACCACATACAGTACTGCGGGTGAACAAATTGAACTTTAAAAAAAAATAAGCTTTTAACTCAGTGCATAAAATGCAAATCTAAACTGAGCAGTTAGATTCTAATTTGTATGTAGAGAAATTGAAAGAAATAAATGGGCAGCATGAGCTTTTGTAGACTTCAGTCTCCTTCCTCAGATGCATTCGATTCTAATTTGTTCAGGGGGAAAAAAATGAGTGATGGCTTGTGACTTGTCACTCAAGGATTCAAGCCAGTCTTTGTTGCACCCCCCGAAATTCAATCTTGCACCCCAGGTTGGGAACCATTGGTCTATAATTTGCTAATCTTCTTCTCTTCGTCTTCTTCTTTTTTTTTTTACCGTTGAGGCACACCGACTGTCTGATTTGATCTGTTTAGCCAGGTCCCAAGTTCGAATCTCTCCTCCAGCACAAGCTCCCTAGTTGGCTATGCTTAGATTCCTGCATGCCATCTGTAATAGGGAGATAACCATACTGGCTCACCTTATGAGATTATGGCAAGGACTTCTATGCTGAAAGGCCTGGCACATCCCAAAGGAACAGATAATTGTGTTTATTGTTTCTTTATTGCTACTATTACTATTGCAAGGGCTGTTTCTACACCTTTGGAGCACACCTGATAGCATCTGCATTTGATGAAGCAGAGTCCAAAAAAGCCCTTTTGCTCACAATTTTCCCCCCAGTTATTCTTTGTCTTTTGTCTTGTGTTCATTAGAAACCCTGCAAAAGGTTGCAATAGGTGTTCAGGAACACAAATAATGCAATAAGTGTTCAGGAACACAAAGCAAATAATGTTTTTCTGCACTTTGCTGGTGTTTAGTGAATTTTAAAAAAACCAAACCCACCTGTCTAAAATTTGGGGGAATTTGCTGCCGATCAATTGAGGCAATGCTGGATTCTGCATCAAAGTTCACTAGAGCTATGCAGAAAATACCAGGTTCACTTTTAGGCTTGTCCAGTTAAAAAGAATCAGGATATGATGTAGAGAGAAGCAATCTTCTATCTCAGAAATGCTGCCACTTAGAGCTGGACTGGACAGAGAAACTAGTTTGTATATTCCCTGGGTTTCATAGCTAAACAGCCATTCAAACCCAAGTATCCCAAGTATTTTAACACCCACTATACCGAGGCTGGCTCCTAAATCTTCCAGTCTGTCCCATTCGTCTTCCTTTCACTGACCGATACTACAGTTCTTTCCATCATATCAGCACTGGTGCATTGAATATAAAGTAAAATAAAATAATTTCTTTTCTTCCTCTAAATGTTAGGAGGCAGTACTAGTCTCAGTCCTGGAACAGGACTTTTAGATTATCCGATGAGTAGCTGTGCAAATTTGTTGCAGCAGGCGCTAGAAAGAATCTTGCGATGCTCTCAAGTTTCTTTGGTATTTTCATTATTAGTTCAGCAGCCAATATGTTTGATTGTTTCCAGAAGGGTTATTTTTGTGCTTTCCTCTTTGGGATCTGTGCACTTTCATTGCCCTCCTCTCCTTGTAGCATTGTGCATTGTGGAAGGGAACAAAGGGCCAGATTTTCTTTTGTATTGCAACTCTCAGAATCCCCAAACCAGCCTAACCATTCTTCTTCCCCCTTCCAACTGCAATGCTAATAAGAAAGGTGCATTAGCTGGGGAATGAATTGTTGGATGCATATCTTCACCCTCCGCTGATCCTCTGCCTGGTGAATATGATGCATATGAAACAAAGATAAAGGCCTTATCTGTAATTCTATCTGTGACTTTGTGCTCTGGACACACCTAGCGCTTGACTGGCTGCTCCCAAAAGCTTTTGACTGAAATAAAGTCGATCTCCATGGGGAGGAAACCACTTTCCCCATCATGTCAAGTTCAATTTAAAACACTTTGGATCAAGCAAAAAGGTGCTGCCAAAATATTGGATAGATTTCAAGAAGCAAAAACAAAACGCCACAATTAATTATAATTGCAATTCCTAATTAATGCTGGTGCTTGCAGAAGCTGCAAATGATGTTTCCTATGCTCTGACGATTTTATTTTCTGCTCCTGGCTTTGCCTTAGCTGTATTATATACTGCTTTCAGTCCTAGCTTGCTGAATGCATTTTATACATTTTAATGCTCTGCCAACTGTCCAATGATTCTGAATCTTGGGTGACTGAAAAGTGCAGTCAATCAGCAGAAGTTAACGCTTCTGGAGTTTTGGACACCCTATGTTTCTTTCAGGATATCTATCTGTGCTGGCAGGCCTTATATCCTCATGATTTAAGATTTATCTTTATGGTTTGTGTGCCACAATGCAGGAGAGATGAGTAAGGAACTGGGAAGCATTGAGCAGGAGACGTTGCCAAAGAATGTACTTAGCATCACAACTAGGGAAAGGAGCCAGACATAGCAGGTGGAGTTAAAAATAGGGTGTCAAAATAATCAAACTATGTAGCCGGACCTGTTTGTTAATCCCCCCACTCAATCTACCCACCGGCATAAAAATGTTATTTGTTGCTGACAATGTCTTGCAGAGTTTAGCAGCGGAGGTCCTGTCTGCTCAGTGGCTAGATTGCATGAGGGTTATTGTATATATATTTTTCAAGTAACCTAATGAAAACACAGTTTTGAGTCATGCTTGTGAGTGTGACGCATGCAGCTGTACTGTGCAAAAAGACTGGGCTTCTCCTGGGTAGTTTGTGCCAAGGTATGTTGGGTATATACCAAGAGTTTTTAATAATAATAATAATAATAATAATAATAATAATATTTATTTATATCCCGCCCTTTGGTAACCCAATCAGGGCGGCTTACAACTGTAAAACATATAGAAATCCGATCCCAAAAACCCCACCCCCCCTTTAAAACAATATTAAATCAATGAGGATTAAAACTATTAAAACAAAACAACAAGTTCAATTCAATAGACTACACATAACCATTTTTCGCCCAGCTGAACCTGGGGAAGGATTATAATTTGTGCAAAAGCTTCATAATGCAGTTACCTTCTACTCTTTCCCAGCTAGATATCTTGGATGATATCTTCCATCATCCCCACTGTTTAAAAAAAATGAGAAAGCTTGACTCTTTGCAGGAAATTTTGCAATAAAGTAATAGTGCTATCGATATATATATATATATATATATATATATATATATATATTAATTTCATGATTGTTTAAACAGCTCCCTTTCTATAGGTTTTTTTTTGTGGTTTTTTCAGGCTGTGAGGCTGTGTTCTAGAAGAATGTATTCCTGACGTTTCGCCTGCATCTGTGGCCGGCATCTTCAGAGAAGCTCTCTTTCTCTTTGTTAGTACCGTCTGGATCAGAGTTTGGAAAAAATTTTGGACTATCATTCCCTATGCAGGGTGGGGGCTCTGGAGATATTCCGGTCCCTCAAAAATAAATTTTCCAAGCTTTCGTTTGGGCATAGATCCTACGGGGTGGTTACCTCTGGAAGGCTGAGGAAACCAGCCTTGCCACAGATGCAGCGTAAAGAGGTGGCAGAGTCGAACAAAGACTTCCTTATCCTTCCCAAACTTCACTGAGTCAGTGGTGTGTGTTTTTCCCCAATCCGTTCTTTTCTCTCTCAGCCCGTTAGCATGGTGGAGCACGCCGAATTCCTCAAAGCTGGGAAGGAGCCAGGCCTTCAGATCTGGAGGATTGAGAAGTTTGATCTGGTGCCGGTGCCAAAAAACCTCTATGGCGATTTCTTCACCGGAGATGCCTATGTGGTCCTCAACACCATCCGGCAACGGAGCGGGAATCTGCAGTATGATCTCCATTTCTGGCTGGGTAAGGGAGGTTTCTTTACACAAGTCTCTTTCTGTACAAATGCAGCTTTCTCTTCATAGTGGGTAAGCGAGAGATTGTGCTTAGAGTGTACTGGACTGGGATTTGAAGCATGCACCTTCAAGTCTTTCTGGGTGACTTTGGGCTAGTCAACCTCTTTTTTTCCTGACCTGCTTCACAGGGATCTTGAGATGCTAAAATGAAGGAGAGCAAAGTGTGTCACACTAACTGCTTTAAGGGAAAGGATGATAGAAACGTAGTTAATGCTATTGCTGTTATGCGTGCCTTCAAGTCGTTTCTAATTTATGGTGACCCATGGGGTTTTCTTGGCAGGTTTCTTCAGAAGGGGTTTGCTATTGCCTGTGAGGCTGAGAGAGTGTGACTCACCCAAGTTCACCCAGTGGATTCACATGGTTGAGCAGGGATTCGAACCCTGGTTGTAGTCCAATGCTGAAACCATTACATCATGTTGGCTCTCTTATGTAGATGAGTATGTGGAGAGATCTTGTAGCACCTTTGAGAATAACTGAAAGAAAGAAGTTGGCAGCATGAGCTTTCATAGACTTAAGTCTACTTTCTCGGATGCATTTGGTGGAGTGGAAGCCAGGAACAGACATATATATATGCCATTTGTATGTAGATAAGAACAGCTACATTTTAGGGGAATTAGCTCAAATGGAAAAGGAAGGAAATTAGTTTCACAATGACTAGGCTGGCAGTGCTAGGAGCCTTCTGTTTGGAAGCATCGGAGGGAGCAATTTTGCAGAAAGGAGAGGGTGACAACTGGGAAACATCCTTTGTCCGCTCAGAATGGCAACCCTTTTGCACCAGTTTAGGATCTTGCTGGATTATTTCGTGCAGCAATGCAAGCTCCAGCACCAATTGATCAGTTGGCTAACCTTTGCATCTCAACTCTCTCTTCTCTTTTCTGATTCCTAGGGGACCAGTGCAGCCAGGATGAGAGCGGGTCCGCTGCTATTTTCACGGTACAACTGGATGATTATCTCGGTGGGAAGGCAGTCCAGCATCGGGAGGTGCAAGGACACGAATCATCGACTTTCCTGGGGTACTTCAAATCAGGCATCAAGTACAAAGTATGTATCAGTCCAGTGCCTTGTTTAACAGTGGCCTATATCTCATTACCAAAGAGTTCATAGACTGCCAGTCAGATACAAGGAGATCCAGAAATGGATACCATCATTGCCAGTACTGTATAGTGGTGTGTGTGTGAAAATCATATCTGGCTGTTTTTGATAAGCAGAATCATTGCATTTGGAGTGTGGTGGAGTCTCCTACTTTGGAGGTCTTTAAACAGAGACTGGATGGCCATCTGTTAGAGATGCTTTGATTTTGAGTTCCTGCATGGCAGAATGGGGTCGGACTGGATGGCTCGTGGGGTCTCTTCCAACTCTATGATTCTGTGAATTAAAAATTGCAGGCTTTCTAAGAGGTACCTATGCTTGAGAATGTTCCTTTTCGAAATTACAACTTCCAGAACTTCCCAGAAAAATCCTGCAATAGCAGGATCGTTTTCACACAATATCAGGGGCATTGAGCATTAACATGAAAATAACCCACACAGAAAGCAGACAAAATTGGCCTCTTTTTACTTTCGGGATTCTCCCGAAAGTAAAAAGCGGCCGATTTTGTCCACTTTCTGTGTGGGTTATTTTCCCGTTAATACTCAATGCCTCTGATGAGTCTGAAAACGATCCTGCTATTGCAGGATTTTTCTGGGATTGAAATCCCATTTCTGCATGGGATTTGGGCACTTAGTCTCCTGTGTGATAAACTCCTAGATTTTGCCTTCATGCCTGATTTTGGGCAGCCTGTAGGTATCTTGCAGGCTACCATGAAAAGAGAGAAGTTGCACTAGTTCAGACCTTGGAAAAGTTACTTTTCTGAACATTCAGCTCCCATAATCTCCCAGCCAGTGGTTATACTTGACTGCACCAAAATGTCTTTTCCTAGATTCTCTGAGAAATAAACCTTTGCTTTGACCACAGGGAGTACTTTTTTGATCGGACAGAAAACGGGAACTAGAAAGCAAGAAGAAGCCAGAAAACCATTTAGTCCAGCATCAGTGTTTTACCCCTGGGAGCATCCAGAAGTTAATCTGAAAGGGCTCACTTGCTCCCAGACAAGAAACGTCTCAAATTAGAGATACATCTTGTAGTAGAACTGGAGAGTCCTAGTATGGTGTAGTGGAGCCATGGTTCTCAAAGTGGTGATATTTTTGGATTAACAGCTAAGATCATTGGTTCCCTGCCTCTCCCAGGTTACTGCAATTCCTTCTGAGCTTTAGCTGCAACCTTCACAGTAGCTGGAGCGAAAACTCTTGAGATTTACTTTGTTGACTTTGGGACAAAATGTTTCTTACTGGTGCTGGGAAAAGAAACTCCTGGAAAAAATCTTAAACCAGACTCTCCTCTCCCAATGTTAAATACCTACATGCAAATGAATCACACAGCTTTCTGTATTTTTACTCTTTTCAGGGATATTTCTATGGGTAATGCCATACTGAGCCCCTGAATCTCCAAAATTAGCCCTGCACCAGCGATCTGTCCAGTTAGAAAATCTTGACTGGCAGATTAAAACATGGATCATATCTTCCTAGCACCCTTCTATATGTGGGTTGTAACTGATGGAAATCTGATCTAGAACTTGCTCCCAAGTTGGTCATAGATCTATCCATTTGGAAATCCTTCTGAAGTTTGTTGTCATCCCTGATTTGTGCAAACCCCAGTGGCATTTGGTGCTTTGCCTGTCTGTGGAGCAGTAAAACCACTTCAGGATTTAATCCAGGTTTTAATCCAGGTTCCTAAATACATTCAGCACCTTGGACAGCTTCTTTAAAGCTCGCCAAAACCAAGAATATTTTCACTGCCCCACGGAGATGGGAGCCACCAGCCATCACTAAATAAAACCATTTGCAATGTACTACGACCATCCCTCCGTTTTCTCTTCCACTCCGTTAGGGTTCATCTCAACCTTATTGGGATAGTTGTGTGAGTTCGCAATCTCAAGAGAAGGACCAACCAAACTGGTATTTTTTTACCCTTCTAGGCTGGTGGTGTCGCTTCCGGCTTCCGGCACGTGGTTCCTAATGAAGTGACCGTCCAGCGACTTTTCCAAGTCAAAGGCAGGCGGACGGCACGAGCGACAGAGGTCCCCGTCAGTTGGGACAGCTTCAATACTGGCGATTGTTTCATCTTGGATTTGGGCAACGTAAGTTTCATGTGGTGCATCGGACAGACAACAATGTGGGGAGCCAGGTTTTGTGGCTTGCTTCATTAAAACAACCCTGAGTTTGTGGTTTCTAATAGGTTGCCTGCAAAATGTAAACAGTTGGCCCTCCATATCCATGGGTTCTGTATCCATAGATTCAACCATTCAGGGCTTGAAAATATATATATATATATATATATATATATATATATTTAAAAGTACAAAAAGTAAACCTTGATTTTGCCATTGTATTTGAGGGACACCATTTTACTATGCCGTTGTATATAATGGGTCTTGCGCATCCGTGGATTTTGGTATCCATGGGGGTATCCTGGAACCAAGGCCCAACAGACACCAAGGGCCCACTGTATAATGCATAAAAGCAAAAATACTTTTTAAAGCAACCATAGGAGTGTGTCATGCATGCAGAGCCTTCTATGATGCAAGCTGTCATTTTCTGCTTGAGACTATCCCCTCCTGCTAAGTAAACTAATTTCTTTGATCAAGAGCAAAAGGAGGCTGGATGGTTTGCAACCCCTCCCCCCCCCGCCAGCTGTCTTAATAAAACAGTCTGTTCCTGCCCAAAACAGGTTGAGAAAAGCACTCTTTCTAAAAAGTGCATGCATCCAGTCTTGCCAAAACATCTTCAAGCCTTGTTGGATAGTTTTGTTAATTTCCATATTGTTGCATGTGTTGATCCCATCGTACGATAAATCCCACTGGAAAGGAAGTCTGTTTTTCCAGATGGCTCTGCAAAATATTTGATTCCAGCCTGAAGCCTTCTCAGCTTCAGGCAAACAGCATACATACGGCCAAACTTTCCCAACCCTTGCAGGATGAAGTTTTGTTATGTTGCTGCTTTGGAAGAACTGTCTTGATCTATTGAAATATATCAGATAACTGTGTTCAGTTAATGCATCCATGACAAATCATGAGGCCTTGGGGATGAATGTTGCTTGATTTAAAGATGCTTCCTTTGCATCATATGAAACCCAGCTCTTACTTGCACCTTGTACGATCATAGTACTATCCATTTTGACCATTTCTCTCTCAATCTCTCTTTCTAACAGTTTATTCACCAGTGGTGTGGCTCCCAAGCCAATAGGTTTGAAAGGCTAAAAGCCACAGAGGTTGCCAAGGGGATCCGGGATAATGAGAGAAGTGGCCGTGCCAGGGTCTATGTTGAGGATGAAGGTGCTGAGCGAGAAGAGATGCTGCAGGTAGGTGTTTATGGATTTCCTCGAAAATGAATGTGGTCCTACCACCAGGTCATAAGTTCCACCTTGTCCTCTTCAAAGATGTAGAGCAAGGTGGGCAAAATATGGCCGTGATGTTGAATGTAGCCCCTTAGATGCTGTTTTTATAGCCCTTGAGCTCTCTAGATTCTCCAGACAACTTCATTCCTACCCTCCCAAAAGAGTAAATTGCCCCTTTACTGTTTATCATTGACTGTGTATTGGCAGATGTTCTCCCCTGGGTTGCTTATCAAATGGCAATTTGTATTTTTATTATCTCTCAATACGTCCTTGGTCAAACTGTTGTTGGCATTTTAGTTTTAATATATGGAGTCTTTTTTTAAAAAAAAAAAACCTATGTGTTGTGACCACCATTTTGAAGGGTTTTTTTAAAACCCATTTTGGATGTTGCTATTTCAGTGAGTGTGTATGCCTAACATTTTATGTCTCGACTTGGAGCCGCAACGCTAAACTTACTTAGGTCTCAGTTTTCTTCCAGCCCTTTGCTGAATTAATAGCTCTTTCCATTGGCATATATACACAGACTCACAATCACACAATCCCTCCTACCCTTACAACTGCAAATAGGGTGTGGGATGTGACTACAGTGAAACAGTGCATCCGGTTGCACAGTCTAGTCTATATACATTATATGTATATAATGTAAATATGTAAATGTAAACATACAATATTCAGGGGACCCAAGCTTGAATCTCCCAGAAACATTTTCAAACTGGAATGAAACCACAGAAGCTGCCAGTTTGCTTACAGCATCATTTTCAACCTCATCTCCCTAAGGTTTTGTCTTTGGTTCTTCCCTTTCCCTATCCCACTGTTTTTCAAAACAATTATTCTGAACCACATGCATAAAGACTGGTCAGTTGAGGAGTTAGAAACTTGCAGATCATTCCCTTTCTGCAGCGATCTTGTTCCTCTCTCTCAACCTCTGTCCTTTTTGGAGCATCTGGGAGCAGCGAGACGTTAATTTCTTTCTCTCCTTACTTTCCTCCTTGTCGCTCAGATACTGATGCGGATAGATAGATAGATAGATAGATACCGGTAGATAAATATTTGTCTTTCAGGTCCTGGGGCCCAAGCCCAGTCTGCCAGATGGCACAGTCGATGACGTCCGAGCTGACGCAACCAACAGGAGACTGGCTAAACTCTACAAGGTATATAACAAGAAACAGCTGGCCACAGAGGTTTTTGTAAAGCAAAGAGGGGTGTCTCCCAAATGAAATACATTTTATTTCCAAAGAGAACTGAGGGCAACTGCAGCCTTGCTCATGAGAGATTACTTTTTGAGCTGAGTGCATGATGCAAAGGCCACCACACCTCTTAGCTCAACTCCGGTTATCCAATTTCCCCTTGTTATTTTACTATTTTAAGGCAATAGGAGACTTCCAAAGAAACAACCATTATATTGGTTGTATATTGAGGGTGTATCTCTGCAAAGCAGGATGCAAACCCATTGAATCAAGAAGGGACTGGACTGCAACTACAGGCTGCAATAAAGCCTCACCAACTTGTAGGGCTGCTCCTGTTTGTTTGTCTATTTGTGCATCTCTCTATATACAAATATTCTCCAAAATCCAAATTTTTGAAAGTGGTGCCTGTCAACAAGACATAAAATATACACAGTGCACCAATTGCCCAATGCACAAATTAACAGACGCTGCATGAAACAAATATTAGGATGGACTAAAATAAATGTTTTGTGTGCGTGTTGTGTGTCTTCAAGTCACTTCTGACTTATGGCGACCCTAAGGGCGACCCTCTCATGGGGCTTTCTTGGCAAGATTTGTTCAGAGGAGGTTTGCCATTGCCTTCATCTGAGGCTGAGAGTATGTGACTTGCCCAAGGTCACCCAGTGGGTTTTATGGCTGAGGTGGGAATCGAACCCTGGTCTCCAGAGTTGTAATCCCAAAACTCAAACCACTATGCCACTTAAACTGGACTAAACCCTAAAAGAGCTAGCATGGTATAGCGGTTTTGAGTGTTGGACTGCAATTCTGTGGACAAGGGTTCAAATCACGGCTCAACCATGGAAACCCACTGGGTTACCTTGGGCAAGTCATACTTTCTCAGCTTCAGAGGATGGCAATGGCAACCCACCTCTGAAGGAACTTGCCAAGGAAAACCCCATGCTAGGTTCGCCATAAGTCAAAAGTGACTTGAAGGCACACAACAATGACAAACAGGGAACGGTTGGAGAAAGAAGCATGTTTTTCACTAAGATGCGTTCGTGTGTGTGAAATTTTCTAAGGGAAGAGTCTGAAATTTTCCTAATTATTCCACAAAGGAGATGCCACCATACCAAAGGCCCTGCTCCAAATGATGGCATGGACCTCAGAAGCATGTCTTACTACCATGATGAAGATGAGGATGGGATATGGTAGCATTTCTCCCCATGGGTACACAAATAAATAAGTATGGACATCCATTTTTGTTCCACTTACAGGTCTCCAACGGTGCAGGGAATATGGCCGTTTCTCTGGTGGCGGATGAGAATCCATTCTCTCAGGCAGCCCTGAACTCCGAAGACTGCTTCATTCTCGACCACGGCACTGATGGCAAAATCTTCGTCTGGAAAGGTAAATTGGAAAGAGTTGAAATGGGAGCCAGCATGGTCATAGAATCAGAGTTGGATGAGACCACAAGGGCCATCCAGTCCAACCCCCCTGCCATGCAGGAACTCAAAATCAAAACATAGTGCAATGGTTTGAGTGGGAATCCAGGGTTCGAATCCCGGCTTGGCCATAGAAAGTCACTGGGTGACCATGGAAAGTCACTGGATGACAGTGTAAATGCACTCTCTGTCAGCCTGAACTACCTTGCTAGGTTGTTGTGATGACAGAAGGGGGGACAAAAGATTTTTGTTTGGTTTGTGTTTGTGTGTGTTTTTAATGGAGGGAAGGAAAGAAATGAAAGGAATGGGGAAAAGTGGCCAGCAAATGTAATTAATAATATTTCTTCATATAGTCTTCTAATTTGGCTGAGCAAAGTGCAGTAACACTGAGATCTTGATGAAGGAGAAGCCACTGGTGCTTGCAACATGTACATTGTACCTTTTGGTTGTCCCCAAAAAGGTATCGCTGTTTGGTGGATTTTGGATGTGACAATACTAAAACTGAGAGAACATTCTCAGTTTTTAATCTATATATCTATATCTCTCTATCTTAAAATGATGGACAACCCCACAAGTTCTGGTAAAGAACATGCATTTCTCACAGAGCCCACATCTGCTCCAATTTGACGTTAAACACCAAGGCAAGAGAGGGGGACTATTTTGTTCTTAATATTTTAAATAAAATATCCATTTCTCCAGTTATTCTTCAAAGCCCAACTTTGGAGCATCCAGCATACATTTAATAGCGAAATTTACTTTAAACCTGAAGAGTAAACCATCAAAATGGATCAAGTTGTGTGGAAAAGAGATTATCGGGGCTGCCTTGCGTCTTGATAAGATATGAGGAGATTATTAAAACTTGGCAAATGGTTATCAGAGTTGGTTTTATTTGTTTGTTTGTTTATTAATTGCCATATCAAATTGTCTTTTAGGTTATTTTATTTAGTTGGTTGTATAAATCTTACCACCACCGGTCCATGCACCCATTTGTCTTTTCTGTCACAGAGACCAAAAAATGCCTTCAAGGCCTTTCAAAATGGCGGCCCTTTGTCCTGCCATTATTCCCTCTAGCGGCTGAGGTGGCGTCCGTGCTGCAGAAATAAAATAAAACAAAACAAAAGCTAAAAACACTAACAGAAACATAAACTCATGCATCTTAAGGCTGCGTCCGCGCTGCCGAAATAATCCAGTTTGACCCCACTTTAACCGTCGTGGCTCAAGGGGATTTGTAGTTTTGCGAGACATTTTGCCTTCTCTGTTAGCAAGAGAGCTCTGGTGCCACAACAAACTACAGTTCCCAGAATTCCATAGCACGGAGCCATGGCAATGAAAGGGGTGTCAAACTGGATTATTTCTGCAGTGTGGACGCAGCCATAGTATATAAAGCCATTGTGGCGTAGTGATTTGAGTGTTGGACTATGACATTGGAGACCAGGGTTCAAGTCAAAGCTCAACCATGAAACCCACTGGATGACCTTGGGAGAGTCACGCTCTCTCAGCCTCAGGGGAAGGCAATGGCAAACCTCCTCTGAACAAATCTTGCCAAGAAAACCTTGTTGTTAGGGTTGCCATAAGTCAGAAACAACTTGAAGGCACACAACAACTATATATATTCCTGGTGGGTCATAGACATGAGAAAACATTGAAATGGTGAGGAGAGACACGTCTTGCTCAGTTCATGATATATGTCCGCATTCACACATATGTAAAATACATGTGTTTTCACACTCACTGTTATTCACAGGTAAACACGCCAACACTGAAGAAAGGAAGACAGCCTTGAAAACGGCCTCAGAATTCATCACCAAAATGAATTATCCTCGACACACACAGGTGCGGATAAAAGAAAAGCAACATGGTGCCAAACTTTAGTTATCAACTTGCAAAAGAGAACTGGGGGGGGATTGTGTTGTCGGAAATTACGCATTTCTGCTCAAAGGAGAAAATGGGAATGCAAAGAGAGAAGTCAAAAAGGAGTGAATTGAAATCAAAGCCTGAAGTGGGAAAACTGGCTGTATTCAGACATGGCGCCAAAATCATATAATTTTAAATGTTTTTCCCCCCCTGAGATTTAGAGCGACATGTAGATACACAAACCATGGTGTGTGATTTGCCAGCAAACTATCATGCAAATAACTTTTTGCAGGATTTTTGAGGGGAAGCCGTGCTAGTCTAAGCGGTATAAATATCCCTGCTTTCTTTATTTCAACAAAATTCAAAATACACATTGTGGTGGTCTCTTTATTCAGCCCACCAAAAGGTGAAGAATAGATTTCCCCCCCAATTAAGTGACCTTTTGGTTAGCCAAATAAAGGTTTAACCACAATGTGTATTTTGGATTTTGTTGTATTTTGTTGTATGGTCATTGTGATTTTGTTGTATGGTCATCTTTCATGACTTAAGAGTGTGGGGGGGGAATCTGTAGCCCTCCAAATGCTGTTGGACCACAACTCCCATCATCCCTGGGTGCTAGTCTGACCATCTGGGGACGATGGGACATGGAAGCCAGCCACATCTGGAAGGCAGCCTTACAGATAGCTTTCAATGCAAACCAATTTAAGTCTTGGGAGTGTGAAAATTCCCTTTTTCCCTCCTCTTAAATGGAACTTTGGTCTAATTTGGCACAGAGCGAGACTCATCCATCTTGAAATGCTTTCTTTGCTTCAGATCCAAGTCCTTCCGGAAAGTGGGGAAACACCTCTGTTCAAGCAATTCTTCAAGAACTGGCGTGACAGGGACCAGACGGAAGGTCTGGGTGTTGCTTACATCTCCGGGAGCATTGCCAAGATCGAGAAAGTGCCTTTCGATGCTGCCACGTTGCACGTCACCCCGACTATGGCAGCCCAGCATGGCATGGAAGATGATGGTACTGGGAACAAACAGGTAACTGGTGCACAGAGTGGGTAGGCTGGTTCGTGGCTCTTATTGTGCCCATTTGGTGGGTTCCATCAAGAGAGCTCAAACTGAGCTTGCAAAAGGAAATTTGGGTTACTGGCCCAGCCGATTTTATTGCACTCAGTGAATATGACAGGAGAAATCCTCGCAAGAGCTTAAAATAACCCCTTGGTCCAACTTTCCTGGTGTTCTCCAATAGTTTTTTGGACTACAGTCAGTCCTCCACATTGGTGGCTTTGACTTTTGCAGGTTTGATTATTCATGGATTTTATTAATATGTTCTCTCTAGGAATCTCAGTCTAAGTCCTCCAATGCAACTCTGTCGTCTATGACCACCAGAAGTTACCCTGGAGGAACTAGAGATTCCTAGAGAGAACATATCCCTAGCCAGTTGTAGGTCCTCCAGCACAATTCTTTAGTCAACTTCCAGTGGATCTTGGGCAAGTCACACACTCTCAACCTCAGAGGATGGCAATGGGAAACCCCCTCTGAAGAAACTTGCCTCCCCCCCCCAAAAAAAACCCAGATAGGTTTGACTTAGGGTCACCATAAGTCGGAAAGGACTTGAAGGCACATCTCAACAAAGTCAGAAACAATTTGAAGGCACACAGTTCACACACATACACATGCTCAATGTATTGCAAAAACATGATATGGAATGATAAACCAAATAATCTGTGAACACTAAACATCAAATGTCTACAAAACATAGATGAGAAACAAATGGGTACAAGGTAGTAAAAGATCAGCAGTCAACAACAAAACATATGTGTAGAGGATTTCTAGATTTTATATTGTTTTGATCTATTTTCTTCAATAATCTTCCTGTTACACAGCCAAAAATACCTAACTGTAATTAGAAACATGGTTAAATTCAGAACAATCTGCTAGGGAAAGCTCTCTAAAACATGCCATTTTCCTTGTAGATCTGGAGAGTGGAAGGTTCCACAAAGGTGCCAGTAGATCCTTCAAGCTACGGCCAGTTCTACGGTGGAGACAGCTATATCATCTTGTACGATTACAGACATGGAAACAGGCAGGGGAAAATCATCTACAACTGGTAAGACAGCTTTTTGGGTGCATGGGTGCCCTCAATGAATTGTGCAATGAAAGAGGCAAAGGCATTGCAAGGCTGGAAATTGTGTGGTGTTCTCCATGTTGTTAAATTGCAACTCCCCGCAGTCAGAGATAGCAAATGCAATGATGAGAAATCTTGCATACCCTACAACTTTCCCAATTTGGCAGCAACATTCCCAATTAATCCACTGTTCTCCCACTTTTTCAGCTGCTTTTAAAATGTCCCAGTTTCTCACTCCTCCTCCCAGTTTCCCTCTACATCCTCAGCTTACTCCATGTGGTGCAAACTGAGTTCAAGCTGCAAAAGTAGTTTGGATTCCGATAACTCAACAGTGGAGAAAGGAAAGGAGGGAGCATAATCTTTCCCTTCCCAGTAGGCTCAGGCAAATGCAAACTGCTGCAGCCTCCCCGGCTTGTGTGTACTTCCTCATGAATAGTTTTTTCCACCTTGACCGCACTCTGATGTTGTTTGACCGCATGTGTCCTGGTTTTCATATGCAAAATGTTGGAGGGTATAGAATTGGACATTTTTAATGCTAAACAGCTGGAACCTGCAGCCTATTCAAAAGGCAAATGGCTGTTCCTGGAGACTTATGGGATCTGGCCTGTCTAGATCAAGGACTGCCAAAAAAGCCATGGAGGCTGCCTTGTGGCCGTACAGCCACACTTTGCCCGTCCTTGCTGTATACTCTCAATATATTTTGGTTCGTTCTTTTCAGGCAAGGTGCCGATTCCACCCAAGATGAAATTACAGCATCTGCTCTCCTTACTGTCCAACTGGATGAGGAGCTGGGAGGTATTGCAGTGCAGGTATGTATAAAAAAAGAAAGCCAATCTCTTATGGTTTAACGCTACACTAACACTATGCAATCCCCATGTTGAATAGCAACACTGCAGTGTGCTACTGCAGCGTGGAATGTGAAACTGCAATGCACAATGGTGCCGCATGTGCAACTCTGCTCCCACCGCTGTCAACAGAATGTCTGTTGCACTATGGCAGATAATTTGCTCTACATGCATAGCATGCATTGAGAGCCAGTGTGGTGTAACAGTTTGAGTGTTGGACTAGGACACTGGGAGACCAGGGTTCGAATCCCTGCTCAGCCATGGAAACCCACTGGGTGATCCTAGCCAAATCACACTCAGAGGACAGCAGAGGCAAAGCCTCCCTGAGCAAATTCTGTCAAGAAAATCCCACAATAGGATCACCATAAGTCAGAAATGATTTGAAGGCACACAAGAACAACAATGCATAGCGCAACTTATGCAAGCATATGCCCCTAACAGAATGCCATCCAAAGAAATTAACAATCTTAAGTAATTTTGTAGGCTTAGCAACTTCATTGGTCTGTTTTTATGGCAGCCTGACTTAACACCACGATATGTGATAGCCCATCCACCCTCAAATGTTTCTTTCTCCGTGGAATGACTGTGGGCTTCTCTCTTCACAGAAACGTGTGGTTCAGGGCAAAGAGCCACCTCACCTCATGAGCCTGTTTGGTGGGAAGCCTTTGATCGTGTACAAAGGTGGCACCTCCAGAGATGGTGGTCAGACAAGCCCTGCAGCAACACGGCTTTTCCAGGTCCGGTCCAGCACTTCTGGCGCCACCAGAGCTGTGGAGGTACGTGAGTCCTAAATGCACAGACAGGCTACATAACAACCTCACTTATGTGTGTGGATATCTGTTTCTAAGTACTGCTGGGGTTGGTATTCCCTCTCTCTTTCCTCAGTGCCCAAAGCTCCCCACTTGACTTTCTGTAAAGCCCTTGAAACCACCCCGCATGGTCACCCTGTATTCTGCGGCAGGATCGGAGAAGTGTCTGGCTATGTCCCCATAGCCAGATGCACATTAATAACATCTACAAGGGAGTTCCGAGGACTTGGCGCTTCTGTAATCATTGGGCACCTGGTTATGGGGATGTAGCCAAATGCTTCTCTGATCCTGCTTGCTTGCTGTGAAGCATGGAATGGCTGTGCAAGGTTGATTCAAAAGCTTTACAGTATGTCAGGAGGATGATATATGGCCCAATGTTGCACTGGTCTATATGCAGATATCTATGCTATGTTTAGGGGATGTTGGATTAAGGTGGCAAAATCAGGACCATGGACAGCTCCCTATGTGTTGTCTCAGCTGAACTGGAAAAACATGTCTCAGCAAAGGACTACCATCAACTAAGGTCTTACAAAGGTTGTCATACATTATTAGTCTTTCAGCAGATCTACCTCTGATGGATGCTGACTGTAACTCTTAAAGGGTCTGTGGCAGTTTCTATGACTTCTTTGGTGACCAAGGGACAGGAGAAGCTATGGAGGAATCATCCTTGCTGGGGAATGGTCCTCAAAAGCCATTAGGATGGTGCTCTAAAGGAGAAGATTCCAGATCCCCAAAAGTCAGTGTTTCCATCCCTGATGCCATTCTGTGTTTCTTACTTCACAGATAAATGCAGCTGCAAAAGAACTCAACTCCAATGATGTCTTTGTGTTGAAAACTCCCTCTGCGGCTTACCTCTGGGTGGGCCAAGGAGCCAGTAACAGCGAGAAGTCTGGAGCTCAGGAGCTGTTGAAAATTTTGGGAGCACGTGGTACCCAAGTTACTGAAGGCAGAGAACCAGGTTCGAAGTGTGATTTCTCCCTTTATAGTTTCCATCCTCTGGTTCGCACACCTTCCTGCTTTCCTGACTCGCACTCAGGAAAATGTGCAAATCTAGAATTTTGATATCATTGTTGCATTTATGGTTAACATTTGATGTCATGGTTGCACTTATGGTTGCATTTATGATGGACAACTTGTGACTCCCCCCACCCCAATTTCCTTGGGCTGTCAATCCCAACAATCCTAGTCACTAGATAGGGATGTTGGGAGTTGCAGTCCATCAGGATCTCTTAGGCTACATTTTGACCACCTTTGATGGGCATGACCCTTTAGAAAATGTTAGAAAGAAGACAGCAAGACATCTGATGAAATATACACAACACTTCAGTGTTTGTCTTGGATATCAGATCCAACACTCTGTCCAATCATTGTCTATATAAGATGTCTTCCTAGCAATATAATGATGGTGTAGGCAAAGTCATGTGTATAAAATGGCCCACCCTGTTTTGTAGATGCTTTCTGGGAAGCTCTTGGTGGTAAGGCTCCATATCGCACCTCACCACGCCTGAAGGACAAGAAGATGGATGCTCACCCACCTCGACTTTTTGCCTGCTCTAACAAGATTGGGCGCTTCGTAGTGAGTATCTCATGGACCAGAATCCTTTCAGATGTATACTGATTGATCATTGTGATACATCATGGTGGAACTGTTAGGTTAGGGAAGTAAAATGAAGATTTTTGAGAATATTGGGAAATTATGGGCATTGGATTGGCAATTCTCATGTTCCTGAAGAAGTCTTTGAAAGGTCTCAGAGTTATGGCACCTTATTGTGCGAAAGTGAGGTCAAGATCCTACACATTTAATGCAGAGTAAGAATACACCATTGTGAGAGAAAGGCAGGATATAACTTTAATAAATAAATAAACCACACCAACATAGTGGTGTTGGTTCTGTCAGTTGTGCAACACATGCCAAGATGTTGAATTTAACCATTCTGCAACTGTCAAATAGCTCTCCACCCACTAAGTCAAATGTGAGAGAAAACATTGTGTACGTATACTTGTGGACCACACGTACGCCACTAAGGACCAGACACAACTTGTGAGAAAGTGTTTACACTTGTACAACTGCTTTCACACTAGTGTAGTGTATTTTTCCACTACTGTAGTGCCCTAATAGGATTCTGGCCAAACTCTACGTATGGTCGGAAGCTCCATCTGTTCCAGAACTGGATTCAGGTGCACCTGATTTGAGTCCTTTGACTTCCTAGCATGGGTTCAATGATGTGGATTTCTTGTGAGCTTTTGCCTGGGTTATTTGTACTCCTTAACATGTCATCCGATATTCTGTTTAGATTGAAGAAGTGCCTGGAGAGCTGACCCAGGATGATTTGGCCACAGATGATGTTATGCTCTTGGACACCTGGGACCAGGTATGTAGCTCTTCATTGGTAATCAGGTCTTCTCATGCTTTGTATCAGACTCCCAGAATTTTACCAAGGAAGCTTTAAAGTGTTGTGTTCCAGTTCAGTGGTGCAAGTCATTGACATCAGTGGTTGCTTGCTTACACTGCATAATCATGCTAGAGTCACTTGTTTTTCTTTTATGGTCTTAACAACCCATCTGCTTAATTTGTTCACTTAGATTAGCAAGGATTGTTAAACCTCCTTTTGTCTAATAGCAACAACTAAAGGGCTTCCTGACCCATCCATCCATCCCCATCCATCCCCATCCATCCATTCCTTAAATAAAAATAAAAATAAATGAACGTTTGGGGTGGAGGGATGGGGGAAACAGATGTATTTCCTCCCCCTGTGAAATAACTTCTAAAATCAATTATGGTGCCATCTGCAAATTCCTGGTCTAAGCCCATGCTCTGAGGCAACCTTGCTTTGTAATGTTATGCTCACCTGCATGAACTGTTGTTTTGCATCCAGCTCCGGTTGGTGCACCTTAAACGTCTGATCAAAACTTTGTAGCCTAAAGTCTGCTTACCTATGTTATGCCGTTTCTTGTTGTTTTTCTTTATTTACACCCACCTTTCCTTGAATGAGTTCAAAGCAATGTATATGGTTTCCCCTACTCCCATTTTATTCTCACAACCACCCTGTAAAGTATATTATGCTGAGGAGAGAGTATCTGTATGTCTGATCTGAGGAATCCCAATGAGTTCCTTGGTGAAATGGAGATTTGAACCTGAGTCCTCTCAGTATAGGTCTAAAATTCTAACTTTCCTTTCCCAGTTCAGTACCCTATAATGTGTCAGACCACAACTTCCATCACCTGTAGCCATCCTGGATGGAATGATGGGAACTGTAGTCTGACATCTGCACCAGTCCTGTTACCTGAAGTACCCATTTAACTGGAGATCCTAGGGTGCTTCTGAGCTCAAAGCATGCACTTTATTCCTGAAGGAATCTAGAGAAATGTGTTTGGAGTTGTTTCATTTTCCTCAGTCACAACAATCTTGCAAGATAGCATAACCCTGATGGATCATTACTTAACAATCTAACTCTTGGTGGGCATCATGCATAAAGTAAGGGAGTTAAATAGTTTCATCAAAGTAATTTTTTTGCTTTCTGAAAGGTCTTTGTGTGGGTTGGAAAAGATGCTCAAGAGGAGGAGAAGACAGAAGCAGAGGCATCAGGTAGGTGGCCCACAAATCTCTCATACTGGCTCTCCAGTGCCATTTTGTCTGCTATCCATTCCATCTATTCCATTTGTTGTTGTTATATGCCATCAAATCAGTTTCTTTTTATGGTGACCCTATGAATGAGAGACTTCCAAGAGACCCTATTACTACCTGCCCTGTTCAGGTCTTGCAAACTCAGGGCCATGGCTTCTTTTATTCAATTAATCCATCTGTAATGTGGTCTTCCTCTTTTCCTTCTGCTTTCCACTTTATTGAGCATTATTGTCTTTTCCAATAAGTCATGTGCCGTGATATACCCAAACCACAACAGCCTCAGTTTAGTCATTTTGGCTTATACTGAGAGTTGAGGCTTAATTTTCTCTTCCATCTCATGTCTTATTTATTCTTCACCTTTCTATGATCAACCATACTTACGACAATTTACAAACAGGTTCTTCTCTGCCTTAGAGAGCAAAGACTTTTTGTCCAAAGGCCTTTTATCAGGAATATGTAATTTCTCCAGTGGAAGTGGTTCAACATTTTGTCTGATGTGGTTTCAATGTAGTGAAACTGGAGTTATATATATGATACCATCACAGATGCACATTGAGCAGAGATGCTCATAGGCAGATGGCTGTATATTCAGTTTCCACATTTGGTGCCTTTCTTCAGCAGCACAATACTGGCATTGTGTATTATATAAGTAGCAAAAGTTGAGTAGCACAATTAGATCTAAATCCTATTGTCAGTTCGGACTATAATAGACCCAGAATAAACCTATTCTGACTAAAGTAGACCTATAGAATAAGCTGAGTTTACCTATACAGGTTATCTGGTATGCTCCAAAATCCAAAATGTCTCCAAATAGGTGGCTGAGACAGTGACACCTTTGCTTTCTGATGGTTCAGTGCACACAGACTTTGTTTCATCCACAAAATTATTAAAAATATTGTGCATAAAATTACCTGCAAGCTGTGTGTGTATAAGGGGTATACGAAACATAAATGAATTTTGTGTTTAGAGGTGGATCCTGTCACCGAGATATCTCATTATGTGTATGCCAATATTCCAAAATCCAAAACCCTACTGTTCCCAAGCACTTTGGGTAAGGGAGACTCGACTTGTATATTTATTATAGTTAGGACTAACAAACAGAATTCCATCTCTGCATGTAGAGATTTTCACTGTGCAACCCCAATGTAGGATATCAGCTTGGAAACCTTACACTCAGCAATCATTTCTCTCTTGTATTTGATCCATTTTTTGGTTTGGCTCCTTACAGCAAGGAGATACATCGAGACCGATCCCTCCAACCGTGACAGGAGAACTCCCATTACGCTCATCAGACAAGGGCATGAACCACCTACTTTCACCGGATGGTTCTTGGGATGGGAAGACGATTACTGGGAAGTTGATCCATTGGAGAGAGCCCTGGCGGAGCTGTCTGCGTAAAGACGGAAGCTGCTTTCTCTTTCTTATTTCTTTGTATATTGAAAAAAACAAAAAGTTTGATGCCTTTCTGGCCTGTGGCGAGGTCTTTCCTTCTTCCACCAGACACAGAAGTGTGGCCTTTTCTAGAAACCAGTAGCCCAAGGCTCTGTGCAATAGCTGAGATCCTCCTTGTAAACTCTTATCCTTGTTTATTTCCCTGCTTCTTTGAGAACGGCCTTTAATAAAGCTTACATGGAACTTGATAAAAGTTTGTCGGCTTACATCTTCCTGGAATTATCTGAGAGGGATTTGCGATTCCCCACCTTGGTCGACTGAGAAAGGGAATTTCCTTTACAAATACAAACACCAACCCGCTAACCTTGGAGAAATCACAATGTCTTAGCTTCAGAGGAAGGCAATGGCAAACCCTCTCTGAAGAAATCTTGCCATGAAAACCCCATGATAGGTTCTACCTTTGTTGTTGTGTGCCTTCAAATCATTTCTGACTTATGGCGGTCCTAAGGCGAGATTTGTTCAGTGCCTCTGCCTTCTTCTGAGGCTGAGAGAGTGTGATTTGCCCAAAGTCACCCAGTCGGTTTCTAGAGTTGAACAGGAGTTTGAATCCTGGGCTCCAGAGTCATAGTCCAATGCTCAAACCATTATACTACGTTGGCTTACAGGGTTGCCATAATCAACTTGAGGGCACATGAATAACAGCAGCAACAACAACAGGAGGATACAAAAAGCAGTGGCAAAGAGAGTTTTACAAATACTGGAAGGCAGTGGCTGCATCTGTACTGCAGAAATAATGCAGTCTGACATCACTTTAACTGCCCTGGCTCAGTGCTGTGGAATTCTGTAGAAACTGTAGAATTCAAAGATATAGCCATGTTAGTCTGTAGAATCAGTATATATAGAGATCTTGTAGCACCTTTGAGACTAACTAAATAAAGAAGTCGGCAGCATGAGCTTTTGTAGACTTAAGTCTACTTCCTCAGAGTAAATGCATCTGAGGAAGTAGACTGAAGTCTACGAGAGCTCATGCTGCCAACTTCTCTATTTCAGTTCACTTCAAAGGTGCTACAAGATCTCTCTGGAAATTGTTTGTTGTGGCACTGCAGCGCTCTGATAGAGAAGGTGAAATGCCTCCCAAAACTCAATTCCCAGAATTGCATAGTATAGTATGATAGTATAAATGGTGTCAAGCGGGATTATTCCCCCAGTGTGCATGCAGCCAGTGTCGTGTAAAATGTCATGGTTTGAGGCAGAACGACACTGAAAATAGCCCCGGACCAGAAGTAGCCCAGATCAGAAGATGGCAAGCCTCAAGGTAGGAAGAAAGAGATGCAAGACAGATATGGGTAAAATGACTATCTTGCTCCAGATTTGCTCAATATCCAAACTTTATTCATGTTTTGGGTGCGGGGGGAAGAGGCACGAAACGACATAATAGGAAGGAAAAAAAGAAACTATATATAAATGCCAGCCTCCAATGTAGCATCTGCCACTGCACTTGGAAGGGATCTAGCCTTCTGTTGGAAAAGGACCTTCTCCAAAATCGGCATCTTCAGTGATGGCGTATCGAGTGGAGCTATGGAGAATGTTGCTGCCGGTGATCTCTGTCTCCACACAGTGAAACTTGAGCGACCTGGGAGACTCCGTGATGATGATGGAGGACTCCTTCACTTTTCTAGGGGTGTCCGTTCGGGCCTCTAACCCACTTGCCTGGAAGGTAAGAAATCCCCGATCCTGGCCAGGTGTTCAGGTATACCTAAAGCTATCCCATACAGAGTCTGATGATCCGTCCTTCCATCCCAGCGTTCACACTTTCGGACCTCCCCAGATTTCAGGGACACATTTCGTGAGATGTAGGAAAGGGGCAATGAGTGGATCCAACAATCCCTCTGCTCTCTTTGAACTAAAAGAGTTGGAACGAGAGCTCTGAAAGGTTACTTTTCTGGACGACACGCTGGACAGGGAATTCTGAGAGTTGTACATAACATACCATTTTTGTGTGCTTTTAATTGTACTTTTTTTTAAATACTGGAAGCCGCCCTGAGTGTCAGTTTTGAGGAAAGGGCAGGATATTATTATTATTATTATTATGGCCTTCCTAACTTAACTCCTTTCCCCACACAAGGTGATCTATGTCACTCTGTCCACCAAATACCTCCCCTTTTAAACCTTTTGTATGTTTTGTTCGTAAATTGTGATTGTTTAATTGTAATTTTAGTATTGGGATGGAGCAGGGGTTGGGAAGGGACTAATTTTGAATTTTATTGTATTCTATGTATTTTTATTGCTGTAACCCACCTGGATTCCTTGTGATTGGGCAGTTGGGCAGGCTATAAATAAATAATGTATTTATTTATTATTATTATTATTATTATTATTATTATTATTAATGTGGGTCCTTGTTCTCAACTGGGGATTGGTTCCAAAATCCATGGATTCTCAGGTCTCATTATAGACAATGATATTATAAGATGGCATTCCTTCTATCAAAGGGCAAAATCAAGGTTTGTTTTATGGAATGTATATATTTAAAAAAATATTTTCAAATCATGGATGTTTGAATTGATGGATAAAAAGATCCCTGGATATGGAGGGCTCACTGTAGTGCAAAAAGAAAAAGAGTAATTCATCCAAGCTCTGGCTAGATCTAACAATGCTTTTTTTTCATTTCCTAAAAGTAGATTTCTCCCTACATCCTTCGACACTTGGTTCGAAGTCTAGTGATAGATGAGAACTTCTTTCCAGTTCCTTTTAAAAATCTCTAAGGATACGTGAGCATGTTTACTTCCCTTCAGCATCTGAACCAGAATTTACCAACAGCGGCCAAATTTGAGTGTCGGAGCACCCAACATTGACAAGATTTGCCCATCCTACAAAGCCCTTTCTCACCTGCTGCCTACTTACCTTATCCGAGGAGCGAGGAGATGCTGACTCTCCAGATGAAACTGGACTCTCGCCAGACTGGAACAGACGGGAGTTAAGAGTCCAACAATATTCAAACCAATCTGTCCTCCGAGGAGGTTAACATCCCAGCCTTATGTTTCATAGCTTTCCCAATCTGTTCATTGCAGAAACACAGCAAAACCCCATGTAGCAAATTGTGACGATACACATCCGGGAAGTGGCAAAAGTGTTCCAGTACACACCACTCCAAAGTGAATATGGATGTTGCCGAACTACTCAGTTCAATGTTGCACACAGTTAAGAGCCATTTGCAAAGACGTTAATCCTAAGCAGAAAGCCAGCAAGTATGATTTCCAAACTCTCTTCTCGCTCAACCCAGTCTTCCCCTTCCCAAAGTAGGGTAGAAAGGTGGCCCTATCCTTGTTCTGACTCATTTGTTGTCATTGTCTGCATTCAAGTCACTTCCAACTTATGGCGAACCTATCGTGGAGTTTTCTTGGCAAGATTTGTCCAGAGGAGGTTTGCCATTGCCTTCCCCTAAGGCTGAGAGAGTGTGACTTGCCCAAGGTCAACCAGTGGGTTTCATGGCTGAGCTGGGAATCAAAACTCTGGTCTCTGGAGTTACAATCCAACACTCAAACCACTATGGTACACTGGCTCTCCCTGCCTGATTTACCATCTTTCTATCTGCAAGGAGATTTTGCATTTCAGTAACGCCAAAACATAGGCTGCTGCCACACTGCAGAATTAATGCGGTTTGATGCTGCATTACCTGTCACAGCTCTGTCCTATGGAAACCTAAGATCTGAAGTTTGTTATGGCACCAGAGCTCTCTGACAGAGAAAGAGAAATATCTCACAAAACTACAAATCCCTGAATCGTGGCAGTTAAAGCGGTGCCAAACTGAATTAATTTTGCAGTATAGATGCAGCCGTAGAGGACATCCCCTCCATATAACATACATTAGGACTTGCATTTTGTACTGTGCCACGTACTACTTTCTTCATAACTTTGAGGTGGCATTTAGTGGATGCAAAACTCTTTATTTATTCTTATAGATTTATTAGTTACGCTTAATCCTAACTTTCTTCCAGTGAGATCTTCCCTCTTTCCCAGTTTCCCCACACAACAACCCTGAGAGGTAAGACAGCCTAAGACGGAGGAAAGGGAAGACAGAGACCTTTCTGCCCAAAATGGCCCAGCAAGGACTAGGATCTGGACTTCCCCGAGTCTTAGTCCAATACTCTAACCCTTTTACAACACAGATTATCAGTGTAAAGCTAAATGGGAAAAGAAAAGCTGGGATGTACAAGACTGGGAACATACATGCATTGTGTTTCCAACTCT
This sequence comes from Phrynosoma blainvillii, assembly GCA_026167975.1. Lineage (NCBI taxonomy): Eukaryota > Metazoa > Chordata > Lepidosauria > Squamata > Phrynosomatidae > Phrynosoma > Phrynosoma blainvillii. Next base: position 5,881,679 of record JANUYF010000011.1, read on the forward strand.
GAAGCAAGCTCAGATGTTTATTTGATTTGATTTTACAATAGACGATATGATACGATACTAAAAAGGCCTACCTTTACTTGCGTCCTCACATTACTGATTTCTATCAGCTCCACTTTTATCCCCCAGGTACTGAGGGCATTGTCTACAATGGACTGTTTAAAAAAAAAAAAGGCATGAGAATATAAGCAGCTTTACAAATGTGGAATGTGTGTGTGTGTGTTGTGTGCCTTCAAGTCTTTTCCGGCTTATGGAGACCCGAAGTTGAAACTATCACAGGGTTTTCTTTGCAAGTTTCTTAAGAAAGGGTTTGCCATTGTCATCCTCTAAGGCTGAGAGAGTATGACTTGCCCAAGGTCACTCAGTGGGGATCCACTGCCGAGTGGGGATTCGAACCCTGATCTCCTGAGTCCCAATGGTCCAATGTTCAAATACATGACTTTAACACCTATGTCTTTAACTATAAAAGCTACAAAGATCCCAAAGTTAATTATATTGCTGATGGCAGGCGGTTTTGCCTGGCAATGTTCGACATAACTGTACCAGGTTTGTTCTCTGTTACCACAACAGGTCTAATGGTATAATAATAATAATAATAATAATAATAATAATAATAATAATGATGATGTTTATCCCGCCCCTCTGCGTAACGCAACCGGGGTGGCTTACAACATTAAAATATACATTTATGTGACAGGAGACTAGATTTCGATTGAACGTAGGAACTTGATGGTAAGAACCGCTCGGCAATGAAGCCAATTGCCTAGAAAGGGTTCCTTTCTCTGGATGTCTTTGCAAAGAGGCTAGACAAGTATCTGCTAGGGATGCTTTAGCTACATCATGTAGAGGGTTGGATCTGATGGACTTTGGGGCCCCTTCCAACTCCAACTCAATGGCTGAGATTCTATAGCCACACAGCATAACCTTATGAACCCTTAGCTACATTGCAGAATCAGAACGAAACCGTGCTTCGTGAAGTTTCATCTCAGCGTACTACCAAGAGTACTCAAAAGCAAAAGTCCAAATGCACTTCCTAGCCAAGATCTGGATGCCCTTGGTGCCCATTCTGCATTGGGCTATGGCATATTAATCATCCCACCATTGTGCAAAGGATGCCCATATGTAGTAATGTCGCAGCATCCTCTAGATTTCCAAACTTTGGTTCTCCAAATGCTTTGGTCTTCAGCTTCCAGAATTCCTGACTGTTGACCAAGCTAGCTGGATCTTCTGGGAGCTGAAATCCAAAACGTCTGGAGGACCAAAGTTTGGGATTCCCTGCTCTAGATGAATAAGGATGTTGCAAAACTACTCAATTTATTTCCCGCACATGTAAGTCCATTTACAAAGACATAGGTCCCTTATCCAATTCCAGCCTCCTATGATTCTGTATATGTACCTGTATATCCTGTGCAATTTTTTCTCGATTACAGATGATCTGAGAGAGGTATTTGGACCCCAAAACGTTCCCCAAAGTGATCTGAGTCAGGAGCAGAGTGGCCGAGTCAGGATTCGTAATATTTTTGACAGCCAGCAGGGGATCCTGAACCCGGTAATAAATCGCACCATCTACACCAAGCGACAGTGGATCTTTGGTAAGAACCTCGAGTCGAAAAGAAGAAACAAAGGCAATGCATGACTCAGAGACAGAGACAGTTGCAAATATTTGAGTCCCAGTGGTAAAAAGGCAGTTCTCAAGTGACAGATCACCTGCAGGAGGAGAATCGTGGATGAGCGAGAATCTTTACAGTTCGGGACTTATTTTGCACACAAATGAAGATGGGTTGTTTGTACAGAAAATGGCAAAGGTAGAGAAGGGAGGAAAGATGGGAGGAAGGAAGGAAGGAAGGAAGGAAGGGCAAGAGCAAGGGCAAGGAAGGGAAGGGAAGGGAAGGGAAGGGAAGGGAAGAGAAGGAAGGAAGGAAGGAAGGAAGGAAGGAAGGAAGGAAGGAAGGAAGGAAGGAAGGAAGGAAGGGAGGGCAAGGGAAGGGAAGGGAAGGGAAGGGAAGGGAAGGGAAGGGAGGAAAGAAGGAAGGAGTGAGAGAGAAGGGGAAGAAGGGAGAAAGGAATGGTAGAAAAAGGAGGAATATGACAGGAGGGAGAGAGAGAGAGAGAGACAGACTGACTGACTGAGAAGGAGGATGGCAAAAAAAAAATGGAGTGAGCCTTATGGAAAGAACAGGGATGACAGAAGAGAAACAGATTTTGGTGCAGATAGTCACACCCTTCGCTGTCACTGCCTGTGACAAACTCAGGCCAACTTCAAGAGTTACAACAGGAATATGAGAGAGAATTTAACTTCCAGGTCAAGGGATGTTATTTGTATCAAACAAAGCCTGGCAGAGCCTCTAAAAAGAGAGAGAAAATGGGTGAAAGAGAGAGAGAAGGTTTACCTCCTGGAGTGGTATATTCAAAGTTCTTGCCCTCATGTCCACTTTGATGAGAATGTCTATGCAAGGCAAGACAAAGTACACACCTGCGAGAAAAGAAATGCCAGATATTCAACATAACTTGGCCACTATCCGCTATCTTGACATTTCTAATAGCAGCTGGGTATGCAAGAAATACATCCAAGATTAACTTCCCCTGTTTCTCCAGCAACATGTGTGGGAAACAGAATTATTCTGTAATTTCATTTACTTATTTTATAACCAATAAACTCAAGAGGGCTAAACAAAGAAGCTACCAAAAAACCAACAACAAAATTATAACAAAGCCTTAGAGCATATTCTAGTTTTACACAATTTTAACTATACTTATTATTTTGTTCATTTTCTAACTTGATCTCCTTCATGTTCCTACAATCTATTTCCACTTTAGTTTACGACAGTCTGTAATTGAGAGCCATTCTTTCTCAATGTCCTCTTTATCTTTATGATTTAAACAAGCAGTTAGTTTATCCATTTCAATCATTTCTACTAGTTTAAGTAACCAAATGTCTATTTCTGGCATTCCTTGTCTTTTCCAGTACTGTGCTAATGTCATTCTCGCTGCCGTTATCATATATAATATAATTCGTGAATATTTTCTTTCAATGTGTGTCAGAATTTTGTTTAACATATTTAAAAGATAAATTTCCAGCCTCATCTCATAATTTATACTTAGCATCTTAGCATATTTTGACCACAACTGTTTCATAAGGAAGCCACAGGGTGTCCTCATAAAATAGATCAGCATAACCCTTCTATCACATGCTGAACTATAATATAAAATACTTACCTTGGCGTACTGCCCCTCCTTTCCGTATGTGTCCCATCCTTAGGATGACAGCTTGCTCAAACTCAGTGACAATCTGCAAAAGAGGAAAAAGTCACAGATCATATCTGTTTCTCTCTTTTCCTCTTGCCTTCCACATTTCGTCCCAATCCCCTCTTACTTTTTGCAACGTTCACACCTGGGACATACAAAATACAATACAGAAGGGGGGGGGGGAAGAAATCGAACGTTAAAAACAAACTAATTAGACCAAGAGGGAATCATGTAACGATAGAGAATGAGTCAGCTTGGAGAGAAAGGAACAGCAAGTGGTCCTTTTCATGCAAAATGGTAAATGTCTACAATGTTTTAGAATGATTGCAAGCAAGGTGTTTGCTTCTTGGAGGCTATTGCAGACATGAGAATTTTTTTGTGATTTTTAGAAGTAGGATGGTTGAAACCTATCTAATACTGAAAGGAATAGCTGCTGAGCAGTTATGGATATGTAAGCTAGACTTCCACATCCATAACATCTCGGTACTTATGTTTATGGTCACTATTGCCACGATTGCAAATCTGCTCCCCACAAACATACCTTAGAAGCCAGCTAAGAGAATATGTAATTGCACATTTGTAACTACAGAGGCAGCTCCATCATAGAAATAATGCATCCCTTTAACTGCCATTGCTCCAACTTACAGAATCCTGGGATTTATAGTTTGGTGAGGCACCAGCACTCTTTGGCAGAGAAGGCAAAAGACCTTGTCAAACTACAAGCCCCCGGATTCCATAGGATGGAGCTACAGCACTTAATAAAGTGGTGTCAAACTCCATTATTTCTCAGTGATTCCTGAACTTTGGTCCTCCAGATGTTTTTGGACCTCAGCTCCCAGAATGCCTGACTGTTGACCAAGCTGACTGGAGCTTCTGGGAGTTGAAGTCCAACACTTGGAGGACCAAAGTTTGGGAGATCCTTGTGTAGATGCTCCCTATGTCTCTGATGCAGAATCTCGACCATTATTTCTTCATGTCCAAATCTGAGCGTACAAGCAGCATGTAAAAATTCAATTTCCATTTTAGAAACAGGGAAAGACAGGAGATTCCATGCCGTGGATGATTTCCAAATGTGTTTGTTTATTTGTTTGTTTGTTTGTTTGTTTACCTGCAAGCACAGCCAGAAGGATATGGGGAAAGTCAGAATGAGCAAAAGGTATGAAAAGATCACCAGGATCCACTCGATTGCCCCCAGACTCTGATCTAACTTCTCTGCTGGTTAAAAAAGAAAGAAAGAAAGAAAGAAAGAAAGAAAGAAAGAAAGAAAGAAAGAAAAGTATAAGATATACTTTTGGATATATATAAAAACAGATCTTTGCTAATGCATATTTTTAAAATTCAAAATTCTGCACCCAGAAAATTTTTTAAAAAAGCAATTATATGATTTTTGTAAATTTAAGTATGCATGTGCATCATATAATATATAACACTAGCTATTGGAACATATAGTTAGGTGCACACTCCACACTTCCATGCAGTGAGATGTTGCAAAGCTTCCAATGTATTTATTTCTTTACTCAAACTTTAGCTTGTTTTGGAAAGAAGTTATGGGAGATAAGATTTATTTGCACCAGGGCTGGGGAAACGTGTAGCCCTCCAGAGGTCACTGGACTACAACTCGCATCAGTCATCCCCAGCACCATCAGTCACGAAGGATGATGGGAATTATAGTCCAGGAACATCTGGAAGGCCACACATTTCTTATTCTAGATTTACACACACTCCAATAGACACAGACAACCATGTCCGTTCGCCAAATTAACTCTCCAAGAGATTCTTACTTTCCATTAGACTTCTATGGGAACCAATGACCAGCGACTGTTGGTGGCCTCCACCTTGGTGGGTTGGTGAATCCATTCTGGGTTTTAGTCCAAAGTTGATAAACTATCCAAGTTGATAAACCCCAACCCAAATAGGTTGGGCACCTTGGAGAGTTCCTGAAAGTTTAAGCTAAATTCCAGAGCAGATTCACCGCCTCTACTTGAAGAAAGACAATCTCTGTGTTCTTTTCGAATGCAGTTCAAGAAGAGGCTGACTTTCTTCTACAAGTGAAGGCTTCAGCTTTCCTCTGCCTTGTCTGTTTGGGATAAGAAGGATGAATAATTTCTGAGCATCACCTTTGGCTTCTTGGACCATCTGAGCTCCCATGCAACACATCACCAAAATGTTACTACCATCTGTCTTTGGTCATGTCTTCAGAGGTAAACTAAATTTCCAGTTCTTATGGTTCTACGCAGCATGGACCATACTGAGCTGGATGGACCAATAGCATAAGGCAGCTGCCTCTGTTTCTGTTTTAATTCACCTCTTTTTCTGGAACCATGAGGACCAGAAGCTTACTATTTTGAGGCGAAAGACAACAGTAGGTTCTCTGCATGCACAATGTCCCAGGTTCAGTTGTTTGCCTCTCCCTGTAGAGCTCAGAAGGACTTTGAAATCCTGCAGAGCTGATACCAGTCATCAGGGAGAGGCACTGCTTGGCTTTCTAGTTGTTCCTGGACTGCAACTCCCATCAGCCTTCCCAAAGGCTATGGGAAGGGAACTAAGACTGATAGGATCCTGGCTGTCCAACAACATCCAACAATAGATCTCCAACAAGATCCAAAAAACCAAACGTTGCCCATCCCTAGTGTATCAACAATGGTGATAGATCGGATGTGGGAATCATGCTTCAGATGCTGTGGGACTGCAATTCCCAGCATCCTTCCCCACTGGCTATGGAGGTTAGGGCTTCCAAGGCTCACAGTCCAACGATTCCTAAAAAGCCATCCCTGGGTTAGATGGACCAGTCCTCTGATTTGGTATAAGGCAGCTTTGGTTGTACCAGACTGAACATGTACGTTCTTATCATGGGGAAACCTGTTCTCCCTGGCCCCTACTATTTTGCCAGGGATTTTGGGAAACATAGATCCCACAGACCCACCCTTAGTGAAGTTTTTTGCGGGGAGGCAGGCGGATGCATCCCAATAGCGGCAGTCCATCGTAACCGCTTACCTGGGTCTCAGGGTCACTGGTGGACTCATGATAAATCTAGAGATGGTTATATGATATCCCAGGCCACTTGCTCTAGCTAAGTGGAAAGCTCTCCCATGTCGCCTGCGGGCAAAAAATATATAGAGATCACAAAGAGGAATGTCCATTGCTACCTGATCTTCTCAAGAAGGTCCATCCAACTAGCTTAGGTTGCTGTTGTGTGCCTTCAAGTCGTTTCTGGCTTATGGAAACCCCGAAGGCAAACCTATCCTGGGGTTTTCTTGGCAAGGTTGGTCCAGAGGAGGTTTGGATTGGCCTTCCCCTGTGGCTGAGAGAGTGTGACTTCCCTAAGGTCACCCCAGTGAGTTTCAAGGCTGAGTGGGGATTCGAACCCTGGCCTCTAGAGTCATAGTCCAATGCTCAAACCACTGCACCACGTTGGCTCTCATTAGCTAGACCAAGCCAGGGTATGGATCTCACCACGAAGGCACCAAGAAATACAATACAAGATTCGGACTACAGCAACAAGGGTTGCATCCACACTACCCGGTTGTCGCAGTTTGATAACACTTCAACTGCCACGCCTCCCTCCTACGAAATCCTAGGACGTGTGGTTTTTCTGAACTTTTCGGCTGCATTCGCACTGCAGAAATAATCCAGGCTGACACCACTTGAACTGCCATGGCTCCATGCTATGGAATCCTGGGATCTGTAGTTTGTTGGTGGCACAGAGAAGGCTGAATGTCTCAGAAAACTACAGTTTCCACATTCCACAGCACTGAGCCATGGCAGTTCAAGTGGTGGCAAGAAGGATGATTTCTGCAGTGCGGATGCAGCCTTTTCTTTGCCACGCTGCAGAAATGAAGCAGTTTGACACCACTTGAACGGCCATGGCTCCATGCTCTGGGAACGCTGGGATTTGTAGTTTGGCAGAGGGGGCACCAGAGCTCACTGACAGGGAAGGCTTAAAAAAAAAAGTCCCAGAATCCCCTAGCATTGAGCCATGGCAGTTCAAGTAGTGTCAAAGTACTTTATTTTTGCAGTGTGGACGAGACCATAAAGTTCTGGTACCACACCAAACTACACATCCCAAGTTTTCATTAAAAAAAAAAAGGAGGCATGGCAGTTAAAGTGATCTCAAACTGCTATAACTCTGCAGTGTGGATACACCCTTGAAGATCTCAGTTAGGAGGAGGATATCTTCTTGGTGGTTAAAACATCCTTTCTCAAAAACACCTTCATCTCAAATTGAGTTGGACCAAATGCATGCCAACACCTTTTCATTCTTTGTCCTCCATTCTTTGTCCTCTTCCAGTCCCAACGCCGTTTCATTCTTTGTTCAAAATGAACCTCCTGTCGCCAAAGAAATTATTTGCTTTTTTTAGCCACCAAGAAATTACATTTCTAACCAGTGGACATTTTCAGCCCCATAGAAACCTACAGCAAACCAATCCTCGAAAAACCCAGACCATTTCCCCCCCCCCCCAAAAAAAAGAATCTAACAGGTATATTATATTTCCTCCAGGACAGTGTTTCTCAAACGTTGGTCCTCCAGATGTTTTGGACTTCAGCTCCCAGAGTTCCTGATTGTTGGCCCAACTGGCAAGGGCTTCTGGGAGTTGAAGTCCAAAACACCTGGAGGACCAAAGGATAACATCATTAAGGTACACTCTGTGCATGCTTCATAGATCCCCTTATTTTCTGATACTGGACATGCTTATCTTTATCTATTTTTATCTATATTATTATTATTATTATTATTATTATTATTATTATTTCTATACCGCTCTATGGCGAACCAATCTAGGTGGTTTACAACAATACTGACTGTATGTACAGCGCTGTGTAAATCTACAGCGCTATATAAATAAAGCATTATTATTATTATTATTATTATTATTATTCCATGCCCCAGGGAGTTGAAATTTGAGGTTATATGAACGTAGGATGCTGCCTTATACCAATTTCAGACCATTAGTCCATCTAGTTCAGTTACCATTTGTCCTGGAAAGCCAGGAAAATCCCAGATCGGAGGGTTTGAAAAATGTCCCCCATCACCACCAGCGGGGCCAGTTGAAGAAGCAACAAACTATAAATCCCAGTATGGAAATAGATGGCAATATATAAATAAACAACAATTGAAATACAGTGGGGGTCCTTAGTGGCATCCGTTGAGGTTTAGTTCCAGGTTTTCCCCCCCTTGGATTCCAAAATCCATGGATGCTCAAGTCCTATTATATAGACTTGCATAGTCAAATGCAAATATAAAATAGCAAAATCAAGGTTTGCTTTTTGGAATTTGTATATATAGGAATATTTTGAAGCCATGCCTGGTTGAAGCCATGGAGATAGTCGGGGGGCAGGTATGCAATGTTAAATATCAAAATGTGGGGTGTAAGGGAACTTTTTATAGGAGGTGGTGGGTTTCTTTTGACCAACCACCCCAACCCTGTCTTGCATACTTTTGTGAAAGAGAATGATGGCAACCCTAATCTAGTTTACTGTGAATCTGGCAAGGTTTCTTTGCGTTTTCATACCTGCGTCTTTGCTGGAGATGTTAAGGCAGAGGCTCCTAATCGAAGGTCAGGAACTGTGTTCAAGAAATGGTTGGGTTTTGCTTGCTTTCAAAAGAAACTTTCCATAGGATCATTGAGTCAAAGGGGGAACCCAAGAGACAATCTAGTCCAACCCCTTGCCACACAACTAAAACCACTCCTGGAAGAACGGCCACCCAACATCTGTTTAAAAACCACCACTGCTGCCCCCAAAAAGAAGAAAGGTACAACACCTTTCCAGGCAATCTATCTCACTTTAGAGCAGTATAGTTCCTGCACTTTGGTCCTCCAGATGTTTTGGACTCCAGCTCCCAGAATTCCTGGCTGCTGGCCAAGCTGGCTGGGGCTTCTGGGAGTTGAAGTCCAAATAAAGTGGAAGGCCAAAGTATAGAGAGATCTTGTAGCCCCTCTGAGACTCAATGAAAGGAGTTGGCAGCATGAACTTTCGTAGACTTCAATCTCCTTCCTCAGATGCATTTATGGAGGACCAAAGTTTGCAACCCACTGAGCTAGGAGATAGAGCTTAGCCAGTGGTTCCCAAGCTTTGGTCCTCCAGATCCCAGAATTCCTGACTGCTGACTGCTGGGAGTTGAAGTCCCAAGGACCTGGAAGTCCAAAGTTTGGGAATCACAAAGCCTCTGACTCAAGGAGGCTAAAGGTCTCCCCAAAAAGTACAGTTCCCAGCATTGCCTAGCCAATTAAAGCGGGATCGGACCGGATTGTGTCTGCAGTGTGGATGCAGGGGGGATAAAATGGGGAGAGTTTCCCAGATTTACCTTCCCTGCCACTGCCTGCGAAAATCCCAGCTATGGCTCCTCCAGTGCCAAGGGTCTTTGGAGGGAGCTCTTGCACCTCTGGCTCTGCAGGGACTTCTTTCTCTGGCTCCTCCATCAGGTCCAGCCAAATGCCCAGCCTCTGCAAGGACCAAGCTGGGGCTCAGGAAGGCGGCAGTTAATCCGCCCACGCAGCTGCTCCAAGCCTCCTTCCCTCGTTCCAACCCAGATGCGCGCCCTGCTGCGGCAGATACGCCCAATATGCTCCAAGCCAAAGGAGGACCCCGAGTTGTAGGTAGGTCCTTGTTTAAAAGCAGGGCACCGTTTGATCCTTCTCCCTCTGGATGCACAGTGGTTCCCAAACTGGGACTTCAGTTCCCCAGGGGCTCCCCAACTTTGGTCCTCCAGATGTTTTGGACTCCAGCTCCCAGAATTCCTGGTTGTTGGCCAAGCTGGGCTGGGGATTCTGAGAGTCGAAGTCCAAAACACCTGGAGGACCAAAGTTTGGGAACACTGCAACTTTGGTCCTCCAGGTGTTTTGGACTTCAGCTCCCAGAATCCCTGCTTGTTGGCCCAACCAGCTGGGGATTCTCGGAGTTGAAGTCCAAAATGCCTGGAGAACCAAAGTTTGGAAACATTGTAACTTTGGTCCTCCAGATGTTTTGGACTCCAGCTCCCAGAATTCCTGGCTGTTGGCCAAGCTGACTGGGGATTCTGGGAGCTGAAGTCCAAAACACCTGGAGGACCAACGTTTGGGAAACACTGTGGAAGTCTGAATTTATAGTGGTTCCCAAACTTTGGCCCTCCAGATGTTTTGTACTTCAACTCCCAGAAGCCCCAGCTACCTTGGCCAAGCATTCTGGAAGTAAAGTCCAAAACATCTGGAGGACCAAAGTTGACCGAGAGAATCAAAAGTCTGGAAACCAAGCCTTATGAGGATCAACTTCAGGAGTGGCTATGTTTATCTTGGAGAAGACTAAGGGTGCATCTACACTGTAGAAATAATGCAGTTTGGCACCACTTTTAAGAACTGTAGCGCCATCCTATGGAATCCTGGGATTTATTAATTTACAAGGTCTTTTTAGCCTTCTCTGCCAGAGAGCCAGCATGGTGTAATGATTTGAGTGTTGGATTACAACTCTGGGGACTAGGGTTCGATTCCCAGCTTGGCCATGAAATGCACTATGTAGACCTTGGGCAAGTCACACTCTCTCAGCCTCAGTGGAAGGCACTGGCAAACCTCCTCTGGATCAATCTTGCCAAGAAATCCCCATGATAGAGTTGCCTTAGGGTCTCCATAAGTCGGGAAGGACTTGAAGGCACACGACACACATTTGCCTTCTCTGCCAAAGAGTGCTGGTACATGTCTGGATCACATTCAAATCACATTTTATGTGGAATATTTTCATTGTGTAGACAAACCCAAAACGACTGTCGAACTTCATGAAATGCAGTGTTGTTGTTGTGTGCCTTCAAGTCATTTCCAACTTATGGTGACCCTAAAAAGGTGATCACGGGGTTTTCTTGGCAAGATTTTTCAGCGGGGTTTGCCATTGACATCATCTGAGGCTGAGAGAGTGTGGCTCGGAGAGTGACTCATTGGAAAAGATGATCATGCTCAGTAAAGTGAATGGCAGTGGGGGATGAGAAGTTCATATCCGAAATGGATTGACTCCATCAAGGATGTCATAAGCGTGTTCTTTCAGCACCGGGGCCATTGAATCTTTATTGATACGGCCGGGAAGAGTGATCGAGAAGAAGAAGATTTCGTTTAGCGGTTTCCCGTATCAATGTTTAAATTTTATTTTTGTCAAGCGGGAGAGAGGGAGGGTAGAGGGGGATGAAATGGCACCTTGTAAAAAAAGAAGAAGAAGAACATAATGCAACAACGCTGTTTAAAAATAAAGCACTTGTCGAATAAATAACTAACATTTTCTTTGTCTAAGGAGAAGGAGCTTCTAGGCTTCTTCTTCTTCATTTCTCATCAGCAAAGCCTCAGTTAGCGCTTGATTCCCATGACGGCCTGTAGCATATCGATGGGCAGCGGGAAGACGATGGTGGAGTTCTTCTCGGCGGCGATGGTGGTCAGGGTCTGCAGGTAGCGGAGTTGGAGGGCCGCCGGAGACTCGGTGATGACCATGGCGGCTTCCTTCAGGGCTCGGGAAGCGTTCATTTCACCCTCCGCTGCAATTACCTGGAAGGAAGGAAGGAAGGAAGGAAGGAAGGAAGGAAGGAAGACGGACACAGATCTGGTAAAGCAGGGGTAGGCAACCTAAGGGATATAAATAATAATAATTTGTCTCAGAGGGATGGGATATAAATAATAATAATAATAATAATAATAATAATAATAATAATTTATATCCCATCCCTCTGAGACAAATCGGGGCGGCTTACAGTGTTAAAATGCAATATATCCAAACCCCATTCCCTCCCTCCCCTTAAAACAATATTAAATCAGATAAGAGTTAAACAAACAAATTAAAACAACAACATAGAATATACGCAGCTACGGCCACGAGTATCTGCGACAGTAATATAGGAGTACATCTTTAAGCTAGGAGGACTCTGGAGGATTCTCCTAAGAGGTTCCTGAGGCTGGGATGGTCTATTCTGGAAAGGCCTGCCGGAAGAGATCCGTCTTGACAGCCTTTTTAAAGCTGTCTAAAGATGTCAATTGATGGATCTCATCCGGCAGGCCATTCCACAGTCTGGGGGCGACAACCGAAAAAGCCCTCTGGGAGGTAGCCGCAAGCCTAGCTTTTTGTGGATGCAGCAAGTTCCTCGAACATCCGCTGCTAGGCACATCCAAAAGACAGAGGTCTTCCTAGCAGATCACCAAACAAACCAAATGTGCCGAATTTCCTACCTTGGCTCTTGCTTCCCGAGAAGCTTCAGCTTCGGCAGCCATGGCCCTCTGGAGCAGAATGGGGAGCTTCACGTCCTTGATCTCCACACGCTCCACTTTTATCCCCCATTCCTCGGTGGCATCATCGAGCGTGACCTGTTCAAAAAGTGCATCAGGACTATAGCCACCCATTGGGAAACAGTGCAAGAATTCACACTGATCAAAAGTAGCTCTGTGGAACCTATAAACTAAACATTTTAAGGCTGCATCTGTATCAGAGCTGGCTTCCACATCCTTGTCCCCCCAACCTATATCAACCCTAAATTTCCAGCTTATGACAGGGTTTCCACAGGGCTTTCTTGGCAGGTTTCTTCAGAGGGGGGTTGCCGTTGCCCTCCTCTGAAACTGAGAGACTGTGACTTGCCTAAGGTCAGAAAAGACTAACCAGGAAAGCCTGGTACTTGTGAATATTTATTTAACAACAATGCAAAAACTCATTAAACCCTAAACTGCAAGTGTTTACTACAAGAATACAATTTTAAACATACAGTGGAATAATTAAACTATATAAATCCGTGGATTTTTATGGCTGAGCAGGGATTTGAACCCAGCTCTCCAGAGTCATAGTCCAATGCTCAAACCACTACAACACACTGACTTCCATTTATATACAGGTGTCTTGGAAAAATGTTTCAAGGAAGCCATCTCCATAGAATAGATGTTCCGTTCTGTGCTTCAAAAAGAAACGTGATCAGATACGGTTTCGAACACCCAAAGGAGATGCAACATGGACCTTGCTTTAGCCATACTTGCATGCTTCGTGCAATTTCTTCTCGGTCAGAGAGGAGCTGACAGAGGTTCTTGGTCCCCAAAACGTTCCTCAAGGTGGTCTGGGCCAGGAGCCGGGTGGCCGGGTCTGAATAGACAACGTTTGCTACGGAAAGGATGGCGTTCTTTACTCGGTAATAAACCACACCATCCACGTTAACCGTCACCGAATCTTTGGTAAGAATCTAAGGTAGAAGGAGGAATGGAGAAGACGGGGGATTCAACGTATGAATTACAAAGAAAGGAATGATTGAGTCAAAGCATCTCTTAAATAGCCGGTCAGAAATAACCGATAGCAAGCAGGCGGTTGGCTATAAAACTAGACGATTCTTGAGTTGTGCATTTTCAGATAGATACCTTAATGCTTTTATTATGTGCATTTGCTAATTTCCTTAATCATGCCTTGGGCCCTGCTAGTCAATGAACTCCGGTGACAACATTTGAACTGGAAGCTTTCTGCATTTGGAGCTCAGATTGTGAGCGATTGTGCCGCAGCAAAGGAGGACCATTTGTAACAGAAATAACACAAAATATGTGTGTATGTGCATATTTTGTAATGATCCCATCAATTTCCTCGGATTTTGTTAGGCAGGGAAACCTCAGAGCATAGTGCTAAAGTGCTATACCATTACCTTCCTTTGAAATGTTACCTACAGCACCTGGTACTCTTTGGTGACTTCTCATCCAAGTACTAACCAGGGCCGACCCTGCTTCGCTTCCAAGATCAGATGGGATCTGGTGCATACATAAGGAGAATAAGTTCTGTTTGTTGTTATGTGCCTTGAAGTCAATTCTCAACTTACAGCAAACCTATCATACCGCTTTAGCAGCAAGTTCATTCAAAAGAAGTATGCCATTGCCTTCCTTGACTGACCCAGTCAATTTCCATGGTGGAGTGGGAATTCGAACCCTGATCTCCCAGAGCTCGAGTTCAACTCTCAGTTGCACCATGCCAGCTCAGTACATTCAGGTTTGCTTGAATATATATGTTTGGTGTGGCTGTTTTCTGTTACTCTGAGTACTCCTTTTCTGTGACTTTCACCTTTTCCTTTGTATGGGTAGCGACCAATAGTTCCCAAACTTCCAGGTGTTTGGGACTTCAAATCCCAGAAGCCCCAGCCAGATTGGTCGACAGTCAGGAATTCTGGGAGCAGAGGTCCCAAACATCTGGAGAACCAAAGTTTGGGAACCACTGGACTATGCTACACAGTTCTAATATCTAATATCTCATGTAGCAAAAAGTAGCTGGAGTATATGTGTGTGTGTGTGTGTTGGAAAGCTGTGTGAAAGAGATCTACCTTGTTCACGTGGGAGCAAAGAGGTCCAAGAAAGGGAATAACTACAGTACCTCCTGTGGTGGTATATCGAAGGATATGGTCCTCATGTCCACCGTGATCATGTTGTCTATGCAGGGCAAGATGAAATATACACCTGCCGGGAATGAAATTAGGAGCATTAAAGACAGCAGGAATCGAACATCCGCTGCTAGGCACATCCAAAAGACTCCAAAAAATTCCTCTAGATGGGCTAACAATGCTAGTTAATGTCCAGCCATTCAGTTTCTAGATTTCATGTCTGGCAACCACTATTCCAGAGAGATATTGAGAAGCTGGAGCATGTTCTAATTTGTTGTTTTAACTTTTGGACTGTACGCCACAGGCAGGCTTTTTATATATTTTGGATTTTATTTGGTTTTGTACAGCGCCGTGTGCATTTACGGCGCTTAATAAATAAAGCTAATAATAATAATAATAATAATAATGTCCAGAGGAAAGTGACCAAGGAGTTTATCACATGGAGGCGAATCCCGTGCAGAAGCTAAACCGTCATTGTTTCGTCGAGCTGCTATTTTAAAGAATTGTATGTTTTTACTTTTCAGTATCTTAATTCTGCATTAGTTTAATATATTTTTAAGGGGTGAGAGGGTTAGGGAATGGATTGTTGGATCTTGTTTTAACTTGTTGAGGTGTTTTTAATGTGTTGTACGCCGCCCCAATTGCGCTGCAGAGGGGTGGGATAAAAATGAATATTATTATTATTATTATTATTATTATTATTTTAAAATCCGCTAAACACTTACAAATGCGGGTTGTTTTTCAGACGCGTTGGCAGAAAGAGAAATAAC
Organism: Phrynosoma blainvillii; assembly: GCA_026167975.1. Classification (NCBI taxonomy): domain Eukaryota; kingdom Metazoa; phylum Chordata; class Lepidosauria; order Squamata; family Phrynosomatidae; genus Phrynosoma; species Phrynosoma blainvillii. Next base: position 5,897,024 of record JANUYF010000011.1, read on the forward strand.
GTGCAAATATCCTGAACAGAAAGTCAACAAAACCCACTCCTTTCTACTTTTGGAATTTCCCGAAAGTAAAAAGGAGCGGGTTTTGTCAGCTTTGCGTTTGGGTTATTTCCGCGTTATTTCTCTTTCATGCAAATGTTGTCTGAAAAACAACCCACATTTGCGGGTTTTTCTATTTCCTGTTCAGGTTAACCCCGAACATCATGTGAAAAACAACCCGCCAAAGTGGGCTGTTTTCATTTTAAACCTAGTTTCTGCGCAGGATTCATCCCCTGTGAACTCCATAGTGAAACGTCTGGAAACCTTCAAGCCCCATCTTAGGGATCTGGGTATGTTTAGCCTGGAGAAGAGAAGGTTAAGGAGTGACATGGTAGCCCTGTTTAAATATTTGAAGGGATGCCATGTTGAGGATAAGGCAAGCTGGTTTTCCGCTGCTCCAGAGAATAGGACATGGAGTAATGGCTTCAAACTCCAGTTAAAGAGATTCCACCTAAACATTAGGAAGAACGTCCTGATGGTAAGAGACGCTTGTTGTTATGTGCCTTCAAGTTGTTCCCAGCTTATGGAGACCTTATCCTGGGGTTTGCTTGGCCATATTTGTTCAGAGGTGGTTAGCCATGGCTTCCCTCTGAGGCTGAGAGAGTGTGACTTGCCCAAGGTCACCCTGGGGGTTTCATGGTTGAGCCAGGAATCGAACCCTGGTCTCCAAAGTCATGGTCTGAGACTCGAGCCACTAGTGACTATGCCATGCCAGCATGGCATAGTCACTAGTGGCTCGAGTCTCAGACCATGACTTTGGAGACCAGGGTTTGATTCCTGGCTTAACCATGCCTACCTGGTCATCAAATGCTTACCTGGCCCTTTCGCCTCTCCTTTTCGGAGGTGCCCAAGCCTAAAGATGACCGCTCGCTCATATTCCATGACTATCTGGGGGGGAAAAAGAAGACAAGTCACCAATTTTTGCCATCTGAGTCAGGCCTCCGTGGTGAATTGATGCATTGCTCACCATAAAGAATTCAGATCCCCTCGATGGAATTTTTCTGGAGTCCCCAAATTTCTAGCATCCCAGAGGATGAGACATTGAAAAATCATTCACACTTAGAATTTGCCATATTCCCGTTCCCTCGGTCACAATCCCTTCCCTTTTCGTTCGGATGCTGATTGATTGATTGGATTTATAGCCTGCCTTTCTCCCAAAATGGGATTCAAGGCAGCTTGCCATCATATTTGAAATGATACAACGAAAGCATTAATAGCCAGCACTAAATAATACTAGTATGAAAACATAACAGTTAAAAAATCAACAGAGGCTGCACCCATGCCGCAGAAATAATCCAACTGGACCCCACTTTAACTGGCATGGCTCAATGCTATGGAATTCTGGGAACTGTAGTTTTGTGAGACCTTTACCCTGCTCTGTGAGTGGGCTCTGGTGCCGCAACAAACTACAGTTCCCAGGATTCCATAGTATGGAGTCGTGGCAGTTAAAAGTGATATCCAACCGGATTATCTCTTCAGTGCGGATGCAACCCTAGTTAAAAACATTTCAATAAAATAATTAAATACACGAAAGCGGTAAAAATGGCACACCAATTTATGCACAGTAAGTAAAATTCACACCTGAAAAGCTTGTCTAAATGAGAATGTCTTTCCCTGCTGGCAAAAAAGAGAGCAAGGAAAGGCTTAATATATTTATATTTCTAAAGGCTCAACTGAAGTTTCAAGCTATTGCAATGCTAGAAGTTTAAGGACTGTAGGAAAATTTCATCTGGAGAGGCAGAATTCTTATTTTCTTTTTTCTTTTTTGGATAAGGTCACTATTACAACTGTTGCTCCTTTCCATAGCTACACCGCTGATGCTATACTTTTGCAAGATTTGCAAGCTGCCACATTCAGGGCTCCAGATGTTCCAGATGTTTAGCAATTTTTATCAAGCTTATAGAAGAATAAGTCACGGTTATTCTTTCCATATAAACCCACAGGGACAAAACAGCTTTCATTCACTCATTTAAAAAAAAAAATACAACTAATGTGACCTTAAAAAGGACAATAATGTTCAAAACTTTCCAAGGAACTTTCTTTTTACCTCTATACACCACCAGAGCGATAAAGGGAAAGTCAAAAGGACCACGATGAATGTAAAGACAATTAGGATCCATTCGCAGAATCCAAATCCTGAGTCGGAATCCCCTGAAAAAACAAAGAAAGAAAGACAACTGTAAATATTTGACAAATACAACTCTATTCCTTTTGCATTGAACGTAAAGACAATTAGGATCCATTCGCAGAATCCAAATCCTGAAGGAGAAAATAGAATTAAACAGAATAATTATTATTTAAAAAATAAAATAAAATTAGAATAGCTGTTCAGTGGAGGAGAGATCCTGAAGTCCAAAATGCCTGGGGGATCTAGTGAGTTTGGGGATCCCTGCTTATTATTATTATTATTATTTTAAAATCCGCTAAACACTCACAAATGCGGGTTGTTTTTCAGACGCGTTGGCAGAAACTTAATTCTGTTTTTCTCTCTGTCTCTGGCCTCACCTCCCTGCTCAGCCATACAACCCCATTGGGTGACTTGGGGCAGGTCACACTCTCTCAGCCTCAGAGAAAAGGGGCTAGGAAGCCGGGATCCCCCAGAGCCAGGGGTTTTGGACCCCCAGACCCCAGAACCACCCCCCTCCCCAGTCAAGAAGGCTAGGATTCTGGGAGCTGAAGTCCCCCAAAGCCTTGGAAAGGCAGCCTTTTTGCGCATCCTTGGACCACTCCCTGCATCCCTGCATCCCTGACCTTGGCTCTTGAAAGCATCCCTGATGCCTTTCTCAGGGTCCCCCATAAGGATGCCCACAGAGGATTTCCCCAGCTTGGCTGGTGGCTAAGAGGAGCCCAAATCGAGCAGAAGGACCTCCTCCAGAGTCCGATCCAACAGCCCAGCATGCGCCTGCCAGGGGATGACGGTTTCTCCTCCCTCCATCCAGGCTCGAGCCAGGCTGCCTTCCATCCAGCCTCCTTTGCAAACTGCAAGCCAAGCAGCCTTTCTCTCTCTTGGGCTCCTTCTTCTTCTTCCTCCTCCTCCGAGGAAGCCCCTTTGCATCCAATGGAAAAGGGGGAAGGGTTTGCAAGGTCTCCTCGGGAGTAAATCCTCCTGTTCCTGGCTGGAATGGTACTCCCCTTAAGGATGGAGGGCACCTGCACTGTGGAAATAAGGCGTTTTCATACCGCTTTCACAGCCAGGGATCCATTCTGCAGAAACTCTGGGATTTCTAGCTGCGGGCATGAGAAGACTGGTGAAACTAGGCATCCCAGGAGGCCCTAAGATGGAGCTCACTTGGATGAGGTTCAAGGGGTGTCAACCTGCATTGGGGCATCCTTTTTTTTAAAAAAAAGTCCCTTTTTACACTGTAGGAATAAAGCTAGGATCCACTCTGCAGAAACCCCGGGATTTGTAGTTGGCTGAGGCCCCCCCCCCCCCAGCTCTCTTGGGCATGAGGAGGCTGGTGAAACTAGGCATCCCAGGAAGCCATAAAATGGAGCTCAGTTTTTTTTAGCTTCAAGTGGCGTCAGTCTGTAGAGGGGCATCCTTTTTAAAAGTCCCTTTTTACGCTAGAAAGAAATTGTCTTGACACTGCTTTAAGTGCCTGGGATCCACTGTGCAGAAAGCCTGGGATTTGTAGTTGGCTGAGGGCAAGAGAAAGCGCATGAAACTATGAGTCCCAGGAGGCCCTAAGATGGAACTCAATGTTAAGAGCTTCAAGTGGTGTCAACCTGCAGAAGGGCATCCTTTCTAAAAAGTCCCTTTTTACACTGTAGAAAGAAAGCGTTTTGACACCGCTTTTGAACTGTCTGGGATCCACTCTGCAGAAATCCTGGGATTTGTAGTTGGCTGAGGCCCCCCGGTGCTCTTGGGCAAGAGAAGGCTGGTGAAACTATGGATCCCAGGAGGCCATAAAATGATGGAGCTCAAGTGCTTCGAGTGTGTCAACTGGCATTATTTCTACAAATAATCCTGTTAGAATGCATTTACACTGTAGGAATAAGGCAGTTTGAGACCGCTTGAACTGCCTAAAGAAATCCTGGGATGTGTAGCTTGCTGAGGGCAAGAGAAGGCTCATGAAACTATGAGTCCCAGAAGGCCATAAGATAGAGCTCAAGCACTTCAAGTGGTGTCAACCTGCATAGGGGCACCCTCAAAAAGAGTGCCTTTACACTAGACATAATAATAATTTAAGGGCCATCCTACAGAACCCTGGGAGTCGTAGTTTGGTGAGGCACCAGCACTCTTGAACAGGGAAGGCTAAAGACCTTGGAAAACTACAAGTCCATAGGATGGAACTACAGTGGTTAAAGTGGTGTCAAACTGCATTATTCCTGCAGCGTAGATGCACCGTAAGGAGCAGGTAAACTTTTTAGGTTTGAAAGACTGAAAACAGGAGTGGGCTCCTATCCCTTTTCTTGGTTTGTATGGATTTCTAGTTTTGTAGAAGAGAGAATTTCAAGCAAGAGCAGATAATATACAACAACCTACTGGAATTCCCTCTTCTGCACAACTGTTTCTTTCATTTCATTTTTATGCTGCTTTCCGGAATTCCACAGCCTTGAACCACAGCAGTTAAAGTGGTATCAAACTGGATGAATCCTGCAGTGTGGATGCAGCGGAAGGCGTGTTTTTGGTCCAATGCAACAGCACTCTTCCTATATTCTTTTTATTTCCCAGTAGGTGGCATTGCAGGGCAAAGATTTAAGAGCATGAATGGATGGCTTTCATGATCTTACCATGCACAGAGCTGCCTCCTGCTTGCAGGTCTCAGGCTGCTGTCTGTGCAATGAATGATACAGAAGCAGAAGCACGAGGGACACTCCTGCCATGGAAATTCAAACCATGGTTGTGGGTTGGATGAGCCTATGTTTATTGCTGCAGCAAGAGTGAGGCAACCAGAAAAGATGATGGTACTCTCTGCTACTCTTTTATTTTGTTAACTGCCCTCGAGTCGATCTCGACCCATGGCGACCCTATGGATGAGACATCTCCAAGACCCCTGTCCTCCATTGCTCTGCTTAAATCCTGCAAACCCATACCCTTAATACCTCCTTAATAGAGTCCATCCATCTGGCATGTGGCCTTCTTCTCTTCCTCCTTCCAGTGTCTTGTTACAGCCATTGGAAGGGGCAGGTATTTGAAGCACCAAAGTGTGTTTTCAAGGTTATCTACATGCAGTTTAATTTGATTTCTCACCAATAGCTCCCTTCACTCAACCTCTCATGTTATTTATTGGTCAAGGCCAAAGAGCATCCGATGCAAACCTGGCAGCCTTGTTTTGATGTACAAAGTGCCCTGCAATGAACCACAATTGCTCAGACAGCTGATAATGGGAATGAGTGATCTATAACTTGATATACAACCCCATTTAGATAGCTCTTCAAGGCCTCTTATATCATTAGGGGAAATTGCTCTTTTCCTCCAGATAAAAATGGCTGATTATTGACACATCCCAATGCAAAATGTTAATTAATCCCAGAAAGCTGCCTTCTGCAAAACTTCTGCCTCGAGGCCTTGTATCTCTCAAGATGATTTTGTTCATGGCTTTACATATATTATGACATTGCATCCTAAGACATCGCTGTATGGAAGTCCCACTTGTAAACACAGTCATTTATTTCCCCTGGCCAGGCAGACTTTGCTACCAGGTCAGAACAGAGCGCTCTCTTCTTCCACCTTTCTAGTTTTTGGAAAGCAGAACAGCCCAACTATGTTGTGCATAGATTTGCTGAAGACTGCCTTGTCGTGAAGCTACAAGAAGATCACAATGAAACACAGATCTTGTAGCACCTTTGAGACTAACTGAAAGAAAGAAGTTGGCAGCATGAGCTTTCAGAGACTTAAGTCTACTTCCTCCGATGCATTTGGAAGTAGACTGAAGTCTAGGAAAGCTCATGTTGCCAACTTCTTTCTTGCAGTTAGTCTCAAAGGTGCTGCAAGATCTCTTTACATACTGACTCTACAGATTAACATGGCTATATCTTTGAATTCTACCACAATGAAACCCAGGCAGCTTACACCTCCAAGAAGGGCTTTATTCAGTGGTAGAGCATGCAAAATATTCTGGGTTCAACTACTGGGTTTAACTACTAGCCTCTCCAGGTAGGGCTGGGAATGAACTCAGCCTGAAAACCCTGTAGTGATGCATTCGGTCCTTGTAGACCAGATATCCTCAAAGGTGCCCTCAAGATGTTTTGGGTGTCAACCCTAGTATAAACAAGCATAACATAAGAGCTCCGTAAGTGTCATACTCTCCAATATTTTCTAGATGAAAACTGGGACACAGATAAGCATTAATATCACAGTGTGATTGAGATGTCAAAAGTTATACATGAGGAAGAACACACAAGCGAGGAGAGCCTGCATTGGTTTGCTTTTGCCCAAGGAACAGTAAGAAAACAAACATAATGACCACAGAGTTATCCATTGTGGCAGCTATATTCAATCTAAAAATAATATTGACTTTTGGTACATTTTGGTCCATTGTAATCTCCCAATGTTTTTGGTATCCAAAATAAATAGGACAGGATAGTTATCTTTGGGGATTATTATTTTTTTTATCCCACAGCTTTTGCTTGTACAAAGTCAAAGGATCCTCTTTGTCATGACCAAAATTGCCAAAGTAAATGCGGAATGCTTCACCTTCAAAGAAATGAAATGTGCTCCGAAGAGAAATCAACAGGCTTAAAATGGAGAAGCCAGCCCATCTGAACAATTGGGGAAGTGTTTTTGCATGCTGACAAAAATGTCACACTGAAACATGGTAGTTTGACACAGCTTTCTGAAACAAAGCTACACACGATACGACTGATATTGTAGTCGTTCCACAATGATTCTTTTTTTTTTTTAAAAAAGATCTCTTTGCCATGAATCCACAACGCATCCTCCATACAGCCCTTGAGGTATTTAAAGTGGTGTGAAATCCTAACAAATACTATAAGAACAGCATTTGGGGGATGTTTTCTCAAGGTGTTTCCCAGTTGCAGTACAATCTTGCCCCAGTTTGCAATTGGCATCCATCACAAACAGTGCCCCTGTAATCTGTGCCAAGTTTTTGCCAGCTACCAAACAAACTGCTGGCATTCAAAACCAGCCAGCATTCATAATGAATGAAGCCTTTGGCTTATGAATTCCAGTACCCCAGTTAAGTCAACACTTGTCCTAGTTGCTTAGGAGAAAGACAGAGAGAGAGAGAGAGAGAGAAAGAGAGAAAGACCATTTGGATACTGACGTCTGATTGATATTGGGCATAAATAGGAACTTTTCACACCTTTGTTGCTCATTTGTTCTATCACCATCCTCCGAGTCTCAGCCGATCAGGCGGTTGTTAAAAGCTACCAGAATCCTGTCACTAGAAAAAGAGGTGGCAACTTTTCAATTCATGAAGTTTTCAGGAATTATCCCCACATCTCGTCATTTTCATTGTCAGCTTACCGATGATGCATCTTACTAAAAATGGTTGTTGTAATGTGCCTTCGAGTCGTTTCTGACTTATGGCGACCCTAAGGTGAGCCTGTTATGGGATCTACTTGGCAAGATTGGTTCCAAGGTTTTTTTGGGTTTTTTTTTTTGTCTTTCCTTCCTCTGAAGTTGAGACAGTGTGACTTGCCAAAGGATTTCCATGGCTGAGCATGAGCTTACAGTTGTAAACCGCTTAGACACTGTATGAAGCGGTATATAAATGAAGCTGCTTTGCTGAGCAGGGATTTGAATCCTGGGCTTCAGAGGCATAATCCAACTCACTCAAACTACTACACTAGCTCTTACAAAGGTAGCACAAGGATATTCAGGCAGAAGGTTGATGTAACAGGGCTTTGGCAATAGCACAAAGTGAAGAATTATGTGTAATGCAATCTCGCAAAATCTGTTCAGCAGTTTCCGTGGTGTGTTGGCACACATTTCCTAAGCTTCTTTCATTAGAAAATATGTGGGCAAATGTGGTACTCAATATGTTCCTGGACTTCAGCTCCCATCAACTCTAGCTGGAATCGCCAATGTTAAGGGCGTATGGAAGTTGCAGTCCAATATTTGGAGTGCCAAAGTTACCTAACCCTACGGTAGACGATGGAGATGAAACCCGAACTATTGTTGTTGCGTGCCTTCAAGGTGTTCCCGACTTACTGAGACCCTATCATGGGGCTTTCTTGTCAAGTTTCTTCAGAGGGGGACCTTCTGAAATCTAGTGATATGGATCCAGGCAGTGCTTAGATTTTAGATCAAATCATATGGATCCAGGCAGTGCAAAGTACATTCCAGCTAGCGAAGGAGAAGAATGCATTAGTCCCAAGTAAACCTGGCCAAAAAGTGGGAACAGATGAAAAGAAAACACACTTTTATTAGAAGCATAAACATGTAAATAACAACATTATTTTTTTAAAAAATTGCATTTATGCACAACATGTTTACACACAGTATTAGAAGCGTACAGGTTGAACAAGTGTTGGATATTGTTGGGGGTGTGTGTGTCTTTCTTTCTGCAAGAAGGTTATGTGATATTCAGATCTGGTAATTTTGTGTAAGAGCATTTGCAATAAAACCAAACCTTAATCATAAACCAAGATTCTCATGGATGTAATTCCAAGGACTATGCACACACCATTATTGCAAGTGGTTCTTGGATTATGTGGGAAGCAAAGCACCCAAATCTAAACATGTTGCCATCTGTTTTCTCTTGGCAGGGCACAAGAGATGTTCTCCCAGTAGTCTACAATCTGATGCCCATTTGCTATGGAGCAAGTTCCATTGAACTCAGCGGATTTTACTTCTGAGCAACTATGCATAGATATCCCATTCCATTAAGTACACAAATGTCAACTACAATAATATAAACCAGTGCTTCTCAGGTTATCTGACGTAGGGGACCAGCAACTAGTTTTTTCCAACTTCCATTGACTGCATCTACATTGCAGAATTAATGCAATTTGACACTGCTTTAATTGCCTCGGTTCAATGCAATGGAATTTTAGGGTTTGGAGTTTTGTGAGATATTTAGCCTTCGACCGACACTAAAGCCGTGCCCATTGGCTACCATTACTTCTTTCTTCCATGGAATAAAGACCCCTTGGGACCAACACTTTGAGTAGCATTGATATAAATAATGCAGTATCGCAAACATTGTCTACCGTTCCAAAATAATAATAATTAAATACAGAACTAAGCACAGTTATAGACTGAAAGGCACAGCATGATTTCATGGCAATGGAACTTTTCATTCCCCAGCCCTTGTTAGAAAAAGAAAACAAGATGGGTAGTTGTCTTAAAAAATTAAAAAGTTTGGTGGTGGTTGTTTTATGAGTTATCTCTTTGCCATGTTTTTAGAAAAGTAGAAATCAAAGGCATACTTTTTCTTTTCTTTTTTGCTTGCAAAAGTCATCGTGTTAGTTTGCACACAAGACAAACACACTTGTAAAAAAGAAAAAGAAAACCCTTGAACTGCGTAGCTACAAGCATATTGTCTCCATAACTACAGTGTGTACATTCCAGCCTTTCTGATGTGGCAAGACAGGAGCGGAAAGTTCCACTACTGAATCTCAGATGAGAATTTGTTTCCCACGAGAGAGGAGAGTAATTTTAAAATGCGTCCAATCTCGCTCTCAGTGGAGACGTTGAGAAACGTTCTGACCCTTCCCCTCCAAATTTTGGAGAGATGCATGCATCCTAAACTTGTCTATTAAGATGAAGGGGTGGGGTGGGACGGGGAAAGATAGAAAAGAATGAGGATTCCAATAAGGCAGCCCAAATTAAAAGCAAGGCTGAGTTCTGTTGAGCCTCAAAAGGGATCCAGATTGCCATGGTTGCAAGAGACGGACGCCAACATGGCACAGAAACCATTTTTCCTCCCTCCAAGATTGCCTTGCGCTTCCCAACCAGCGCAAGCGTCATCTCCCTCCCTCCAGATCTCTGGCTCAGTTAGCGCTTCATCCCCACAATGCCTTGCAGCATATCGATGGGCAGCGGGAAGACGATGGTGGAGTTCTTCTCGGCGGCAATGGTGGTCAGGGTCTGCAGGTAGCGGAGTTGGAGGGCCGCTGGAGACTCGGTGATGACCATGGAAGCTTCCTTTAGGGCTCTGGAGGCATTCATTTCACCTTCTGCTGCAATTACCTGGAAGGAAGGAAGGAAGGAAGGAAGGAAGGAAGGAAGGAAGGTGGACACAGGGTTAGAGTCCATAGGCAGTATCCCAGTACAGTGGCATCGCTACACAGTGCAGGGGGTGCAGTTTACACTGGGTGAAACCCAGAAGAGGAGTGACACCTGGTTGGATCTTGCTTCTCATTCGGTGCAGGACAAGTGCCCTTGCTACTGCTCTGTTCCCAGGCTACATCCCAGGGGAGAAAGCCCAGGGATAGGAGAGTCGGAAGGGATCAAGCTTCCTGCACCAGGTGACACCATTTTAGAAGCTTATAGCATCCACAATTAAAACATCTTACCTGAGCCGGCTTAAAATTTAAAATGGGCGGCATCCTGATCTTATCACAAGGATTCATCCGCCGAAATCGCCGCCTGGGTCCATCCCCGCTCACAGGGACACTCTAGTGGCCATTTCCTTAAGCTGGAAAACTCCTGGCTTCCAAAAGAGGCGCACTGAGTGCCCTTGTGAGCGGGGATGAACCCGAGCGGCAAATTTGGCGGCGAAATCCTTGTGATAAGATCAGGATGCTGCTCATTAAAAAAAAAATGTAAGCCGGCTCAGGCAAGACGTTTTAACTGTGAATGCGATAAGCTCCTTAGTGACGCCATTGTCCCAGTATGATCTATTCTGATGCTTCATGGCAATGGTTCCCAAACATTGGCCCTCCAGATGTTTTGGACTTTCAGATGTTTTGGATCCTTTCCAAACTTTGGCCCTCCAATGTTTTGGACTTCCAGATGTTTTGGATCCTTTCCAAACTGTGGCCCTCCAGATGTTTTGGATTTTCAGATGTTTTGGATCCTTTCCAAACTCTGGCCCTCTAGATGTTTTGGTTTAATTGGTTCAGTTACTCACCTAGTCATATGTCTTTCAATACCCCAGACGCCAAGAACCTTGCCATCTTGGCACCTTTTAAGTCTGGCGTGGGTGAAATGTGCCTCCATTCCCCCACCCAAAAAAGTGTCCCCCAATGCCCAATAACGCACTCTAAGGGGTACTGAAGGACTATGAGGGTCAACATTTTTGGACATGTGTATGTGTGTGTCAATCCTCCATGGTCCCTTGCAAGGCCAATCTGGCCTCCTAGCTCCCAACATTTGCCCACCCTAAGCAATGGTCACTGTCACAGGTCTCTACCGAAGCCAAACATGTGGAATCTCCTACCTTTGCTCTAGCTTCACGGGTCGCTTCCGCTTCGGCAGCCATGGCTCTCTGGAGCTGGACAGGTAACTTCACATCCTTGATCTCCACACGCTCCACCTTTATCCCCCAGTCGTCTGTGGCATCATCGAGTGTGGCCTGTTGAAATGTGATGTGAGAGGTCACACTGTTCAGAGACATAAGCAGAGCTTGCTGGAACCAAATAACAAAGTTTTAAAGGTTGCATTGGTAGCAGAGCCTGCTTACAGCATTTCTTGATGTACAAAGGGGTTCAGTATTCTTTTATTTCAGAGGAAAAAACTGGCCAAACCACCTCTGGGTATTCCTTGCCTAAGAAAACCCTATAAAATGTATGGGGTTGCCATAAGTCAACAGGCAATTTAAAAGCATAGAACACGGCCTCGCAGCCCGAAAAACCCACAAAACCCTATGGATGCCGGCTGTGAAAGCCTTCGACTTCACATATATACATATATTTAAATACTCTAGAGCCACCAGATCCCATCTAATCTTGGAAGCTAAGCAGGGTCAGCCCTGGTTAGTACTTGGATGGAAGACCACCAACGAATACTAGGTGCTAGTACTTATGCAGTGCTTTTCATGTCTTTCAGCTTCTCCAGAAGCCCATTCACAGTACACATTTATAGCACTATGATTCCACTATAAAATCCTGGGCTTTGTAGTTTGGTGAGGCACTGTAGGCTTCTGGGAAAGAATTCTAAATGCCCCTCCCTAAAGGGCCAATCCCAGGATTCCACAGTACAGAACTATGGTAGTTAAAGTTGAATAAGAGCACTATAATTGTGTAGTGTGAATGGGTCCCCGGTGTCAGTCCTTTAACACTAGCCATATTCACTGAAGAAACTTTCAGTTCCATACTCTGAACCCAATCTTGACGCTGTATGTCAAACCCTAAAGACAGTGGTTCCCAATCTTTGGTCCTCCAGATGATCTGGACTTCAGTTCCCATAATTCCTGACTGTTGGCCAAGTTGTCTGAGGCTTTTTTGGAGCTCAAGTCCAAATCCTATGGAAGATCAAAGGTTGCAAACCAATGCCCAAGGAGATACAGCTCAGATTATTATTCCTTAGCCATACCTGCATGCTGTGAGCAATTTCTTCCCGGTCTGAAAGGATCTGAGAGAGGTTCTTGGTCCCCAAAACGTTCCTCAGGGTGGTCTGAGCCAGGAGTCTGGTGGCCGAATCCGCATTGGTGATGTTTGCTACGGCCAAGGTGGCGTTCTGAACTCGGTAATAAACCACACCATCCACATTAACGGTAACCGAATCTTTGGTCAGGATCTAGGATAGAAGCAGAGACATGAGAAGAATCAACATAGGAGTTTATCACAAGGGAGGAAATTAGGCATTTAAACAGTGATTAACCTGTGAAAATTGCGCAACTGACATTAAAATGCGATTAGAATGAGATTAACACAAGAGGCATTATCCCGTGAACAACCAGGGAATAAGCAGGCAATAAACAGCAAAAAGTGAATCACGGGAATGATTTGCTGCTGTTTCTTGCCTGGTTCTTCATGGGATAATGCACTTTAATCACATTTCATCTCAACATTGTGTGAAAACCATTAGCACAATTGCGGGATTATCACGGGTTATTCACAGGATAATAGCACTTTGAACACGATGTCGTGTGAAAACCATTAGCGCAATTGCAGGATTATCACGGGTTGCTCACCATTTAAACTTCCAATTGTCCCCCGTGTAATAAACTCCATAGAGGACTTACAAAGAGGAGTACAGTGGTATTATGGAATCATAGAGTTAGAAGGGACCAAAAGGGTCATCTAATCTGACCCCTTACTATGCAGGAACATACACCTACAACACTCCTGAGATATAGACATCCAACCTCTGTTTAAAAACCTCCTATGAAGAAGAATCCACTACCCTCCAAGGTAGTCTATTCCACTGCCAAACAAGTCTTAAGAGTAAAGATGTTCTCCTTAATGTTTAGGTGGAATCTCTTACTATTTGAATCTAATACTTTGTGTTCTTGTAACCAGGAAGTAACTAGGAATTTGATAGTAGAAACCACTGTTTTGCAAGTTGATAGTACTTGGTCAAGCAACCTGATATAACTATTCCGTAACAGGAATATTGCATTCTTTATGTGTATTCATTATTTCCTTGAGTGTACCACACCTTTGCAAGGGTTGTTGAGTTTGTGACGCCACTGGTTTATTAGCTTGTAGTTAAATTACTGGATAATTATCCAGCCCTGGGATTAGGATACATTAAACTACACTTGACTCTGTTTCCAATGTCCCAATGCCTTTTCCTAGGTAACTCCGACTCATGATAATATCTGAGCTCACCAATTTTAAGCCATCTATTTGTCAGTCCTCAATAGACTTCATCAGAACTCAGTTCCGCAGAACTGAAAACAAAGGACTGTTTGTATAGTACCAAAAAGGCATCACGGAAAACTTCAAGGTCCAATTGGTTGTTGACACAGAGCTTTTCAACAGGCATCCCTTGATCCTTGGTTCAGTGCTCCACTTACCTCTCTCCTGGCATTTGTTTCTAGTCTACACAACCTCAAAAGCAACTGCACTCTCTCACAAGCTTACTGTTCCCAAAATTGTTGTTGTTAACTGCCTTTAAGTAGCCCCCAACTCATGATGACCCTGTGGGTAAGACATCTCCAAGACTCCCTGTCATCTGATGCTCTGCTTAGGTCATATAAATTCATACCCATGGCCTCCTTAAAAAGAGTCCATCCATCTAGCACAGTGATTCCCAAACACCAGGTGATTTGGACTTCAACTCTTGAAGCCCTAGTTGACTTGGCCAATGATTCCAGGTGATTTGGACCAACTCTTGAAGCCCTAGTTGACTTGGCCAATGATTCCAGGTGATTTGGACTTCAACTCTTGAAGCCCTAGTTGACTTGGCCAATGATTCCAAGTGATTTTGGACTTCAATTCTTGAAGCCCTTCTTGACTTGGCCAATGATTCCAGGTGATTTGGACTTCAACTCTTGAAGCCCTACTTGACTTGGCCAATGATTCCAGGTGATTTTGGATTTCAACTCTTGAAGCCCTACTTGACTTGACCAACAGTCAGGAATTCTGGGAGCAGAAATCTAAAACATCTGGAGGATCAAAGTTTGGGAATCACTAATCTAGCATGTGGTCTTCCTCTCTTTCTACTTCCCTCCACCTTCCCTACCATTATTGTCTTTTCTAATGATTCATGCCTTCTCATGATGTGGTCAGAGTAAGACAGCCTCAGTTTGATCATCTTGGCTTCCAAAGAAAGTTCAGGATCTGTTCAAGAACCCATTTGTCTGTCTTTTTTTGGAGGCTCATGGTATCCTCAGCACTCTTCTCCAGCACCATATCTCAGATGAATTTATTTTCATCTTATTTGCTTTCTTCACTGTCCAGCTCTTGCATCCTTACATTGCGATGAGGAATACAATGGCTTGGATGAATCTAACTTTAATGCTCAGAGGTCCAACAGGTGTTTATGGGGCTCAGCAGATATAGCAGAACCTTCATACTTTTAAAACCAAGTCACCTGCCCAGTCATCATGCCTTCTGGTTTATCATGGCTTAGCTGCTCTGATGATCATTTTTGGAGAAAATATTGCTGGAGAATCAGTCCAAAATCATCTTTAAAATTGGGGAACTGAGCTTTGGATGGAATACAATGGCTTGGATGAATACAATCATCTAGCAAGGAGGTTTAAAAAGCAGGATTCAGGAGCTGCCTGCACTCTGAAGTTTTCCCATCCCTGATCTAATCTATGACAATTGACCAGAGAGTCATATTTAAAAATACATAATATCCACTGGGGTTTGGTTCTAGGACGCTGCATGGATACCAAATCCATGGATGCTCAAGTCCTATTAAATACAATGGCAGAGTAAAATAGTGCTCCTTTTATAAAATGGCAAAATCAAGTTTTAGATGCTTAAATCCATGGATATGAGGTGGTGGGGTGGTGGTGACTGTAATAATAATAATAATAATAATAATAATAATAATAATAATAATAATAAATTTATATACCGCGCGGTGGCGAGCCAGTCTGGGCGGTTTACAAGACTAAAATGCATACAGCTTAAAATAATATAATTCCCTCCCCCCCCCCTTAAAAAGTCATTAAACTACATGTCAATTAAAACCAACTAACAATTCAAAACAATTCAGAGTACAATTCAGAGTTTAACTCTGGAGGAAAAAAAGCACATGTTGGATCTGAGCTTGGTACAACTACTTTTGGGGGGCTTGCTTTGTTTTGTTATTCCAAAAAAGGAGCTCTCCAAATGTTGGTTTGGACTGAGTTCAGGGAGAGCAAATCATTGCTCTAAAAACATCACACATGCCTTTGCTCAAAATGTATCACCGCAACGCATCTATGACCCAATGCCAGAGTAAAAGAGAGGAATATATTCAGTTCCGACTTGTGCACAATCAGCATTTGCTTCATTGGCATCCTGAAGCTGCAAGGTGACTTAAAGCTTACTGACGGTCCTTGGCTTTTTCTTGGCCCAGTTCATAAGAACTATTAATCCCCTTTGAAAATGGGGAAAGGGGTGTGTTGTGTCAGCAAATAGCAACTTGGCAGCAAACCTAAGTACCAAGTGCTTTCCAAGGGCTATGCTGTCCTCCTAAACCACTTCCAGAAGTTATTAAAGATCCACTTCTTTTTGTATTTAAAGTCTGCTTGGGCTTTAAAATCTTTAGAGAACAAATCTTTATCTCTGTCTTTAAACCTTCTCAGGCTCATTGGGTGGAGGTATGTTATTTTACGTGATAAAATTTAAGATTTTTAGACTAGGTTTTTAGGATCTTTAGATTTGGAATGCCTAATTATTATTATTTTTTTTACTGGAGTGATTTTAATTACTCTCGGGTTAATCTTTGGGAATTAATCGTAAACCTTTTCAGTCATGAATCTGATATATGAATATGTGTGTGTGTGTATGTACACACATATATGTATGTATGTTTTGTTGATTTTATGAATTTTATGAATTTTTGCTGTAATTAATTGTACTTTATATTTTGGTCTATGACCATAAATAAATAAATGGATGATGATGATGATGATTTGATAGGGCCTTCTTGATGGCTGTTCTTAGGCTTTGAAACTCCCTAGTGATAACTCCTTTAATATAATTCTCTAAGTAAGAAAAAACTTTTCAGGCTTTTAAGAAATCGACTTGTGGGGTTTTTTAATGTAATGCTGTTGATAGTGTCTACACAGCATTTTGTTTTCTTCTACATTCCAGTTTTTTTACAATTCTCCCTGTCTCATCTTATGAAGAAATCTCCAAATTGGAATATTCTGATTTTTGTTTTTTAAATCCTCAGTGATGTTCTTATCCATCCAAGGCAGAGCTTACAAATGAAGGAAAATTCAGCATAGCAAAGGAATGGGAAAATTAAAAGGAAAGTGTACTCAGAGCTTGGAAGTCCCATAGGTAATGGAAATAATACAAAATAAAAGAATGTCAAGAAATAGACAAACAAGTGTAATTGCAAAGGAAAAAGGGCTCAACTAATTTTTAAGAATCCCATGTTAGCTTTGAAATCTGGTGCCTGTTTGTTATTATTTTCCTTTTGTGGGAAATGCAACGCTGCAGTTTTGCCAACTATGAAACAGAACCAAGTATACGATCTCCATATCCATCCTTCCCAACAGGCATCAAAACAGAGCTCCTGAAAAGTGCGGCCAGGCTTATTATAATCTTATTTAGAACTGATCTCCCAAAAGAGGTCTGGATTATGTCATTCCCACCACCGTCATTATTGTTTCTTTTTTAAGGAAAATAAATGAAGTCAGAGCAAGCTAGCAACCTGGTCAATTTGGTTTCCATGGTAGACAGATGGAGCAATGCAACCCTGAACTGTACCAAGTAAGACAGGAGCCCTTGCAACATGGGAACGACCGACGTTATAGTTATTACTATTATTATTATTATTATTATTATTATTACGCTTTATTTATAGAGCGCTGTAGATTTACACATTGTTGTCGTTGTATGACTTCAAGTCATTTCCAACTCATGGAGGCCTTAAGGTGAATCAATCCCAGGGTTTTCTGAGGCTGAGAATGTGTGACTTGACCAAGGTCACCCAGTGGGTTTCCATGGCCAAGTGAGGAATCAAACCCTGACCTCCAGAGTCATAGTCCAATGCTCAAACCACTTCAGCTCTTGAAAAAATCCTATCTCCCTGTATCAGCCTACCCAAGTTTTAAGGTCCTGACTTTGGTGGTGATTTATTGTTGTGTGCCTTCAAGTCATTTCCGACTTATGGCAACTCTAAGGCAAACCTATCACAGGGTTTCCTTGGCAAGTTTCCTCTGAGGCTGAGAGAGTGTTACTTGCCCAAGAAATCCTGCCAAGAAAACCCCACGATATTAGGGCCTTAGGGTCACCAGAAGTCGGCAATGACTTGAAGGCACACAACAACAACTAGCTATGCTTTTGAAAGAACTACTTCTCAAATTAGGACCATCATTTTGAGTTTGGTTGAACTGATGCAGCTAGAGATGGCTCAATTTGAATCAACTGCATCAAGGGGGAGACTTCAGAAGCCATTAGATGGGAAGAGGATGTAGATCCAGAAATTCCCCCGAAGTTGTCCAAGGATGTATCCACATTGCCGAAATAAAGGAATTTGACACCACTTTAACTGGCATGGCTCCGTCTTGTGGAATCCTGGGATTTGTAGTTTGGTGAGGGATTCAGCCTGGTCTGTCGGAGTGCCCTGGTGCCTTGGCAAAGTACAGATAAGAGTTTGGATAGAGTTGTGGCAGTTAAAGTGGTATCAGACTGCTTTACGGCTGCAGTGTGGATATCTCCCCAATGAAACGGAGTTGTGCAAGACCACGGCCTTTCTTATATTCAAGAAACGTTCGTCATTGCCATTTCTCATAATTTAGCCATTCTTTTCCTTCCGCAAATTATATTCGGTTACAGGAAAATTATATTCGGTTACAGGAATGTGAACATCTTGCAGAAACAACAAAACAACTAGGGTTTCAGAACGAGGGCTTGCAACCGTTTCGCACTTTTTATCTTGTGAGAAACACAGTTTCCTGTTTGGAATGAATAGGAAGGAACAAACAGATTAACCAGCCATCCGCACACACCCTTCCAGTGGGTTTCCAAAAGGGAAGGGGAAAAACCCAACAACAGTTGTTGTCCAGCTGCCTACGAAAAGCACAAAAGCACAACCAACAAGTCTATTTGGACAGAAAGGACAGAGCTAAGAGGAAAGGACAGAAAGGGAGGCGACACTAACAGCTGCAACAGCACTTTGGGACGATCGATTATCAGACTTTTAGACAATTAATTCTGAGTTCATTCTGCAAAAAAATGACTGTCTACAGGTGACAAGTGTGCTTGATGTGAATCAAAATGGAAACCTATTGATCTGGCTCTTATTGACAAAAGTCTGCTTCTAGCAGCAACTGAAACGGTGCTGGGAAACGGCTAAACTCTGGCCCTTGACTATTCCTTCCTTGATGCTGGCACAGGCGGATGTTTTTTCCTAAGCAATGCCAAACACAGGAATCTATGGCATGTCTTAAAGAGAGAGGAGTTCTTTCTTTCTCTCAGGACTTTCCTTACTAGAGGCTGGAGATCACAGTAAGGCTGTGTTGGATAGAAGAGATTATTCAATGGCGAAAATAATCCAAGTAGAATCTGAGTTGAATCTTTGTTGCTTGCATGCATTTCAAATGCATCCGATTAAGTTGTGGAGGGGATATCTGCCAAAATAAAATCCAATTTAACCCAAGATAATCAATCTTGGGGGGAGGTCTGAATTTTTCTAAAAGATTTGCAGTCTCGGCTGTGTGAATAACCAATGAGGAAAGACCCGGGATAAACTGGGATAAAACTCCACAGGCCTTAAATGTGTTTCAAATACATCCGCATCATTTGACTCCATCTTTATTCGAGCTGTGGCATGTGTGAGCAACAGAACTCACATAGGAGTTTATCACAAGGAGGCAAATTCCATGAAGAAACGGGATTTTAAAATCCGCTAAACACTTGCAAATGCGGGTTGTTTTTCAGACGTGTTGGCAGAAAGAGAAATAATGCAAAAATAACCCGAACCGAAAGTCGACAAAAACTACTCCTTTCTACTTTTGGAATTTCCCAAAAATAAAAAAGAGCAGGTTTTGTCGGCTTTCCATTCAAGTTATTTTCACATTATTTCTCTTTCATGCATTTGTGGGGTTTTTTTTCTACTTTCTGTTCGGGTTAACCCCGAACGTCATGTGAAAAACAACCCGCAAAAGCGGATCGTTTTCACTTTAAATCTAGTTTCTGCAAACTTTAAATCTAGTTTCTTCCATGTGATAAACTATAGATGCAGTTCCAGAGTGTGAACAACAAATCTGAAATGCATGTGTGAGATTATACGCATAGCTGCGCTTAAATAACGCAACGTCTGAGTGATCCCTATGCGCATCTTTCAGAGTTTGGTTTCTTATACATGTCAGCAATCAAATTAAGATGGAGTCAATGATGCAGATGTTAAGAAGACCTATTTCATCTATGTTTTAATATGGTATTGGATTGTTTTAGGGTTGTATGCAAAAGCCTGGTCAGCTAATGTAAATAAACTTGATTCTGATGCAGATGCAGATGTTGAAGGCATGCAGTTTTATCGCGGTTTATCCCAGATTTACTTGCATCGGTTCTTCACACAGCTGATAATGCAAATATTTTGGGAAAACTCAGGGGGGAAAACTGAGATCGATTATCCCGGGTTAAGTGGGGCTTTTGGTGGCCTCTCCAAAACAAAACACGTGGATGCATTCGAAATGCATTTGAACAACAAAGATTCAACCTATATTCTGCTGGGATTATTTTCACCGTCTGAACAACCTCTCAGTATCTGAGCTTGTGGTCTGCTTGCAAAAAGTCCCAGCCTCATTTCCTAGCATCTCTACGTAAAGCTAAAATACACTCACAGGAAGGCAATGGCAAACCTCCTCTGAACAAATCTTGATAGGGTTGCCTTAGATCGGAAATCACCGTAGGTTGGAAATGACTTGAAGGTACACAACAACAACATAAGCTAGAATCATCATCACCATTATGCCATGCAGTGAATTGATGGCAGAGGTTGGAATGGAAAGCTGCAGAGACCGTATGTCATTTTCCTTGCTGCTCCACTACAATGGCTCAACAACTCTGAAATGTGAGAGACCGAAAGAGGCAGCTGGTGTTGGAAAGCAATTTTGGGGTGGAGAAGAAAGACAAGCTATAGTCAAACCTATTTATATCTGGCATCCGAAAGAGGAAGGAAGGAAAAGGCACACTTACTTCCTGCGGTGGGATATCAAATGATATGGTCCTCATGTCCACTTTGATGATGTTGTCTGTGCAAGGCAGAACGAAAAACAGACCTGGCAGAGAAGACATGGCAATCATTAAATATAGCAGATATCAATTGCTCTGTGCTGCAAGATGGAGGGGGAAAACGTTGCATTACAACAGCTAAGTCACATCACTCAAGTAGGATTGCCAAGTTTTCAAGTCAGTAATAAGGAACAGTCAAAGGAGTTTATCACACGGGACGAATCCCATGCAGATACTTTTGTCCATTTTCTGGTTAGCTAGCAACTTAACTCATTTCTGCAGACATGAAACTTTTCTCAATGGGTTATGATTTTAATTTTAAAAAAACAAACAAACAAACCCTGATTTCTGCAGAGATCAGCACTTTAAAAAAGTTTTCTCCTAGCTTGCAGAATCCAGTAATGTGATCTGGACCCGTTACGGCTGCTTCCAGATTAGGCAATTAGGTTGCTTTATTTATGGAATTTTACAAAAAAATTTTTGCTTTGGGTTGGGTTTCTTTCTTGTCTTTGGCTTCCAGGCATCTTTCCTTTCTAGCCCTTGTGGGTTTTTCCATCCTTTGAGGCTTGTTTTCTTACTAGGAAAAAAAGTAAAATCAAAGGTGGAGGGAGATGTCATAGATATACAATGCATTTTTGTATCTTATTTTACCGATGGATGACATTTACGTTCTACCTTTCCTTTAATGAGATCAAGTATGCAGCTCATTCTCTTCCTTCTCCTCATTTTATCCTCATAGCCACCCTGTGAGGCTGGCTAGGCTGAGAGAGAGTGACTTGTCCAAAGCCACAAAGTGAGTTTTTGTGGCTAAATGGACATGTGGTCTTGGGATTCCCAAGTTCGGGTCCAGAGTTGGGCAAAGGAAGCTCTTGGGGTCCTGAAGTATGGTCACTGAAGCCCTTAGATCCCTTAACAATTTGCAAAAGATTCTGGGTCATTTTCAACCACCGCAACAGCTCAAGGCTGCTGTAAAATGTGGAGGTTTTGCTCCTCTTATCATCAAGCCCTGTTGTTGTTGATGTTGTGTGCCTTCAAGTCATTTCCAACTTATGGCGACTCTTAGGCAAATCTATCACAGGGTTTTCATGGCAAATTTCTTCAGAAGGGCTTTGCCATTGTCATCCTCTGAGGTTGAGACAGTGCAACTCACCCAAGGTCACCCAATGGGTTTCATGGCCGAGCAGGGATTCGAACCCTGATCTCCAGAGTCATAGTGCAATACTCAAACCATTATACTACTCTGTTCACTACACTACAGCCCTCCTAAACCATAAAAACCTGTTGTTGTGTAGACAACATCAGTCTTTAGATAACAACTGAATATCTATTAGATTAGGACAACATCACATTTTTAAAAACCTGTTATTTATATTACATTAAAAAATCTATTGTTGTCCTTGTGAGCCTTCCAGTCATTTCCGACTTGGCCTAAGGCAAACATATCACAGGATTTTGTTGGATTTGTTCAGAGTAGGGTCTGCCATTGCCTTCCTCTCTAAGGCAGAGAGAGTGTGACTTGTCCAAGGTCACCCAGTGGGTTTCCATGGCTGGACAGGGATCCGAACCCTAGTCTCTAGAATCCTATTCCACTACCCAAACCACCACACTATGCTGCCTCTATTCAGAGCCTGCTAGAACCCCTAAACTTGGCTGAAAATTGTCCAAAATCAAAACCAGACTTGACACCACTCACTTCCCACTTCATTTTCAGCCATGGTGCACAATGTTGCTGCTGAACACAAAGGTGATGGAGAACCACTATTGCACAACTCCAGATGCAATGATTTACACTATGCAACTTGTATGTAAGACCATTATTTGCACCAAGGAAAACATCATGCTATGGAGTTAGCACAAAGTGCCACCCTGTTTTGTGCCTATATATATTATATAGGGTCCCAATGCACACACTTACCTGGTCCTTTCGCCCCTCCTTTCAGGATGCGACCCAGGCGAAAGATGATGGCTCTTTCATATTCCTTGACAATCTAGGTGGGAAGCGGGGAGGGAAAAGGCATACATAGATCATTTCTAGAACATGTTCTTCCTCTTTTCCTGAACATTTTGACCTATTTTTGCAACCATTCGCATCTAGCGCATACAGCACACAATGACGGTGTAGAGAGAAGAGAGAACCAGAACGTTAAAGGCAGATAAATTTAGAGCATGGATTGTCGCAGCAATTCAGAAGGACCTGAATTTCACCAAGATTAGGTAAGAAAAACAGCACCAGTCCTTTTTATACACACACACACTTATATATATATGCATTATGCAGTCTGTTTCCAGGCACAATTCAAAATGCTTGTTATGACCTATAAAACCCTACACCAGGGGTAGGCAACCTTTCCCCTTTAAGGGCCGAGGGACTTCAGCTCCCAGAATCCCAGGAGCTATTGGCCAACATGGGACTTTTGGCCAACATGGTTGAGGCTTCTGGGAGCTGAAGTCCCTCGGCCCTTAAAGGGGAAAGGTTGCCTACCCTTGCCCTACACAGTTTAGGCTCCAGCTGTCTGACAAACCATTATATCCTGCTCTCTCGCTACTGGTGTGATTTTCTTCCAAGATCTCAAAGCAGTTCAGGTTACAGGGCCATCCCAAGACATTTTGCTGCCTGAAGCAGGGGCGGTATTCCCTTCCCATTCCATGTACAGAAGCCATATGGGGACGGGAGCTTAATTTTTTATTTCAGTACTTAGAATCATAGAATTTTAGATCTGGAAGGGACTGCAAGGACCATCTAGTGCAAAATCCCCAACCATGCAGGAATATACAGCTACGGCACTCCTGAAAAATGCCTATCCACTCTCTGTTTAAAGACCTCCAAAGAAGGAGACTACCACCCTCTGAGACAGTCTATCATATAGCTCTTCCAGTAAAATAAGGTTCTTCCTAATAGATGGAACCTTTTCTCTTGTAATTTGAATCCACCGGTTCATATTCTAGTCTCTGGAGCTGCAGCAAACAAGCTCCAGAGACTCACTCCATCTTCTACATGACATCCCTTCAGATATCAAAAGATGGCTATCATGTCATCTCTCATCTTCTTTTCTCCAAAATCAACATATCCAGCTCCATACACCACTCCTTGTAAGGCTAGGGCACTGCAGAAATAATCCAGTTTGACATCACTTTTGAAATGCCTTGGCTTAATGCTAGGTAATTCTGGGAATTGTAGTTGGTTGTGGCACCACAGCTCTCTGACAGAGAAGGCTGAATGTCTCACCAAACTACAATTCCCAGAATCCCAGAGCATTGAGCCACGGTAATTAAAGTGGTGTCAAACTAGATTATTTCTGCAGTGCGGATACAGCCCTGGTTTCCAGAACTTGGATCATCTTGGTCACTCTTCTCTGGATATGTTGTAGCTTCTTGGTATCCTTGAATGATGGTGTCCAGAACTGGACACAGGAGTCCAGGTGAGTTCTGACCAAAGCAGAATAGAGTTGCACTATGACTTCCCTCAATCTGGAGACGATGCTCCTGTTGATGCACTCCAGAATTGCATTGGCTTTTTTGCTTGCTGCATCACACTGTTGACTCATACTTTGCTTGCGCTCCACTAAGACCCCTAGATCCTTTCCATATACACTGCTTTCAAGCCAAGCATCACCTAACCTCTACTTGCCCATTTCATTTTTCCTGCCTAGATGTACTACCTTATGTTTATCCCTGTTGAAATTCACTGTTAGTTTTGGCCCAACTCTTCGATCTGTCAAGGTCATACTGAATTCTGATCCTATCTCCTGGGATAGTAGCTACCTTCTCTAGCTTAGTGTCATCTGCAAATTTGATAAGCGAGTGTGAAGTCAAAGGCTTTCACAGCTGGCATCCGTAGTTTTTCATGGGTTTTTCGGGCTGTGTGGCTGTGTCCTAGAAGATTTTATTCCTGACGTTTGGCCTACATCTGTGGCTGGCAACTTCAGAGAATCTTCTCTGAAAATGCCAGCCACAGATGTAGGCGAAACGTCGGGAATAAATTCTTCTAGGACACGGCTACATAGCCTGAAAAACCCACAAAAAACTATTGATAAACAAACCTTCTAGTCAATTATAAAGATGTTGACCAAAACCCTGAGGCACCCCACTAGCCATTTCTCTCCAAGATGAAGAACAACGTACATGGGATTATATCCAATACAATATTTGTGGCTGCAGGATGATTTACAGGACCCAGAATGGACTAAGTAGTACACACAGCAATTTTAATCCAAGAGAGGAGAAAAGCCAGGACGCCTGGTAAGAATAGTCAGGAAGCCATCACTGCATCCTCCCTCTGCCTAATGGTAGGGCCGGCCCTGCTAATTGAAATCCATTTCCAGCATCAGGAAGGGTTTTATCCCCTGATCCATGTTTCGTAGCTCCCTCTTACATCTCTCCTCCAAAAGGAGCCTGGAAGAAGCAACGACGGGGAATTGGCAATGGGACTGGGAGACAACAGCATCATGAATGCTTACCTTAATGCACAGCCAGATGGATATAGGGAAAGTCGCGACAACCAAGAGGAATGAAACGATAACCAAGATCCATCCGCAGACACCAAGGCCACTGTATGAGCCCTCTGGAAGAAAAATGAGAGGTGTAAAATTTCAGAAAATGTTGAAAACATGGAGAGAGAGAGAGAAAAAAAACAACACGTTTTTCTGACTTTTTTACTGGAGAGGGGGGAATCAAAAATTTCAGAAAAGTTGCAAAAAGCAACATAGCACCCTTCACAGATTCAAGATCACATTACTACTTTAGGAACGTAAAACCGAGTGAGTCAAAACCTCATGGATTTCACAGGCAGGGGATTTTTGCACCGACTCCAAAACAGCCATATGGACTCGATTTTATATTCATGAGACTTCAGTGGAGAGAAGCAACTGAGATTACAACAGACGCAAAACACAGCCGGTGCATACAGAGCCATGCACTAGAAGAAGCTAGCTGACAACAAGTTCATAGGAAAAATATATTTTTTCACAAGACAATTTATGGAATTGGTTACCATAAGATGCGGGGAACTACCAAAAGCTTTAGAACGTGTTAGAAAAAAATCTAGAAGATTAATCTATCCAACATCCATGAACTTGGATAAATTCACAGAGGTTGCATTGGCAGTGGAGAAATAATCCTGTTTGACAATTTACAACCTCCAGCATGCCATAGCATTGAGCCACAGCAGTTAAAGCGGTGTCAAACCGAATTGTTTCTACAATGCGGATGCAACCAGAATCTCCATACTGAGAGAGAGTTTTATCTCTAGATACTGCTAGGAAACAGGAAAGGGAGGAAGGTTCCCATTCTGACCATAGTTGGAAAGAGAATACTATACTAAACTAGATAGCTTTCCCCATGTTGAGCATGGATTGTAAGGCTGAATAATGGCCACTTCCATCAGTCATAAATATTCATAGAAAGATAATAATTTGCAGAGCTCTCAGCCGACACGTTTTGTGCCTTTCAGGATTCTGGGAGTTGCATTCCAAAAGGTAACTTTTCCAAGCTTGGGCAATTTGTACAGCCAGGTTTGTAACTGTGGCTATTTGCATAATTTTAGTCTGCTAAAAGAGTGTGATGGAAGGGAATGATCCTCTCAAGCCAAAAAAGGGGGAAAGAACAAGTAAGAAACTCCCCAATATTCCAGATGATCCCATATGAGAAAAGCGTAAGATCAACTTCAGCTTTTCAGAACGACAAATGTTATGATTATCATCCTGGCATCTTATCGTTCCCATGTTCCAAAGCAGAGAAAACTGTCTCCCCACTGGCCAAGGAGAAGAGTATGATCTCATATTTTGGAACGTATACAAATTTCTCAGAGGAATCCCAAGGGTATCACTGTAATCTTTCTTGCCTTGGGGTAAATCATCAGAAAAAGAAAACGGGAAACAAAATATATTTAGGCATATCTGTCTTCTACTCCATCTGCTTCTCTCCAAGACAACATATTCTGTCTGGTAAAGCTCACAAAATATATTTTCTCCTGCAGCATCTTGTACTTACCTCTTTCTGTGCACACTTATAGATTTCTCCCCCCATCTCCATCCCAACCTGTTACTTCTATTACAAGGTTGGGAAGCTTTTGGCCTCCTGGGTGTTTGGGATTTCAACTCCCATCTATCAGATATGACTAATAGTAAGAGATTATGGGATCTGAGGCCCAAAACATCCTGCTCTACTAATTTCCCCTTTTGAAGGACTGAAGTTATTCCAGATTTGTTAGTGTTGCTAAGTGCCATTAACTCGACTTTGACTTATGGTGACCCTACAAATGAGATACTTCCAAGTCACCTCTCCAAAACTAGTGGCACAAAGAGAAAAAGATCCTCCATTTCTGCACAACAGAATGCAACAAAAGCTATACGACAACACAGTGCTCTTGTTCTCCTCGCTTCACTTGCAAGATTTTTGCATTCTCTTTCTCCTTCCTTAGATAGATAGGGGTTTCCTGCAAACACTCCTCTCTCTCATTCAAACTAACCATGTGATTTAGGTCTCTCTCAAAGGTTTTCCATGAACTGTTGTCTGTTCCCATCTTCCTCCTCTCTCAACTTTCTTTAGAAACAAGTGAGATAAAGATTTCTTACACCTGAACTTTTCTGTAGCTAGATTAGGATATAGCCTTGATGTATAGATAGTCCCTAACAGGCTTGGCTTTGATATTATATATATATATATATATATAATATTTCCCAAAGCTTCAGCCTTTGGTCAGGAATATATATATATATATATATATATATATATATATATATATTTTCCCTGACCAAAGGCTGAAGCTTTGGGAAACTGAAATTACACGCTTTAAGAGCCAGAAACTCTCTAAGATGAGAAAGAAGAGTAAAGGCATCCATGGTACAGTTGCCTTTGCTCTGTTTCTGAAGCAACAGAGATATGTTCAGAACAATTGATCACTATGACCTCCATCCTAAGATTATAAGACTGGGTTCGACTTTTATTAAGGCTTGCTGGGTTTGAGATCTTTTGTTTCAGGCCAAGAAGAAGAGAGCGCGGAAATGCTGCAAATTAATCTAGTTTTGCAACGGTCTTGTCTTGTTTTGGGAGCAGCAGCGGGATGGGTAAAAGAAAACACATTTCAGGCTTGATATAGGGCTAGGCTGAACTATAGAGGGAAGCAAGATTTGGTTGTGCAAAAGGAGAAATCTCTTTCCTGTAATTGTTTCGCTGGCCAGACAAGACAGAGCAGTTTGCAGAATATTAACGGCCTCGGGCTCAAGTCCAAGGAGAAGTTACTAATTGCTAGGTCCCAGAATGCCAAAAGTTTGCAGGCTTGCAAAGACTGATATAATGGATAGGACAGCTGTTCAGAGTGTAATAATATGATAAGTGACATTTGCAGCCCAACCCACCTAAGGTTGATGTTTTTGACTTTAAGGTGAGAATTGCCCTTGCTGACTTCAACAGACTAGCAACTGGGACTGGACTGGGAGACCCAAGTTTGAAACGCCGCTCAGCCATGAAATGTGCCAGCTGTCTTTTTCACTGATCACACTCTCTCAGCCTAATCTGTTGGGAGAACAGACGTGGGGAGAAGGCGAGCAATGCGCCAGGAGCTCCTGGGAGGAGAGGTGTAACAAACACGTAACTGTAAATGATAAATGTAACTGCACTTCCCATTTGCCATCTCGATAAAAGGCTCAAGCCTTGACAATGCACACACATTGCAATGCAGCAGAAAACAGTTGACACCAGAAGGAAAGTGAATTAGAATCGGAGAAACTGATGAGAAGAGTTTCTCCAGTCTCTATCATGTCTGCTTTGGATCGCTCACATCCAAAAACCATGATTTGCAACCATACTGAATGCAAAGGACAATTACTAAAAATGATGACCTACCCTATGCAAAAAATGCAAAAAGGTCGAGAGCAGATTTTGTAGTTTCCATATAAGTCAGGGGTAGGCAACCTTTCCCCTTTAAGGGCCGAGGGACTTCAGCTCCCAGAAGCCTCAGTCATGTTGGCCAATAGCTCCTGGGATTCTGGGAGCTGAAGTCCCTCGGCCCTTAAAGGGGAAAGGTTGCCTACCCCTGATATAAGTTATAGTTTCCATATACAGGATTGGCTTACAGCCAATTTGCAATTGGAAAAGTTACAGGGAAATCGCCAAATCTGCTCTCGACCTTTTTTGTTTTTGTGTTTCTAAGGGCCTTTACAGACTGCCAGAAATAGTGCAACTTGAAGCCACTTTTAACTGCCCTGGCTCAGTGCTAGGGAATCATGGGAACTGTAGTTTATTGTGGCACCAGAGCTCTCTGACAGAGAAGGCTCAATGTCTCAGAAAAAAAATACAATTCCCATGATTATACTGGCCTAATGGCTGTAATAAATGATCAAATGATCAATTCCCATGATTCCCTTGCACTGAGCCAGGGCAGTTAAAGTGGACTCGATTTGCACTATTTCTAGCAGTCTGCAAAGGCCCTAAGTCACCATTTTTAGCAACTGTCCTTTGCATTCAGTATGGTTGCAAATAATGGGTTTTGGATGTGAGCGATCCAAAGCAGACATGATATAAACCTTTCTCAGGGATCACATGCATAATATTCGATTATATCTGGCTCTATGGAAAGAGGTACACTTCAGTAACTAGCATTTTGCGTAACATTGGGGGGAGCTAGCTACAACACATATTGGGTAGCTTTTACACTATCAAGGTTTAATGCAATAATCTCCATTGCTGATCCAACTATATAAAGACATCTTGGTTGCTTTCAATTTGCCCCAGTGGTTTGGGGGACACTGAAACATGGTACGTATGTTGATTTGGTTTAAATTTTATCAAGCGGAAAAAGGGAGGCTAATCCAACCAATATTGGCGTCCCTTTCAACTCATTTCAACAAGTTGCAACTTTCAATACGGATGAAAGGACAAAATTTGTAAAACCACCCAGAAAAGTCACAATGTTTTTAAACATAGCTTTGCAAACTAGGCCAAAAGATGCTTGCAAACCACTATTTGTATAAATTCAACCCTTCCTGCTCTGAGGATGAGAAATACAATGTTACAAATGCTTATTTCATGAGTTAGGTTCTCTAGTCGATTCGGGTGCAAATAACACTGTAACTCTGACTGTTTTGAGAAAACAACAACAACACATTTATCAAAAGCAGAAAGCTCTCAAACGGCCTCTTTTGTGCCTTGCAGGCTCCAGGATTTCTGGGAGTTGTAGTCCAAAAGGTAACTTTTCCAAGCTCTGGCAATGTGTACGGCCCTCGAAGTGACCACTATATGGGACACACTGATGCGAATTGTTGGGATTATTATGATAAAAGCATGACCAATTCTGCCTTATCAATGGACAAAGGAGTCTAATGAGTGATAGAAAATAAAATCAGGAAAGATGTTCTTTACTGTTGTGTGCCTTCAAGTCATTTATGACTTATGGCAACCCTATCATAGGGTTTTCTTTTTTAAATTCTGTTGATTTGTCCAGGAAAAAACCCTAAGGGTTTTTAAGGACGGGACCTGCTTCGACACTCCACTTTTTTGTAGTTGTGCTTCATTATATGGATCTAGACAATGTAGGTTTTCCTTTGCAACCTTCCTGTGTGTGCATACACATGCACACAAACTCACAAAATGTATCTGTTAAGGAGGAAAAGACAGCAAAGCCGCACAATAACTTTTGATGCGGGATGCTAGGAGTCCCTTCTTGCAAAAATCCAGGGTCTTCGCTGGTACTTTTGGGGTGGCCAGATGCAAACCGGGACAGGCTCCTATGCCTTTGACAGTTGTGGGTTTGTGTGTGTCGAGAGGATAACCCATACATACTATCTGAGGACGCAATAGTTCTGTCCTCTTTTGCATCTGATCACCTGTGGCACAAAAAAGGCAGGCAATCTTGCAAGCAGAGCTGAGCAAAACCCAAATGTCGCATGCTCTCTTGCAGGAGTCCGATTGCCAGGAAACCCCTAAAAGAAACCACAATGAACACCGTTGCTTTACGGTTCCTTCAATGTACTTCCCGTAAACATGTTTCCTTTGCAACAGCATGCAACTTTGGGGTTGCGTGGGTTTTTTAAAAAAATTGTTCTCAGTTTCAACATCCCAAATCTTTCTTAGGGCCTTTGCAGACTGCCAGAAATAGTGCAAATGGAGTCCACTTTAACTGCCCTGGTTCAGTGCTAGGGAATCATAGGAACTGTAGTTTATTGTGGCACCAGAGCTCTCTGACAGAGAAGGCTCAATGTCTCAGAAAAGAATACAGTTCCCATGATTCCCTAGCACTGAGCCAGGGCAGTTAGAGTGGACTCAATTTGCACTATTTCTGGCAGTCTGCAAAGGGTTAGACCAGGGGTAGGCAACCTTTTTGAGCCGGGGGCCAGGTTGCTGTCCCTCAGACAATTGGGGGAACCAAAGCACCAAAAATAAATAAATAAATAAATAATAAAAAATATATATGCATGCACACTGTCTCAGCCCCAGAAAAGCCATGGCAAAACCCCTGTGGAGATTTTGCCAAGAAAACCCCAAGAACAAGTAATAACAACAATAATATCATCATGGCGGCGACGGCGGCAGCAGGGGGCGGCGGTGGCGGTGGCGCATCTGGCCCCCGGGCCTTAAGTTGCCTACCCCTGGGTTAGACCAACTAAAGATGCCAACAGACTACCATTTGGGGTTGGTTCGAGTCTCATGAAACATGATCATTGTGAGCTGCCTTGGGTCCCTTTTTGGGAGAAAGGTGGCATAGAAGTGAAATAAATCAATAAAATAAAAATAAAAAACTTTCAGTATTTGTACATTTCTGGGCAGAATTCGAAGTGCTGGTTATTAAAAAGTCCTGGGAAGGGTCTGCGTCCTTTGGGGTCCCTTCCAACTCTATAATTCTATTTTTATATCAACAGATCGCCAACAGATTATGGATTGAGAGGTGGAGAAGGAAGGCCATTCCATTTCCAGCTTTACCTACCTGACTCCTTCTCTTTATAAGCAAGAGAATTCAAAGATATACAGAGAGATCTTGTAGCACCTTTGAGACAGAAAGAAGTTGGCAGCATGCGCTTTCCTAGACTTAAGTCTACTTCCTCAGATGCATTTGGCCAAAAGCATCTGAGGAAGAAGACGACTGAAATTTAGGAAAGCTCATGCTGCCAACTTCTTTCTTTAGATAGCCTCAAAGGTGCTACGAGATCTCTCTACGTACTTTATATAAGAAAGGTTATTCTGTCCAACTGATACTAACCTTTGGGGAATCTCGGTTCCGCTGAGTTACTAGGAATGGGCAGTTTCGAGGTTTGGGAGGAACCGTTATAGTTTCTACCTGTGACACAACTCACCTGTCCCTGTGCAAACGTGGCTGATTGTACAGTTCTGGATGCATTGTAAAGGCAACCAACGCTAAACAAAGGCATGAGAAATGAAAGAAGGCATGCTGCAGCTTCCGTTCTGGAACTGCATGTAAATTTTGCAAGAGTTTGTCCGGTGCTTAATGCACATACTATACTATACTATACTATAGCATAGGCTTTATTGGCAGCAAATTGTGATTATGGAGTGAAGTAAAGACACATCCCAGTTCACTTTTTTGCATGCTCTTAAACTGTATTGCTCGTTCAAACTGTAAGCTGCTTTGAGTCCCAACTTTGGAGAAAAAAACAGGATGTCAATAAATCAGAGTGGGGGGTTGCCTCGGCCTCCCACCCTGAGGCTGAGAGAGTGTGACTTGCCCAAGTTGTTGCTGGGTGCCTTCAAGTCATTTCCAACTTACAGCAACTATAAGGCTTATTGTGGTATTGTGGTTTGAGTGCTGGACTATGACTCTGGAGACCAGGGTTCGATTCCCTGCTCAGCCATTAAACTCACTGAGCGACCTTGGGCAAGTCACATGCTCTCGGCCTCAGAGGATGGCAATGGCAAAGTCCCTCTGAAGAAACTTGCCAAGAAAAACCCCGTGATAGGTTGCACTTTGGATCGTCGTAACTCGGAAACGACTTGAAGGCACACAACAACAAGATTTATATAACCCTAAATCCCCAGTGGGGACTATGACTCTGGAGACCAGGGTTCAATTCCCAGCTCAGCCATGGAAACCCACTGGGTGACCTTTGGCAAGTCGCACACTCTCAGCCTCAGGGAAAGGCCATGGCAACCCTCCTCTGGACCAATCTTGCCAAGAAAACCCCAGGATAGGCAAGCCTTAGGGTCGCCATAAGCCAGAAACAACTTGAAGGCACACAACAACCTAAGCTAGTTGGATGGACCTTCTTGAGAAGATCAGGTAGCAATGGACATTCCTCCTCTTTGTGATCTATCTATCTATCTATCTATCTATCTATCTATTGATCTTGGGCAAGTCACACTCTCTCAGCCTCAGGGGAAGGCCATGGCAAACCTCCTCTGAACCAATCTGGCCAAGAAAACCCCATAATAGGCACACAACAACACCAATAACATCACTACCATTTTAATTCCCCGAAACCACAGGGATTTAATAAGATCCTCTTCTATTCATTAGTTGTGCGATTGACTTCCCTTGGGCCCAGGATCCACCGAGACAACAATCTAACACACACCTTCTTGTTGTTGTGTGCTTTCAAGTCATTTCTTACTCATGACATCTCTAAAACGACCCTATAGTGGGGTTTTCTTGGCAAGATTTGTTCAGAGAGGGGGGGTTGCCTCGGCCTCCCGCCCTGAGGCTGAGAGAGTGTGACTTGCCCCAGTTCACCCAGTGGGTTTCCCTAGCCAAGCAGGGATTCGAACCTTGGTCTCCAGGGTCTTAATGCAACCTTCAAATCAATAACAACAACTAAAGGAGGATACGAAAAGCAGCGGAAAAAGAGAGGGTTACAAATGCTGGACTTCAATCCTTCCATTTCTTTAAAGTATGACAAGCAAGAAATGAAATAGAAAAGGAAAAGAGAGAAAAGAGCAGAAAGCAAAGGAGGAAGCCCATCAGATATAAAACTGGAAGAAAAACCTTTCTTTATAAAGTATGATCACCAAGAAAGAAAGAAATACAGAAAGGAGACAGAGAGGAAGTCCGACAGATATGGATATAGGCTAGTTGACAATATAAATTGATATAAGCTGCACCTATTTCCTTTCCTTGAAGTTGGCAGCTAGAAAATACACATTAATGTGTAGCTAAAAGCAGTGAAATCTGCTGACCATCAAATATTCAGTGGTGCATGTTTGCCTTTCCAAGCCTGGAGTTGTTTTTGCAACAGCTGAGACACCCTAAAGGTACCAGACGCTGGAAGCTAAGAAGGGTCAGCCCTGGTTAGTCCTTGGATGGGAGACCGCCAACAAACCCCAGGTGCTGGAGGCTCTGTTTCAGAGGAAGGGACTGGCAAAACCACCTTGGAGGATCCTTTGCCTAATTCTAAAAAAACATGACTTGAAGACACATATAACCTAAGGGCATCAGACCCTGGCTGATCTTGGAAGCTAAGCAGGGCCAGCCCTGGTTGGTCTTTGGAGGGGAGATCACCAAGAAATCCCAGACCCTATTTCAAAGGAAGGAACTGGCACAGTCACCTTTGTCTAATGATTAAAAACATGAAGATACATAAAGGCATCAGACCCTGGCTGATCTTGGAAGCTAAGCAGGGTCAGCCCTGGTTGGTCCTTGGAGGGGAGACCACCAAGAAAGATCAGACTCTATTTCAAAGGAAGGAAGAGGCAAAACCACCTTTGAGGATCCTTTGCCTAATTCTAACAAAAAAAAAAAAAGACTTGAAGACACATATAACCTAAGGGCATCAGATCCTGGCTGATCTTGGAAACTAAGCAGGGCCAGCCCTGGTTGGTCCTTGGAGGGGAGACCACCAAGAAATCCCAGACCTTATTTCAAAGGGTGGAACTGGCACAACCACCTTTGCCTAATTCTTAAAAACATGAAGACACATAGCAACTAAGGGCCCCGATCCTGGCTGATCTTGGAAGCTAAGCAGGGTAAGCCCTGGTTGGTCCTTGGATGGGAGACCACCAAGAAAGATCAGGCTCCGTTTCGGAAGGAAGGAGCAAAAACCACCTCTGAGGAGCCCCAAATTCACAGAGAGAGGGGCAGCAAAAGGGAAGGAACTGTTCCAACTAAAGGGAGGAGAAGGCAAGGTTGTGCAGACCCCCCTAAACATACTCCAAAGGGTCATCCCCCCCAATATATATATATATATATATATATACACATATAAAACACACACACACACACACATATACATGACTTGAAGACATATATCAACTAAGGGTATCAGATCCTGTCTGATCTTGGAAGCTAAGCAGGGTCAGCCCTGGTTGGTCCTTGGAGGGGAGGCCGCCAAGAAAGACCAGACTGTATTTGAAAGGAGTCCCAAATTCACACAGGAATGGGGCAGCAAAAGAGAAGGGGCTTTTCCAACTAAAGGGAGGAGAAGGCAAGGTTGTGCAGACCCCCTAAACCTACCCCAAGGGTCACCCCCAATATATATACATATATATATATATCTTCCCTTTCCCACCTCCGATCTTGATGGGGTCCCTCTTCCCTCGGACCCCTTTCTCCGCATCCTCCATCACTCCCACCGACCCAGCCAGCTCTGCAGCTCTTGCTTGCGCCTCTGGATCGGAACGATCGCGCAACGCCACTGAACTGAAGACGCAGCAGCAGCTGTCTCCTTTTAGGGC
The DNA here is from genome assembly GCA_026167975.1 of Phrynosoma blainvillii. Classification (NCBI taxonomy): domain Eukaryota; kingdom Metazoa; phylum Chordata; class Lepidosauria; order Squamata; family Phrynosomatidae; genus Phrynosoma; species Phrynosoma blainvillii. The sequence goes on from JANUYF010000011.1 coordinate 5,932,325, forward strand.
TGGGAGGGGGGAAAGCCCTGCCCCTTGCCCCGCCTTTTGGAAGAAACCCAAACCCAAGGCCCCAGGGAGCCTGGCCCCAGTTGCATAAGGCCACTGGCTTCCTTTTATTCCTTTGTTAAAGGATTATTTTCATTCTTTCAAAGGACAGAAACAACATCAAACTACACACACACAGCCCTAAACATAGCCTTGCAAAGAGATCAAGGCACAAAACGTTGCACAAAACACACTTGTCAAATTAAATATACCAGGAAAAATAAATAAATATGAATTGATCTTACTCTTTGGCAAATTATTGTACACAAAACACACTGTCAAATTAAACATACCAAATATATATATATATATATATATATATATATGAATTGATCTTACTCTTTGGCAAATTATTGTACACAAAACACACTGTCAAATGAAACATACCAAATATATATATATATATATATATATATAAATTGATTGTACTCTTTGGCAAATTATTTTACACAAAACACACTGTCAAATGAAACATACAAATATATATATATATATATATATATATATGAATTGATCTTACTCTTTGGCAATTTATTGTACACAAAACACACTGTCAAATTAAACATACCAAATATATATATGTATATATTAATTGATTGTACTCTTTGGCAAATTATTGTACACAAAACACACTGTCAAATGAAACATCCCAGAAAATAAAAAGGAAAAGATGAACGGATCTACCTTAACTCTTTGGTAAATTATGGCACACAAAACACATTGTCAAATTAAACATACCAAATAAAAAAAATTAATTGATCGTACTCTTTGGCAAATTATTTTACACAAAACACACTGTCAAATGAAACATACAAATATCTATATCTATATCTATATCTATATATATGAATTGATCTTACTCTGGCAAATTATTTTACACAAAACACACTGTCAAATTAAATATACAAATATATATATATGAATTGATCTTCCCGAGGAGTGATTTCGACTTTATTTTGGATAAAGGAGAGTCAACCTGTATGTATTTTATATTGGAATTAAAAAATCCACCTCGGAGTGTACATTTAATGTCCCACCAAACAGTAATATTCTCCCGTTAAAAATGATATTTCAGTAGAATCTTCCCGAGGAGTGATTTCGACTGTGCTTTAAATAATTAAAAATTAAATTATGAGTTAAATCAAATCAGCTCTGAGATAGACGGAATTAAGAGAGGCTTGGCTCCAAAGAAAGGGGCAGGTTTATTAGCGTTATTCCATTAGTTCTTTGCTAAAGGGCGAGTGGAAAAAATTGTGAAGCGTACACAACGTTGTGACAGGCTTGCATCTGCTGTTGTGGTTATTGACTGCCGTTGTGTTGACTTCAACTTATGGCACACTGGAAAAAGCAGGGGATTTAAGAGAGCCAGCGTGGTGTAGGAGTTTGAGCATTGGACTATGACTCTGGAGAGTAGGATTCGATTCCCAGCTCAGCCATGAAACAAACTGGGTGACCGTGGGCAAGTCACACTCTCTCAGCCTCAGGGGAAGGCCATGGCAAACCTCCTCAGAACCACTCTTGCCAAGAAAACCCCAGGATAGGCTTGTGTTAGAGTTGCCATTGGTGAGAAATGATGTGAAGGCACACAGCAAGAAGACAAGACAATCCACGTTAGATGTCGGCTTGCTTTTCCAACATGGTGCCTTTCTGCCAGGTTGGCCACCATCCTTTCCACAAACGGTGGACCTTCTCTGCTTCTAGGAAGACCCCATTGGATCCAAGCCATCGTCTGCATAAAACACACCAACACAATGTAATACTTGTCACACGTGCGTGTTCGGTGCTGTGACTGCATTGTCCTTCCAAATAAAAATGCTGTTGTTGATGTTAACTGCTGTCTCAAGTTGACCTCAAGTGATGGTGACTCCATGGATGAGAGACCTCCAAGGGCCCCTGTCCTCAACAGCCCCACTCAGGTCTTGCAAAATCACGGCCATGGTTTCCTTGATTCAATCTATCCATCTGGAAAGCTATCTTCCACGTTTCCTGAGGTTTTCTATCTTATCAATTGTTGTCTTTTCTAGTGAGTCATCTCCCCTCGTGATACGGCAACAGTTGAGTCATCTTTAATCATTCAGGCTTGATCTGCTCTGTGTATTATGTTGTGTCATTTCCAACTTATGGTGACCCGAAGGCGAATCTATCATGGGGCTTTCTTAGCAAGATTTGTTCAGAGGAGGTTTGCCATTGCCTTCCCCTGAGGCTGAGAGCATGTGACTTGCACAAGATCACCCAATGGATTTCATGGCCAAGCTGGGAATCGAATCCTGGTCTCCAGAGTCATAGTCCAACCTTTACACCATTGTTATTCTAGGACCCATTTATGTACCTTTTTAGCAGTCCATGGTATCTTTAGAACTCTCCTCCAGCACCAGATCGCAAATGAAATGATTTTCTTCCTATCAGCTTCATTGTCTAGCTCTCAAACCCATACATAGATGAAATTGGAAATATGATGCCATGGACAGTCCTAACTTTAGTGTGTGTGTTGTGTGCCTTCGAGTAATTTCTGACTCATGGCGACCCTAAGGTGAACATATCATGGGGTTTTCCTGGCAAGATTTGTTCAGATTTTGCCTTTGCCTTCCTCTGAGGCTGAGAGCATGCGACTTGCCCAGGATCACCCAGTAGTTTTCCATGGCCGAGCTGGGAATCGAAGAAGCTTGCCAAGAAAACCCCACAATAAATTCGCCTTTGGGTCATTCGAAGTCGGCAACGACTTGAAGGCACAGAACAACGAGAAGCGACAAATGGCGAGGGGATTTCACTCCCTGGGAATTTCTAGGTCCTCCTGCACAACCTTGGGCAAAAGTTGGCCATCGAGTCCAACCGAGTGATTCCTCAAGAGAATGTATTCACCGAAATCTGCAAATAATCAAATCTGCAAAATGTCAAATTTGCAAATGTTGGAGGGCCAACTGTCACAGCATTTCCCGGAAGGGATGGAGAAGAGTCTTTACGTAACAGAATGCATTGTTTCACTTGCTTCAAAATGCGATGTCGATGTGACTTCTTTTGCTTTTATTGTGGCTCTTGCCCTAAAGTCCTACCCTAATGGAACAAAGAAGAAGAAGAAGAAGGGCTGGAGAAGGAGGAAGCAAAGTGAATTTTTTCTTCCTGGAGCATGGCAGCGTTGCATTCAACCTTCCTCTCTGTCACTGTTGCTCAATCAGTTTCTCTTTAGCAAAACTTCCAGGAACTTATTGGACTTTTATGCACTTCCCAGTGAGAATCATTAGGCCATAATGTTTCTCTCTCTTTTGCAGGAAAGGGAGTGGTTTTCCTGTGTTTTGGAAACAGTCACAAGGATAGAGAGACACACCTTTGTTTGGGCCGGGCAATCCCCTTTTTTTTAAAAAAACATGATTTATGTACCAAACAGTGACACCTTTATTTATGATTTATGGACTTGTTTATATAATGGTGCCATAAATTTTTGGCCGTGCTTTGCAAAACCATCCACGGTGGAAATAATCTTGTTGCTCGGGGCTGGAACAGCCCATGAGTTGTTGCTGTTGTTATTTGCCATCCGCTTAATATCAACTGATGGCAAGCCTATGAATGAGAGGCTTCCAAGAGCCCCGATCGTTGACTGTGGCTGCATCCACACCATTTCCCAGAATTCCATAGCATTGAGCCATGGCAGTTCATGGGGTGTCAAACCAGACAGTGCGGACGCAGCCTGCCTTGCAAACTCCTGGCTTCCTCGATTGAATCAACCCACCTGAAGTGCGTCCTCCCTCTTTTCCTTCTGTCTTGTACTTTGCCAAACGTTATTTTCCATTCCAATGAGTCACATCATCTAATGCTATTTCCAAACATTTGGTCATCATGGTTTCTAGGCAGAGTTCAAGCCAGATTGACTCTAAGACCAATCCATGAGCCGTAAACCAACATTCAACTACACCAAGCTGGTTCTTGGTGACATAATAGCTCCATAAGGGCCCCATTCACACTACAAAAATAATACGGGATGAATCTGGGTTATTTCCTTGGTTTTCACATTCATCTCGAATGTACAAAAATAATACGGGATGAATCTGGGTTATTTCCTTGGTGTTCACATTCATCCCGAATGTACAAAAATAATACGGGATGAATCTGGGTTATTTCCTTGGTGTTCACATTCATCCCGAATGTACAAAAATAATACGGGATGAATCCGGGTTATTTCCTTGGTGTTCACATTCATCCCGAATGTACAAAAATAATACGGGATGAATCCGGGTTATTTCCTTGGTGTTCACATTCATCCCGAATGTACAAAAATAATACGGGATGAATCTGGGTTATTTCCTTGGTGTTCACATTCATCCCGAATGTACAAAAATAATACGGGATGAATCCGGGTTATTTCCTTGGTGTTCACATTCATCCCGAATGTACAAAAATAATACGGGATGAATCCGGGTTATTTCCTTGGTGTTCACATTCATCCCGAATGTACAAAAATAATACGGGATGAATCCGGGTTATTTCCTTGGTGTTCACATTCATCCCGAATGTACAAAAATAATACGGGATGAATCCGGGTTATTTCCTTGGTGTTCACATTCATCCCGAATGTACAAAAATAATACGGGATGAATCCGGGTTATTTCCTTGGTGTTCACATTCATCCCGAATGTACAAAAATAATACGGGATGAATCCGGGTTATTTCCTTGGTGTTCACATTCATCCCGAATGTACAAAAATAATACGGGATGAATCCGGGTTATTTCCTTGGTGTTCACATTCATCCCGAATGTACAAAAATAATACGGGATGAATCCGGGTTATTTCCTTGGTGTTCACATTCATCCCGAATGTACAAAAATAATACGGGATGAATCCGGGTTATTTCCTTGGTGTTCACATTCATCCCGAATGTACAAAAATAATACGGGATGAATCCGGGTTATTTCCTTGGTGTTCACATTCATCCCGAATGTACAAAAATAATACGGGATGAATCCGGGTTATTTCCTTGGTGTTCACATTCATCCCGAATGTACAAAAATAATACGGGATGAATCCGGGTTATTTCCTTGGTGTTCACATTCATCCCGAATGTACAAAAATAATACGGGATGAATCCGGGTTATTTCCTTGGTGTTCACATTCATCCCGAATGTACAAAAATAATACGGGATGAATCCGGGTTATTTCCTTGGTGTTCACATTCATCCCGAATGTACAAAAATAATACGGGATGAATCCGGGTTATTTCCTTGGTGTTCACATTCATCCCGAATGTACAAAAATAATACGGGATGAATCCGGGTTATTTCCTTGGTGTTCACATTCATCCCGAATGTACAAAAATAATATGGGATGAATCCAGGTTATTTCCTTGGTGTTCACATTCATCCCGAATGTACAAAAATAATACGGGATGAATCCGGGTTATTTCCTTGGTGTTCACATTCATCCCGAATGTACAAAAATAATACGGGATGAATCTGGGTTATTTTCTTGGTGTTCATATTCATCCTGAATGTACTTTTTTTTGGGGGGGGGCTATACCATACAGAATCCTTAGTAATATTTTTGGTACTAATGTTGTTACTCATAACTGGTAATTCCTGTATATGGCTGAATGTAATAGTAATTTGTTGTTGTGTGCCTTCGAGTCGTTTCTGATTTATGGCAATCCTACGGCCAACCTATCATGGGGTTTTCTCGGCAAGATTTGTTCAGAGGAGGTTTGTTATTGCCTTCTCCTGAGGCCGAGAGAGTGTGACTTGCTCGAGGCCATTCAATAGGTTTCATGGCCCAGCTGGGAAAAAGCACCCTGGTCTCCAGTTCAACACTGAAACCACTACACCACCCTGGCTCTTAGTAATGTTTTTTGTACTAATGTTATTCGTAAATCCTAACTCCTGTATATCACTGAATGGATATAGTAATAGTAATAGTAAATGTAATACCAGTGGTTGGCTGAGGTTATGCAAAGCTGGAGTCGGTAATTCATTGCATCTTGCATAACCGCAAACACTTAGGCATTGCTTCAAGACAGAGATGACTCCTTTTTAGGAGCAGTTAAGGAAAATTTTAGAAAGCAACACTAGTTTGTTTCATGTGACTAAACCTATGTGGCCAAAGTAATAGTTTGCTATCTCAGATGGCTGCAGATCCAGGAGAGATGGAGTTCCCCCTTGAAAATATTCTACATCTGATTCAGAAGTAGGCGACCAAGCAAGAATTGGACCATCCCAATCTGGGGAGAATTAAACAGGTGACCGTTATGTTACAGATCCTAAATCAAGCTCTTACCGTTGGCATCTAAAGCCCTATAGACTTGGTGCCAAAATATCTGAAGGTGTGCCTTCTCGGCTATAAAATGACTCATTTCTTACAATCCTCAGGTTGCTTTTTGCTCATTGTCCTACAAAAACCAGAGGCAAGAAAGGCATCGATAATGCTAGGCAGGGCATTATTTGTGGTGGCACCTTCACACCAAAGATCCCTCGGTCTACACCTCTGAATCGAACCCATCAATGAGAGGCTCAGTGGATTCTTATTTTCTCAGGTTTTCCAGCAATGATGCGAAGGGTATCCGGTGTAGTCTCAGAGATTTAAAAATCATAGCTGTCTCAGGCTGCCTCCGCACCGCTGAAATTATCCGGTTTGAGACCGCTTTAACTGCCGTGGCTCAATGCTATGCAATTCTGGGGATTGTAGTTTTGTGAGCCATTTAGCTTTCCATCTCGGAGAGCTCAGGTGCCACAAAAAAACCCTACAGTTTCCAGCACTGAGCCATGGCAGTTCAAGTGGCATCATACTGGATTATTTCTGTGGTGCGGATGCAGCGTTAGTGAGTTTATATATATATATATATATATATATATATATATATATATTAAAAATGGAGGTAATGTGTGAGAAGAGGGAAGGAGATGCAAATCTTCTGCGTCATACATTACAAAGAGATGCAGCCAGGAAAGAAAAAAACAAGAATGATTGATTTGGTGCCTTTTCTAGGGACGTTATCACATGGGGCTCAATCCAAACAGAATCCAAACGAAATGGTGAACGAATCCAGATTATTTGCCCGTGTTTCCACACGACGTCGCACAGAACCCCGACAGAAAATGGAAAGAACCAAGATCTTTTGAATTTCGGTTTCTTCAGGAATTGTAATTGCGCGACGTGAATCATTTCGCATTTACCGTAGGCCTGATAACCAAATACGTATTGTGGCGCATTTCCCCGTTGTTGCCATGGTTCCAGCGAGCATTCCTCTCTCTGCGCATGTGCAGGAGGCTCATTTCGGCTACATTTACGGGTTTTTTCTCTTGTGTGTGGACGTTCGATACACTTACTGAAAATGTGCAATGAAGGTAATGACGTATGCGGAAACAAGGGTTATTTCCCGTTTATTTTCGGGATGCCTCATTTCCGCTTTTATTTCCGCTTTCTGGCCCACGTGTGATAATGTCCTAGGATTACCCAGAGATGCAAACCTAACTATTTTTTCTGGACTTGAATAAAGTGAGTTTATTCCCTGTGTATGGCTGCTGCTCTCCAGTGTCCTTTCCAGGAATTGCATTAATGTTGATAGTCATCAGATGCTGATTTGAGTTTGAATGGTTAGACCCAGATGATTCTTACTATCCAAAACGCTTTCTAGCATTCAGTCGAAATCTACCCTCCTGTGTCTTAAAACCATTAGACTATAAAGAAGTACATTCTGGGGCAGCAGAGAACAAACCTGCATCCTTCTCCCTGTGACAGTCCTTTAAAGGAGAGCATCGAAGGACAAAGCAAAAGCTCTCCAAGTGGCACTATTACTTCCCGCACTCTAGACATTATAGTCCTATTGATGCAGCCTAAGATCATATATAAGAGCCAGCATGGAGTAGTGGTTTCAGTGCTGGACTATGGACCTTATCACACGGGGCCCAAACCAGACAGAATCCAAACGAAATCCCGACCTAATACGTATTATTTTTCCGTGTTTCCACACGACGTCGCACAGAACCCCGACAGAAAGTGAAAAGAACAGAGATCTTTTGAATTTCGGTTTCTTCAGGAATTGCAATTGCATGACGGGAATCATTTCGCATTTACCGTAGGTCTGATAACCAAATACGTATTGTGGCGCATTTCCCCGCTGTTGCCATGGTTCCAGCGAGCATTCCTCTCTCTGCGCATGTGCAGGAGGCTCATTTCGGCTACATTTATGGGTTTTTTTCTCTTGTGTGTGGACGTTCGATACACTTACTGTAAAAGCGCAATGAAGGTAATGACGTTTGAGGAAACAAGGGTTCTTTCCCGTTTATTTTCAGGATGCCTCGTTTCCACTTTATTTTCAGTTTTCTGGGCCACGTGTGATAAGGTCCTATGACTCTGGAGACAGGGGTTCGAATCCCCACTCAGCCATGAAACCCACTAGCTGACCCTGTGCGAGTCACACTCTCTCAGCCTCAAAGAATGGCCATAGTCAACCCCCTCTGAAGAAACTTGCCAAGAAAACCCCATGATAGATTCGCCTTAGGGTCGCCATAAGTCGGAAACGACGGGAAGCCACACAACCACAAAGGATCATCTTGGTTAAGTCTACTTAACTATATAAGGCATTGATGTAGAATATTGGCCAAGGTTATTTTGACTTTGCAGAGTATTTTTCCTTTCATTGGCTTCCCAAGACGGGTGACCTCTCCGGAGTGGAGCTGAAAAGGATCTCCGAAGCAAATCTTTGATCTTGACCGATTTGTTTGCTGGAACAAAAAAGCATACTGCAAACTTTGTATCGGGGAGCTTATCTTCAGTGCACTTTGGTCGACAGACTTCCAGTCTCTCAAATGGCTATTTGCACAGGCACTTTCTTTGATACTGGAAAAGAGAGAAAGTTGGACATGTCACTATACGCTCCATGTGCCCTTTCGACCACAAACTGGCCCACTTTTTCTGGGGTTTGCCCTTTAATTTTAATTTTTTATTTCCAAATTTGTTCTCACTTTGCCGTTTGGAACAAGGCTCCTGTTTAAAGCAGGACTGGGAAATATATGGCCTTCCAGATATTGTTGGACTGCAGCTCCCAGAAGTCTTAAAAGTAGTTAATAGTGAGGGATGATGGGAGTTATAGTCTAAAACAATAATCTGAGGGTGAACGGCTATTTATTTGATAGCTCCCAGCCCACTTGCTAGAGCAGCCTTCCCAACCTTGTGCGGTCTAGGGATGATGGGGGTTGTAATCCAAGACATTTGGGGGAAATCGGGTTGGAAAAAGCAAGTCAATTTCTCAGCATCTTCCACCAGCTAAAAACAATTTGCAATTTGACAGGCAATAAACCCCATTTCTGGCAGGGCTTTGTTTCTGTCATGTGTGTAATTCTTCCTTTTTAAAATTTCTGTCATGTACGTAATACTTTTCTTATTGATCACATTTTATAAAAGAAAGGAATATTGATCCAGCGAAATCTCCCCAGATTAAATCTTGACTCTGTGAAGAGCTGGCCGGTCTTTATGAAGCCAGTTCTTAGATGGAGAATATAATCTTTCACGATTCAGAGATTGTTTACTGCATTGTTTATTGCATTGTTGACTGTGTTTCTCCAGTCCTCTTTCACTGTCCTCCCAATGCTGAGGCTGCTAAGAAAACCTTCCAGCTAGACAGAGGAGGAGGAGAAAGGAAAGGGAATTCACTTGCTGGAAAAAGGAACTTCTTCACCAGAGGCTTTGTTACCAGGAGCATGATTTATCTTGCCCTTGGCAAACAGAATATCTTAGACTAGTACAGAGACTGGAAATCCCCAGCTAGCCTGGCCCCTGGGAGTCGTAGTTCTGCCAAAGCAATTTTTCCAAAGGTCCAGCCAAGGTTTAAAGCCACTAGCAGCCAGAGAGCCAGTGTGGCATAGTTTGAGCTTTGGAGTACAACTCAGGAGACCAGGGTTCAAATCCTGGCTCGGCCAAGTAAACCCACTGGGTGACCTTGGGCAAGTCACACTCTCTCAGCCTCAGAGGATGGCAATGACAAGGTCCCTCTGAAGGAACTTGCCAAGAAATCCCTGTGATAGGTCACCATAAGTCGGACGGACATGACTTGAAGGTACAAAACAACAACGACAGCCATGCAGCAAACTGATCTGGTGACAGTAGCAGACTGCACCACAGTCATCACCAAGCACCTGGGTCTGTGATGTCAATTTATTCTCCCACAATGCCCCTATTGTTCTGGGGCATTCTGGGAAATTAAAAGGACCGCTGGGCAGAAGAGGCAACAGACAGGTCTGGGGCATTTTGAAGCAGAAGTATACAAAAACATGTGGGCCAATGTGATGGAGTGGTTGGACTATGACTCTGGAGACCAGGGTTCAAATCTCCACTCGAGCACAAAAACCCATTGGGTGACCTGGGGCAAGTCACACTCTCTCAGCCTCAGAGGATGGCAATGGCAAAACCCTTCTGAAGAAACTTGCCAAGAAAACCCTGTGATAGGGTCTTCATCAATCCATGGGGAGAAGTGGGTAAGAAAATAATAATAATAATAATAATAATAATAATAATAATAATAATAAAGTTGGAAGCAACTTGAAGGCACACAACTACAAGCTCAGGGTTATAGATGCAGAGAAGGTCCTAGATCCAGCTTTCACCTAATCTCTGGGCCACTCAGGGTGCGTCTACACTGCAGGAATAATGCAGTTTAACACCACTTTAACTGCCACAGCTCCATCCTCAAGAATCCCAGGATTTGTAGTTTGGTGAGGGCTCAGGCAGGGAAGGCTACAGACCTTGCAAAACTACAGATCCTGGGATCCCATAAGATGGAGCTGCAGCCCTTAAAGTGGGGTCAAACTGCATTATATTTCTGTAGTGTGGATGTGCACCCTGTGTGTGAATGCCACAGAACTAGATCTTTCAGAAGAACCATGAGGACTGGAAACTTGCCTTATTTTTAGGTGAAAGACAACAGGACCATGCAGAAGAGCCAGAGTCAGTCTCCAATGTTTGCAAACAGAGTTTTGGAAGAGAGAAAAATCCTGGCTAAGGCCCAGCTGTCAGTCAGTGTTGACAACAGGGAGCCAGAACCAAAATACTCCAAGAAAGCAGCCTCCTTTCCTTGCAAGAAATGTCCAGTGCCTTATTTCCAACAGGAGCAAGGCTTTTGGAAACCCTCCCCACCACCCCTTCCCCAAACACAGGAAGCCACCCATTGCCTCTGAGCATGTGCAGAGAGCGCACTTGGACCCCCCCCCCCCCCGCCTCCTCTCACCTCATTTTGGATTCTTTTTCCTTTCCAGAGCTGGAGGCTTCCAAGGCAGGCAAGCAGGCTGGCGATGAAGGACTGGGTCTATGCCAGGTAAGGTGTGGGTGGGGGGGGGGGGGGAAGGGGGTGTCTGGGCGATGGGTTGGTACTTAAAGGGCTGCTTTGCCCTCTTGGCATCTTGAGTTGCTGCTCTTCCCCCTCCCTTGGCATCTTGTGCCCCCTTGCAGCCCTGAGCTGCTTTGCCTCCTTAGCATCTTGTGCCTCCTTGGCATCTTTTGGGAGCTGCTCTGCTCCCTTGCCATCTTGGGTTGCTGCTCTGCCCCCTTGGCATCTTGTGCCCCCTTGGTATCTTCAGGGGCTGTTCTACTCCCTTGGCATCTTTTGGGGGCTGCTCTGCCCCCTTGGCATATTGTGCCCCCTTGGTATCTTCAGGGGCTGTTCTACTCCCTTGGCATCTTTTGGGGGCTGCTTTGCCCCCTTGGCATCTTGAGAGGCTGTTCTGGCCCCTTGTGCCCCCTTGGCATCTTGGGGGGCTATTGTGGCCCCTTGTCATCTTTTTGGGAGCTTGCATCTTGAGAGGCTGTTCTGGCCCCTTGGCATCTTTTGGGGCTGCTCTGCTTCTTTGCCATCTTGTGCCCCCTTGGCATCTTGAGAGGCTGTTCTGCCCCCCCCCCCGTGCCCCCTTGGCATCTTAAGGGGCTGCTCTGTTTCCTTGCCATCTTACGCCCCCTTGGCATCTTGGGGGGCTATTCTGACCCCTGGGCATCTTGAGAGGCTGCTCTGCCCCCTTGGCATCTTGTGCCCCCTTGGCATCTTGAGAGGCTGTTCTGCCCCCTTGTGCCCCCTTGGCATCTTGGGGGGCTATTCTGCCCCCTTGGCATCTTTTGGGGCTGCTCTGCTTCCTTGCCATCTTGTGCCCCCTTGGCATCTTGAGGGGCTGCTCTGTTCCCTTGCCATCTTGTGCCCCCTTGGCATCTTGAGGGGCTGCTCTGTTCCCTTGCCATCTTGTGCCCCTTTGGCATCTTGGGGGGCTATTCTGCCCCCTGGGCATCTTGAGAGGCTGCTCTGCCCCCTTGGCATCTTTTGCCCCCTTACCACCATGGATTACTGCTCTGCCCCCTTGGCATCTTGTGCCCCTTACCATCTTGAGAGGCTGTTCTGTCCCCTTAGCATCTTGGATTGCTGCTCTGACCCTTTGGCCTCTTGTGCCCCCTTACCCCCTTGGGTAGCTGCTCTGCTCCCTTGGCATTTTGTGCCCCCTTGGCATCTTGAGAGGCTGCTCTGCCCCCTTGGCATCTTTTGCCCCCTTACCACCATGGATTGCTGCTCTGCCCCCTTGGCATCCTGTGTCCCTTACCCCCTTGGGCTGCTGCTGTGCCCCCTGGGCATCTTTGGGGGGCTGCTGTGCCCCCTTGGCATCATCCCTCCATCCCTCCATCCCTCCCTCCCTCCTCTTTCTCCTTCCTCCTCTCTCCAAACCTGGACCCGCCCAGCTTTGGCGAGGGAGGGCAAAGAAGGGAAGGGAGAGGGGCAGGCGAAGGGAAGGAGGGAGGCTGGCAAGGGAGCCTCCTTCCTTCCCTCTGGGTGCCCAGTGCCAATCCTGCCGGGGGTCCCTAGGCGATGGTGCTGAGGAGGATGGCCTTGGAAGCAGCGCCTTTGTCCCGACTCAAGAGCCGCCGGGATGCGCTATTGCGCAAAGGAGTCAGCTTCGAATGCCAAAACGAGGGAGAAGACAGGTAAGGCACAGGGAAGAAGCCCTCCATCGATCCATCGATCCATCGATCCATGGATCCATTGATCAATGGGGAGGGGTGGCCTTGGAGCACAGGGACCTAGGGAATGGGGTGGCTTGGGAAGGCTGGCATCCAAGGGCTGGCATCCAAGGCACCCCCAAAAAAGATGCACCAGATTTAGGTAAGATTTTGGAAATGTGGGTCTGGGTATGTGTCTCCCCATCCATCCATCATCCACTTGCATTTCTTTCTTGCCAACCCAAGAGGAGAATCAGGGATCCCTGCTATTGCTGTTACTGTTACTGCTGCAGAGAGAGTGTTTTTGGGGGATTTCAAGAAGAGAAAAAAAGAAGGAATTGTTTTGGATTGCTCTCCCCTTCCTAGGATTTGGATCTCCCGTCTTCTAAAAAATTAGGAGACACCCTCCTCTTACTTTCCCATCCTCCCAATTTTGGGTCCCCCCCCCCCATTTCTTCACTTCTGGTCCTGGATTCCATTCCATTCTCCTCAATTCCCCTGCCAAATGTCTGGTTTTTGGGATCATCACCTCCCTTCTTTCTCTGAGTTTAGCTGCAATCCTAACAAGTGTCAGATTTTATTTTAAAAAAGGGATTTCCCCCAGTAACCATCAATTGTTACCATCATGTGCTTGTCTTGGTCTAGAATGGACCATCAAGACCCATTAGGTGCACAAAAGACCTGTTCCTGGTGGAGATGGGAAAATGTATTTATTTCATTAATTTAATGTTTAGACTTGGGTCCTATTTCCAAGATATCACATTACATATATGCATATATTCCAAAACCTGAAATCCAAAACACTTTGCCTCCCAAGCATTTCGGATCAGGGAGACTAATACAGCTGCTGGCATTTGGAGATGGAGTCAGCCCAGTTCTGAGTTTTGAGGGTAGTTTGGGATGTTCTAGGCAATGAAGACTCATTAGCTGCACAAAAGACCTGCTCCTGGCAGGAAAGAAGACTGTTGAAGACTGTCTTGTTGAGATGTTGTTGAGATATAACTGCTGGCATTTGGAGAGATTTTTTTTTCACAGATGGTGACCGAGGGCTGGGAAGACACAGACTTTTTTGGTACAGGTTGAATCTCCCTTTTCCAGAATGCCAAAATCTAAAATACTCCAAAAGCCAGAACTTTTTTTCATGGGTGGCTGAGACAGTGACACCTTTGCATGCTGATGGTTCAGTGTGCACAAACTTTCTTTCCTGCACAAAAGGATTGAAAATATTGTGAATAAAATTCACTTGTAGGGCTCTTCTTCTTCTTCTTCTTCTTCTAGTTTATTTACCGTATGTAGCGCTATAGATTTACACAGCACTGTACATACAGTTAATAAAATAGATAAAAATATATTTAAAAAGCCTGCCGATGGCATACATATTAATACAAAGAAAGCAACAAATTAAAAACATCAAATAATCATCATACAATGCCTGCGAACACTCTGTGTATACGAAAGATATCTCACTATTTATATGTGTGTGTGTGTGTGTGTGTGTGCAAATAACTCCAAAATCTGAAATCCAAAACACTTCTGGTCCCAAGCATTTCAGATCAGGGAGATTGGTATAGATGCTGGCATTTGGAGATGGAGTCGGCCCACTTTTGAGTTTAGATTGATGTATTGATGTATTTGATTGATGTATTTGATTCAGTCTCTCTCTGTCTTTCTCGCTGTCTCTCTCATACATGCCTGGTGCAGAAATTAACTTGTTTTATATATTGGATTTAATTTTCTTAGACAGGGGGTGCTTTTGGACCAAAGTTTGCCAAAAGACAGATTGTGATCTACAGGTAGATCTCTGGGGTGGCTTCTCATAGCCCTGCAAAGGGTTTGTGTCTCCCAAATATATATATATATATATATATATATATATATATATATATGCACACACACACACACACACAAATACATACATACATGGGTATACAAATATACATGGGTCCTGTGACCCATGTATATTTGTCCCATATATATATATATATATATATATATATATGACAAATATACATGGATCACAGGACCCCTATGAAAGTTTTTTAATAAAGATTTTTAAATAAAGAATCTCTAGGTCCTCCAGTGCAACTCTATGGCCAACATCTGGCAGAGGTTGGCCATATAATTGCATAGGAGGACCTACAAATGGCCAGAGAAGGGTTTTCTCTAGGAATCTCTAGGTCTTCCAGCATGACTCTGTGGCTAACTTCTGGCAGATTTGCACTGGAAGACCTAGAGATTCCTAAAGGGAACCTATTTAATCAATTCCGCAAAGAATCAAATCCAAAGAATCAAATCCGCCAAAGTCAAAGCCGCAGATGTGGAGGGCCAACTGTATCCTGCCATCCATGGGGCTCTTGGGGGGGGTTTAGGGGGATAAAACTGAACCTTTGACCCCATCACAATTGACCACCCATGTTTTAGGCCTTTCAGCCCATGGGGCTACCTTGAATCGCTGTGACGCGATTGGAAAGAGTGTCTCTGAGTTTACGCAGAGTGCACTTCTCCCTCTGCAGTGAGGCCCCACAACCAGATAAGAAACCACTGCTAGAACTAGATGGAAAGAGAGAGAGAGAGAAAGTTTTGTCTTGGATTGCAGCCTTAATTGGTAGTAAATTCATAATGGGGGAAATAAAGACTTTTTTGTTGCGCAATTAAAATCCTGGAAGGAACTTCTTGCTACAGGATGGATGCAATGATGGCTCTTGGTTTGGATGGCTTTTAAAGGGGAATGAGACAGATTCATGCTCTGTCGGGGTTAAAGCAGGTGAGAGAAAGCTTCCTCTGACAGCGATTTCCAATCATCGCCAGGGATCCTGTTAAGAGTCTTATCTGCCAGAGCAGGTAGGTAGGTTGATGCGGATTTGAGCCGGGCCATTTTTGGCAGTGGAACTCAAAATCGTGGCGTTGGAAGCCTTTGGCATGCTCAGCATCCGTAACCGAAGGCAATCTTGTCCCTGTTTGAAAACTGCAAGGAGAGAAGAGCTCGCTTGTGCATCCCTTGGTCACTGCTGAACAACTCTTGCTGCTAGGAAAGGTCTCATAATGTTCAGCCTAAATCTGCACTGCTGCAATTCCTACCTTTTGGTTTTAACATTGCCCTCTAGAACTGCAGAGAACCAGGTGGCTCTATCTTCCTCACGACAATCCTTGAAATATTTGAAGGTTGCTGCCACCCTGTTTCCCCCTTGATTTTCTTCTCCGAGGCTAAACATACCCAACTCTTTCAACCTTTCGTCAGAGGACTTGGTTTGCAAAACCCTGGCCATCTGGTTTGTGCTCTCTGGATGTGCTCCAGTTTGCCAGTATCCTTCCTCAGATGCAGCCAGATTAACGCAGAGCAGAAGAATAATTTCCTGCATGACCTGGACTCTTTCCTTTTGTTAATGAAGCCTAGGATTGGATTAACTGTCTTCGCTGCTGCATCACACTAATGGCCCATATTCAGCTTGTGTTCCGTTGGATCATTTTCGCTTGAACTGCTACCAGTACAATCCCGCATCCTATACGTTCATATCGTAGCTTTATTTTTTGGATCCTAAATGCAAGACTTTTTACATCTATCTCTGTTGAATCGCATCTTGTTTGCCTTGGTCCAGCACTCCAGCCTGTCTCAGTCCTTTTGAATCTTGATCTTGTCTTCCCTGGTATTGACCGGATTGAGACCTTCTCCGCTGTGCTTCAGCCAAAGGAAAGATTTTGCTCCGTCAGTGCAGATTCAACCATCCACGGCTTGGAAATATTCCAAAAAATAGATATGCATTCCAAAAAGTAAACCTTGACCCTGCCATTTTATATAAGGGGGCACCATTTTATTATGCCACTGTATTTAATGGGACTTGAGCATCCATGGATTTTGGTATCCATGGAGGATCCTGGAACCAAACTCCGGCAAAACCAAGGGCCCATTGTATTCTAGGGTAGTGCTTCTCAGTATTTAGTCTTTGGGATTGCAACGCCCATAATCCCCCAGCCGGTGTGGCCGAAAGTAACTTCCCCAAAGCTCTGTGATATGGTAAGAGCAGATGGAGAGATCGTTCAAGAAAGTAATCTTTCAGGGTCATGCGGTGGATAGCCGATAGAAAACATCGCATCAGCATCCAGAAGTGATACAAACAGGAAATTTAATGCTAGGGATCATTACAAAATGAGACTGAAAATAAGACGGCCACGATCTCTAGCGCCGTGATATAAATCTCTGATGCAATTGGATTACTGTGTGCAGTTCTGGTGACTTCATCTTTAAAAGGATACTGGGAAAGGCAGAGAAAAGGGCATCTGGAAACAATCGAGTTTCTGGAAAGGCTGCAATTTGTCGCTGCTGCTGTTGTTGTTGTTGCGTTCTGTTGTTATGTGCCTTCACATCGCCTTTGACTCATGGCAACCCTCTTGTAAGGTTTTCTTGGCAAGATGTCTTCAGAAGAGGTTTGCCATTGCCTTCCTCTAAGGCTGAGGGTATGATTCATCCAGTGGGCTTCTGTTGCTGAACGGAGATTTGAACCCAGGTCTCCCGGAGTCCTACTCCAACTCTCAAACCACGGCACCGTGTTGTTGTGTGTCACCAAGTCGTTTCCGACTTATGGCGACCCTAAGGCAAACCTATCATGGGGTTTTCTTGGCAAGGTTTGTTCGGAGATGGTTTGCCTTTGCCTTCCCCTGAGGCTGAGAGAGTGTGACTTGCCCAAGGTCACCCAGTGGGTTTCCATGGCCAAGCTGGGAATTGAACCCAGGTCTCCAAAGTCGGAGTCCAACACGCAAACCTCTCCGCCATTCTGGTGCCAATACTGCAACCCTATCTTAGGGTTTTCTTGGCAAGATTTGAGTCAGACAAGGGTTGCCATTGCTTTCCTCTGAGGCTGAGAGAGTGTGACTTTCTCAGGATCACCCAGTGAGCTTGCATGGCTGAGTGTGGAATTTGAACCCTGGCCTCTTAGTCCAGCAGCCAAACTACTACTCCATGTTGGTGTGAAATGATTCAAAGGGATCAGAGAGAAACATTGTAGATATTATAAAATTGCACATGCTGGAGATGTTTAAATAGTCCCCCTCTCTCTTTCTCACACAGAACTTGAACTCAGGATCATGCACTAAAATTGGTCGGTAAGCAGATTTCAAGATATATATATATATATGAATATATATATATATATATATATATATATATATATATGAGAGATTTCTTCACACGGTGGATCTTTCATTTTGAATTTGGCTGCCGAACAATATAGGTCTTCTTCAAAGTATAAAGAATATTTACAGTAACCAATTCTGAGATCAGACCTTTATCTCACTAATACATAAACCTTCCCTTTATGAGAATAGCAAGATTCTCCATAAGCAAGGCTTTTGCAGAAGTACACAACGACAGAATAACAAAAATAGGTATAAGTATCACAATAACAATAGAGAGCCAGTGTGGTGTAGTGGTTTGAATGTTGGACTAGGACCCCGGGAGACCAGGGTTCGAATCCTGGCTCAGCCATGGAAGCCCACTGGGTGACCTTGGGCCAAGTCACACTCTCTCAGCCTCAGGGGAAGGCAGTGGCAAACCTCCTTGGAACAAATCCTGCCAAAAAACAAAACAAACCCATGACAGGTTTGCCTTAGTTGGAAACAACTTGAGGCACACAACAACGCAACAGGGCATGGCGAAAAAATGGAATTGCATGAATTCAGGGAGGAACGAAGTTTTGTCAAGGGCTGCTTTTGGATATGGTGCCTAAACTGAACTATATGGAACAAGAAATGGAATGCATTTAAATTTAAGAATTTAAATTGATCCAATCTTCCCCAATCTGGTGCCCACCAGAGATGATGATGCTAATAATAATAATAATAATAATAATAATAAATCCCACCGCACTGTAAAATACACTACAGCTCCCACGATTATGAGGATTATAGTCCAATACACCCGGAGGGTACCATCTTGGTGAAAGTGGGTGACTCTTTGCTAGACCTTCCTATGCCCACCTATTTAAGTGGATGGAAATTCAATATTCTTTCTTTTGGTGTGTCTCATATATATATATATATATATATATATATATATATATATATGAGACACACCATTCCTTATATATACATGACCTAAATGTCTCTAAGTTCTTGGAAATTACAGTCTGGGCTATAGCAGAAGCAACGCTGGATTCCTTTGTTGCAAGATTGCTTGGAGGTCTTCCAAGCGACGGAGTAAGGGCATTTGGTTTTTGCCAACGCTGTGGTCCGACTGTGCCAGGCCGACGGGTTCGTGCCAGCTTTGCTGCTCCCATTCTGTTTTGGAGATTATTATTTTTTTTTGAACCGCGTCCATTATTTGAAATGATTTCTAGGCTGCGGTCGTAGCGAAAAAGATTTCCGTGGGTCCATGTTTGCATTCCAGCTGTGCGGCTAGAGAATCACAGCAGCATTTCAGAGCACTGTCCCAACCTCCTTTGAATCAAGGGAAAAAAATAAATAAATTAGATACCAGGTGTCTCTCCTTTTGAAAAGACCTGAGGGCCAACCCAAGAAACTTGCTGCCTGAGGCACACATGATTACCTTATTTTCTGGCGTATAAGACTACTTTTTAACCTGCAAAATCTGGGGTTAAAGTGGGGGGGTCGTCTTATACGCTGGGTATAAGGAGGTTCATGATAGGTTTGCCTTAGTGTCATCATCAGTTGGAAATGACTTGAAGGTGCACAGCAACAACAACAACAGTTTTGGAAGTCATACTCTTCCCAAACTCTATATTTTAACTGGAAAAGTGGGGGTCGTCTTATACGCCCAGTCGTCTTATACGCCGGAAAATACGGGTATTCATACATTTATTTATTGCAAAGATTTATTGCAAGAATCCAAAGAAACGTTCCTTCAATCCCCAAATTTCTAGCACCGCAGTAACTGAAGACTCCAGCGGTCTGAGCATTGGACTATAACTCTGGAGACCAAATCCCCACTCGGCCATGGAAACCCACTGGGTGACCATGGCCAAAAGTCACACTCTCTTGGCCTCAGAGGATGGCAATGGAGAACCCGCTCAGAAGAAATTTGCCAATAAAACGCATGGTTGGATTGCGTTAGGGTTGCCATAAGTCGGAAAGGACTCAAAGGCACGCAACAACAACTACACTCGTCCCTCCGCACTTGCAGCTTTGACTTTTGCGGATTTGCCCATAGCAATAGCAATAGCAAGTACATTTCCATATTGCTTATCAGGGCACCTGTTATTCACGGATTTTTATTAATACAGTCATCCCTCCACATTGGCGGATTTGACTTTTACAGATTTGATTATTCATGGATCGTATTAGTATGTTCTCTCTAGGAATATCTAGGTCCTCCAGTACAACTCTATGGTGAAGTTTAACCAAAAGTTGCACTGAAGGACCTAGAGAGAACACTTCTTTTCTCAAGGCATTTTTAACGCCACCAGCATAATTTTATGGTCAATGCCTGGCAGATGTTGACCACAGAGTTGCACTGGAGGACCTAGAGATTCCTAGAGAGGTGTTCTCACCGGTAAAAAGCATTTTTCTTATTTACGGTTTTCCCAATTTCACAGGGGTCCTGTGCCCCTAACCCTAGTAAATGTGGAGGGATCACTGTATGTTCTCTCTAGAAATATCTAGGTCCTCCAGCACAACTCTATGGTCAACTTTAACCAAAAGTCGCACTGAAGGACCTAGAGATTCCTAGAGAAAACACTTCTCAAGGCATTTGTAGCTCCACCAGCACAATTCTAGGGTCAATGCCTGGCACATGTTGACCACAGAGTTGCACTGGAGGACCAAGAGATGTTGCGTTCTCTCAGGTCAAAACAGTGCTTTTGTTATTTGAGGGGTTTTTCCACATTCATGGGGGGTCCTGTGCCCCTAACCCCAGCGAACGTGGAGGGACGAGTGTATTTCGAAATAATATTTAGGCCTCCGATAGCGTTTCGGTTCCTGGTATGACGCCTCTGCGCAGGATCTGAAAACAAAGCGAGCCTTTGCGCATCAGGATGACGAATCCTTTCCTATTTGTGTATCTGTTCTTATTCAACGGAGAAGGGAACTGTCCAAAACCCATATAGTGGGATCCACTAGAAGAGTCTGGTGGTCCTTCACCTTTGGCAAAAGCAGCGCGTTTTGCCAGCTTTTGCTTCGGAGCGGAGTTGTGCCCTCCGTCTTTGCTTGGCTCATCCTGTGATGTTGTGGTTTCCTTCTCTGTTGTGTTTTTTGTGTGCTCTGGCCAAGAGAGGAGTGCATTTGGGATTCTCGTCTTCTTGCAAACGGCTAAGCTCAAAATCCCACGTTTTTAACTCAGCTGCATCCAAGCCAATAAGTGTGCGTCATTCATGCTTAGCCTTCTAGGTTCCTTAGCTTTCCTTTCCTTTCCTGTTTCTTTTCTTTTCTCAGATTGCCTCTGTCTTTCTTCCTTCCCTGCAGTAGCTTCTTGTTCATACTAAGTGGACAAGAAATCCTAACAGCATGAGGTAAGAGAGGAGGGCTTTGGGAGCCTTTTGCATTCTGGCTCGCCTTCTTCGGAAAGCATTTCCAGGGTATATAGGCTTTGTTTCTTTTGCAGTCTTGCAATCTTAATTGATCATGTTATATATGCTTTTGTTTCCTTTGCAATCTTGATTGATCATGTTTTATATGCTTTGTTTCCTTTGCAATCTTGCAATCTGGGTTGACCATGTTAGATATGCTTGGTTTCTTTTGCAATCTTGCAATCGGGATCGATCGTGTTTTCGCCGCCGCCACCTCCGCTACTGGCTAGATCTGTATCCATTTTTCAAAATCATGCAAGGGTCGATTGGGCGTTACTTTTGAGATCATAAACATATTGCAAAATTGGGCCTGAAGATATCAAAACTCTCCCCCAAAGTTCTCCAGATGGGTTTCATAATTGAGAAGTGGACCGAGAGAAAGGGAAAGGAAGTTTTGGGGTTCAGGCTTATAAGCTGCTCTGGTTGCGTTACGCAGAGGGGTGGGATAATAATAATAATAATAATAATAATAATAATAATAATAATAATAATAATATTGTGCTGCCTTTTCAAAGACAAATGTATCTATCATAATCCATAGCTTGGGGAAAGAAGAGCCAAGGTGTCTGCATTTCCATGAAACATACCCAGGAATATTGGAAGTTTAAATGGGGTTTATCCCATGAAAATGGCGCAATTACTATTAAATCGCAATTAAGATTTTCGCACACAGCGGTCATTATCCCGGGAACAACCAGGGAATAAATAACCAGGCAATGCACAGCAACGAATCATTCACAGGATTTTCCCATGAATGATTTGTTGCTGTTCATTGCCTGGTTATTCCTGGGTCAATGGTGCTTTACTCGCTCGGGATTGCGACGTCATGTGAAAAACTTTGTCGCAATTGAGCAATTTTCGTGGGATATTCCCAGGATAATGGTACTTTAGTCACGACATCGCGTGAAAATCTTAATCGTGAATGCGCGATTTTCACAGGATAAGCCCCATTTACACTTCCAATTGTCCCCGGGTGATAAACTCCCAGGGGTAATTGCGTTGGCCAAGTAGCAAAGTACAATAACATCCAATATCCACAAGACAGGGATACCTTTCTTGGAGAGTATGCACCTGAAAAAGTAGATTTAAGTCTAAGATTTAAGTTTAGTTGCCAACCTCTTTCTTTCAGTCAGTCTCAAAGGTGCTGCAAGAGCTCTCTACAGCCGGCCCTCCACATTTG